>CM031244.1:430768870-431345266 GCA_018340775.1 Taxus wallichiana var. yunnanensis | reverse complement strand
TATCATCTAAACATATTCGACTAATGCAAATATTTCTACATGCATAGGAGAATGCAATAATATCATGGATGTTCACCAAAGCATAAAAGATGTGTATATCATCATGTGAAATTGATGTCATTTTACCAAATGTAATAACAATGTGTCTAACGTATATAGGTCACCCTTGCACTTTTACTCCATATTCCCATCCTTCTCACGCCTTCAATTTGAGGTGGGGATAGATGGATAAACAATACAAAAATTTTAATCTGTTAATTTTATCATACAATGCCAATACTATATATCGCCCCTCTAAATCTAAGACTCCCTACATTAACTAGAGAGGGACTATAGAAATGAGGCTCTACCTATTATGTTTACTACACAATTTTCCCTTCTAGGAAAAGTGTGTTCCCCATCAAACAAAATGGCTTATCTTAATGAATTCCTTAAGCGAAGGTATGGGAACATATTTTGTTGGAAGAACAATGGATTGAGGTGGGGGGGGTGAATCAGTACCACATAAACCATTAATAAAATATCCATTCATTAGTGTGTGCATAACAACATACAACATTCATTCAATAAACCATATGCAAAGAAAAAAACACCATAACACAAGATGTAAGTGGGAAACCCTCAAGGGAAGAAAACCCACTAAAAAATTTTTTTTTGATATTACACACAACAAAGACTCAAGTGAATATTACACATCACAAGAGATTTCTTTAGTGAGGCACCAACCCCACAAGGAGCACCAACCCCTAAACCCTTGATTTACACACAACAAGAGACTTTATGAATATGACACATCACACAATATTTTTATGAGAATATCATATGATGATATGTTGTAAAAAACTCATTGATGGTGATCACAAGATTCATCTCCAAACACCTTCAAACCCTTGCTCAAACCCTAGGTCTTCAAACTTGCACAATCAAGCACTTTCTTCACTTCTTATTCATGCATCAAAACCTTGCACACACATCTAAAAAAATTATTCACACTATCACACACTTTATTTTATCTCAAAACATGCTCACACACCTACAAAACAACTTCACCTAGGTCACACTTCTTGCACACACTCAACTAGCTTCAAAAAGCACCCAAAACAATGCTTTTATAAGATCCTTCTCATTTAAAATTCAAAATCAAACCTTTTCCTCATTTTTCTTGACCCATGCATGATAAAAACATCCAAAAAACATAACATAATAGTCACAAGTGACCCAAGTAGGTCGGCCTAGCCAAAAACAACATTCCATGCACCAAAAAGACTCAAATCCCATGAGTAGAGAGAAAATTACCCTAACACCAAAATCATGATTTTTCATGACCCAAAATCACCAAACATGTTTAAAATAACATTTAAACATCATACATGGTTGTAATTTTCATCAACCAATCAAAACATTTCATTAAATGGGACCACTATGCTTCTTATCCTTCTCAAAACACATGTTTCAGCACCCTTTAGGACCTGATTATGACTTTGGCCTCAAATAAATTAAAATAAAATCAACTATGGAATGTGACAACTTTATGGAAATTAAAATACCTTTATAACACTTATAAACAATTTATAAGTCTTGAAAAAACCATTGGTTCAAACTACATCAACTTTTGTCTTCACCAAATCATGTTGCCCAAAAATATGTTTCCAAAAAGAAACTAGTTAACACCCTTCCTGACACTTTCAATACCTCAAAATGGATTCATTGGATAAAAATTCATCCCTATTCACATTATAAGTGATATAAAGCATCACCATCCATCTCATGCTCCAACCAACTCAATTCTTCAAAAAAATAGTTTTGTCCTGGATAGCCAAAAATATTCTTGTCCACAAATTGATCTGGAAACCATATAAAAATCATCATCATGAATCAAAAATTATATAAATGGAAATATATATTAATTATATTTCCAACAAACTTGAATCACCTCCTAACTCCACATGTAGCTCATGTTATGTCCATTTCATTGAAGACTACTTTTTACTACCTCAAAACTACCCTTTGACCAATCAACCTAAATGAAGCACACTTGACCATGTAAATGCATCACCATGACCTGAAACCTCTTTTTAAATCAATAAAACTCACATAAATCACACAATAGTGTCAATTTATTTTTCAACTCCTTTGGACAAGCTTTGTCCCAAAACAAACTTCTTCATAAACTAACCTGTTTGAGTGGGGTCCACTCATCACCATGACCTCTACCATACCTTTCTAGAAATATTAAGGATTCATATACATGTTCCAATAATCATTCATGCACTAGGAATAAATTCTATCCACTTAGGAAGAAAATCTCTACAAACCACTTTCAAGCTAGGGTTTCAAACTCATAAATAGTTGTTTACCTTCTTAACATTCGTTCATAAAAATGTGATAATGAAATGACCTAATTATTTTTTGAAACCTTATAAAATAAATTTAGAAACATCCCTGAAATCCACAAGGTCCCATGAAAAAACAAAAATTAGGGTGAGCATTAGAAGTTCCATTTGAGCTGGAAATGCACTAGTTCTTGACCTGTTTCACCAAAAACCTCATATCTTGCAAAATTCTCATCATGGAAACCTGAAATTTTTTTTCCCAAAACACAAGGAAACATCCTAATAACATATCAAATCATCATAATGTCATAATTACCTCTCAATATTTCCATCCATTGAGACTTGCATAGCTACCCCTTAGGGTTTTACATTGTAGAAGCTAGGGTCAACTAAAAGAACACTATAACTCATCATAAAAGCACTAAAAATGGTCCAAAATACCTGATACATCATGATACATATGAGTTCATACATATAAGAGCTATATAGCTCCATACCTCATTCTCATACCTCTAACATCCATACTTGCTCTAAATGAACACCTGAAACATGGTCACCAACCTATATCTGCACCCTAAACTCATATGAGTTCCCAAGAACTATCCAAACATTCTCTCCATCATGCTAACATGCTTCTCAAGAAACCAAGAAGCTCCAACCACCATGCAACATCACCTAGGCTAGCTAGGTCACCTAAATAGGCTTGTTAAGAACAAGCCATCCTCACTGAATCAACTTGTGTAACCAAGAACATACCTGAATATCCATGTCATCATCACTTTGAGCATCATATGACCCTACACCATCATCCAATTTTTCATTAATGAGGTTTTGCATCAATGAAAACACCTATGCAACAACATGCCAACAATCTCCCCTTTTTCATTGATGGAAAACCACCTGAACTTCTCCCCTTTTTACATTAATGACAAAGGATACCTGTACAAATGATTATTCACATTCCTCAACTTCATATGATCATATTTTGGTTGGAAACATCAACCAAAGGTCTCAAACAATCTCAAAACCTTGAAAATTTCACTCAAACTTGATTTTAGCCTCTTTTCAAGCATGGAGACACTAAGCTCCCCCTGGGAATAACATATTCATCATTGAATTACATCAAGAAAACATGAAGGAAGCAACATCTTACCTTTATTTTAGTTGAATCATCATTATCCACCTTTGAGGTCTGCAATATCTAGTCATTTTTCACCTTAATTGCCCTATTTTTGTCTTCATTGAAACACTATAGTAGACCATTATTTGAAGCATACTTCCTGGAGGAACATGCCAAAATGATCCCTATATGAGCCTAAAAATCAACCATACCTTCATTCATGAGATTACATTGCTTGTTTAGGCACAATTTTAGCTTATCACTTATTATTCTTGTCTTAAACTCACTCAAAACTCATATCCCTAAACAAACATCTCAAGTACATTTAAGACCAACTTTGATGAGCTCTCAAAGACACCATCCAACCATGGCTCAACATTCCATCATCCCATTGGACTCACGACCACCATCTCTAGTAAACAAGCAAAAATGAGCTTCTTACCTATCTCATAAGTCTTAAAATCACTTAGACACTTAAGCCAGTCCCTAAAGCACATCTTTAGTTTTTACATATCACATTAAATGAGATAATCTTTTATGAACAAAAAAAACTAAACCTTGATGCAAACATCCATTTTCATACCTTGGATGGCTTGATATCATTCATATCATAATCTATAAGCATTCTCATGTTCTCCCCTATCTTGATTTGAGTTATACATACACACTTTGTACTTGTAGAAGCACCATTCCATGATCATTCTACACAAAATACCATCAAAGCCTCAACCTTACCTATCAAGATAGAA
The DNA here is from genome assembly GCA_018340775.1 of Taxus wallichiana var. yunnanensis. Lineage (NCBI taxonomy): Eukaryota > Viridiplantae > Streptophyta > Pinopsida > Cupressales > Taxaceae > Taxus > Taxus wallichiana. Next base: position 431,341,064 of record CM031244.1, on the reverse strand, counting down.
TTCAATATGTAAAGAATATTCCTCTCTAGCTCATGAGCTCACTAAGAATATTTTCACCACCATGATTGACCTTATGAAGCAATAAAAATATGAATCCTTCTCAATTTGGCTTCTACATAGCTTCATTCTTTACAGCATTTACATGCACTGTAGATTGTAATTTACACACAAGCTTAATGACCATAACTAGACAACAAGAAACACACTTGCATCTAAATAAACTGATATCCATCTTCAAGATCACATGAAAAAGACTGAGAGATACTTGGTTTACCAAAGAATAGCATGACAGTCATCATTCTCACTTAAGGAAAATACCGCTCTAGCTTTCTGGCTACTTGCACCTATAGAGATCAATTTTTTAGATCCGAGACAAAAAATGAGTCAAACTAAATTTACCAAGTTTGAGATTAATATTCTTACACAATACTAGGGCTCATAACAATATTTCACTTGCATAAATATACTACTTCAAAGTACATTAGACCCATAAAACAAGATGTAGACCACTTCTTCTTCCTATACATGCATGTTTTAGCTTAAATGAGACCATCATGATATGATATTTAATAACATTGGTCATCATTTGTCAAGGGATAACCATATGAATACATATGAGAATATATTTTTCACCTCAAGAACCTTGATGATGTACTCACTACTGTGTACTTATATTCATTATTTCTTCATATTCATCAAGAATGAAGTAAATTAGTCACCACACCTATAAAATTCACACCTTTCCATTATCACTTTCATAGAGCAACTTACACCTTCCTTTATAGTGATCTTCACACTTGAGTGATATGAATCATGTGTCAATAAATTAAAACTTAGGGAGCCATTACTAGTTCAACATACTCATGCTTAGCCATATGAAGGATTTAAAGCATACCATACAAAACACACATGTCATGTGAAAGTTCAATCACTATATTGAAGCTCTAAAAGTTTCTATAAGATCTAAACATACCATATTTTACACATTTTGATCATGATAAAGAGTTTCATTAATAGACTTCACAGTTTCATAGATACACAAAAAATTATGAGAATCATCAAGAATATCACTATACCTTCCTCTCATCACAAGTTTTCACACACGGTCTACCATCCCTTGAAATGATGAAGGTCACTTCTATCATTTTTCACAAACCTAAATGAAGAAACATTACTTGTTTTAATACCCATTTGACCATAATGTCACGTTCATCATCTTAACCTTGAGAACACATACCTAGTGAATCACTTCCAGAGTTGGAAAAACTATACATCCCAAATTAGGTTTTTAGAACTTTCACTATTAATTCTTGTTACTTGTTAAGAGTTCCAGAAATATTATGCATTTACAAGGTGTAAAACATCATGAATCATGAAGAAAACATTGTCTAGATGATCTTCACACAAAAAATTGGCATTGGAAACCATTGTTTTCTCATTCAAATTCATCATTTTTTGTTTAAAGTGCATTTTTGTAAAAGCTTAGTAAATACAAAGAACCTATAAGATGCTTTATAATTTTAAATTCATTAGCCCAAACTTGATCATGTACTAAAATATCATACCTTACATTCCATGAGCACCTTTCATATTGATTTGGAATCATGAAGATTATTTACTTACCTACTTATTCACCTTAAGTTGCACATAAATACACCTATTATGTCCATATCACTTCCAAAGTCCACCTTAGAAGTAATCTTATGATAAAGTCATCATTTTATGAAACTAACCATCTTTCAAAATTTAATTTAACACTTTTCTTCTTAAAGAGCACATGACACACAAATAATTCAAAGGCCTAGTCCATTTGGACCTAACACACCTTTAGATGATAGACAACAGAGACACATCGATAAATGACCTAGAGACTTTGAGATATTTACTCACCAAATGAATTATCTTTTGAAACCTCTATATGAATTCACATAATTATAGACACCAAGATTTATGCTCTAACAACTTATGACCATTTTATGATACACCATTAAAATCTTAGACCAATTTACTTAGAGACAAACTCAGACCATAAATTCATTCATTAGGACCAAATACTAACACAAACTCTGAGAAGGACTTTTCACATTAATTGAATTGACATAACATACCTCTTCATAGAACATTACCTTGACTCTTAGACACAATTAATTATCTCAAAATAATAATACACCATGATGAAGCAAACATTAACTAAAACAATCCCCTCATCACTCTAATGCTTCATATGGAACAATATACCTCTAAGAAGCATAGTAGAGATATATGAACACCATGAAGACCTAAAATAAGGTCTTGAAGAGGTCCCAAGCCCTCTTAGTACACTGAGAAATCCATCTCTTCTTCTCTCTCTTATGATTGAGATATGTATTATAACTTTCCTTCCATCATCACCAGCTCTTATTGAAGTATCATGATCTCTTCTTGGTTCCCAAGTCCTTCTTGGACCATTTTCATGCATCCTAGGTCTTTGAAGACCACTTCCTTGTACTCTAGAACCTTGAAAACTCTTGTTTTGACTTGAATATCCTTGATAACATTTCTTGCAACATGACCAACTCTATTACAGTTGTAACACACAATTGTATTCTTCCTCTTGAAACCATCAACATGTCTAGGTGAATCATTCAAGAAAAATCTAGCAACATGACCTTGTTCATTACAATTATAACATACAACATTATTTGCATATTCACTTCTATTGTCTTTCCATGGTTGAGTATCTCTAGAATACATTCTACACTCTTTATCCCTATGACCAAATGCATTACAATTATAACAATATCCATTGAAATTTATTTCATACCTTGAGGCATTAGGTTTCCTAATTGGCCTTGATTTCACATTGTATTTGATGAGAGTCACCTTCTTCTCTTCCTTGATGCTAGATTCACCTGATTCTTTCTTGGAACCATGTCTTCTTGCTTCAATTCCTTGCCTTTAGATTCCTCTTTGAAGCCCAAACCAACTCTATCACCTGCTGACTCTTTGTTTTCCAAGTAGATCATCTAGATCATTTGCACTTTTCTCAAACTTCTGAAAGGACATAGTCTTCTTTCTAACCTCTAGTAGTCATCCCTTAAGAAATCTATATCTTCTTCAAATTTTGAACACACACTTTCTTTATCTTGAAAACTTGAAACAAGATACTTTACCTTTTCTTCTAGTAATTTGATTGACTCATTTTGTTTTCTTGACTCAGCCTTATACTTCTCTTCTAGCTTGTGAATTTGATTTTCATATTCTTTGACCTACAAACTCATCTTCTTGTTCTCTTTCTCAACATGTTTTAGCTCCTTTTGAATTCCTTCAAAATCATATTTTCCATCCTCATCATCTTCACTAGAATAGCTGTAATAACCTGATATAAAATCTCCTAACAAAGAGGAGCCATCACTAGAAGACATTTTTGCATCATTAGTCATGAACAAAACCTCATTTCCTATATCCTCATAATCTGATTCAGATTAGAATCTAAAACACCACTACTAGCATCAAATAATTCATCATCTTTATTTGTATAAAAACTTTTTTTCCTTCTTCTTATAGTCAAACTTCTTAAATATTTTCTTGACTCTTATCATACTTTTTGTACTTGTTTTCATGATCATTATCATACTCATGTTCATCATGATCTTAATTATTGTGTTTATGAGGAAAATTAACAAAAAAATGTCCCATATCTTACCACATTTGAAACATTTATAAGGAAGATTACCTTTGTACTTACCAGATCCAAGCTTCAATCTTCTAGCCATCATAGCAAAGATCTCTTCATATTCAATTTCAAGAGTAACATCATCATCCTTCACTTTCTTTAATTTAGTCTTCATTTTAGATTTGAATGCAACCTCTTTCTTGGATGATTTAGAATCACCTATCCTCATTTCATAAGTAGTCAAGGTACCATGCAACTCATCCAACTTCAAAGTAGTTAGGTCCTTTTCCTCTTCAATAACAGATACTTTAGAATCAAATCTAGGAGTTAGTGACCTTCAAAACCTTTTGAACAACAACTTATTCTTTCACATTATCTCCTAACCCTTTCATGTTATTAACAACCTTATCAACTCTAAGAAGGTATGCAACAATAGACTCATTATCATTCATCTTAAGACTTTCAAACTGATTTCTAAAGGTTTGAAGCTTAGAAATTTTTACCTTTGAGTCACCTTCATACAAACTTGAATTTTCTCCCATGTTTCTTTTTCTGACTTATAATGCATCACTTTTCCCAACTCATATTCTCCAAGACCATGAATGATTGCATTAAAGGCCTTAGAATTGAGTTCATATTCATCCTTGTCTGCTTTACTGGTAAGAGGAGTGGTAGGAGGAGTATATCCATCTTCCACAATATTCCAAACATCAAACCCTTGGGACATAATATAGGTCTTCATCCTTAGACTCCAAAATTTATAGTTTGTTCCATAAAACATTGGTTCCTTGCCAATAACAATAATACTCACCATTTTTTTCTTCAGAAGATCTCCTTTCAAGTGATTAAACTTCTCCAAAATTAATCACTCTAATATAAATTGTTGGAAGCATAATGGAATGATAGGGGGTGAATCAGTCCTTAAAAATTCATTTCAATTTTAGATCACTCACATAAACCATTAATCAAATATCCATTCATTAGTGTGTGCATAACAACATACAACATTCATTCAATAAACCATATGCAAGAGAAACAACACCATAACACAAGATGTAAGTGGGAAACCATAAAGGGAATAAAAACCACCCACTGAAATTTTTTCTAATATTACAAAAAAATACTCAAGTGAATATTACACATCACAAGAGATTTCTTTAGTGAGGAACCAACCCCACAATGAACTTTCGCATCTTGAGCGACTAATTTCTGCACACTCCACAAATTTTACTGTGATATCAGACTAACCCCTAAACCCTTGTTGATATTACACACAAAAAGAGACTTGCATGAATATGAAACACACAAAATATTTTTATGAGAATATAACTAATGATATTTCTTGACAAATAATTGATGATTGATTTTGATTCAGCTCCAAACACCTTTAAAGGCCCAACTCAAAACCCTATAGGTATTCAAACTTGCACACAATTAAGTACTTTCTTCACTTCTTCATGCATCAAACCCTTGCACACACATATACAAAAATTATTCACAATTTCACACACTTCTATGATATCAAAACATGCTCATGCACACTACAAAACAACTTCACCTAGGTCACACTTCTTGCACTCACTCAACTAGCTTCAAAAAGCACCCAAAACTATGCTTTTTATAAGCTCCTTCTCATTTAAAATTCAAACTCAAACTTTTTCCCTCCTTTTTCCTCAGATAATGCATGATAAAAATATCCCAAAACATAACATAAAAATCACAAGTGACCCATATTAGGTCGGCCTAGCCAAAAAAACAACATTCCATACACCAAAAAGGACTCAAATCCATGCATGAGAAGAGAGAGAAAATACCTTATCACCATAACCATGTTTTTTCATGACTCAAAAAAACACCATGTTCTAAAATAAAATTTAAAAATTATACATGGTAAAAATTCATCAACCAACCAAAAAAAATTTCATTAAATGGGATCACTGCTTCTTATCCTTCTTAAAACACATGTTTTTAGTACCCTTAGGACACATGATTCGACTTTAGGCCTCAATAACTTTCAAATAAACTAAAATATGGCATGTGACCACTTGATGGAAATTACAAGACCTTTATAAAACTTCTAAGCAAGTTATAATTCTTGAAACAACCACTGGTTCAAACTACATCAACTTTTGTCTTCACCAAATCATGTTGCCCAAAAACGTTGTTTGAAAAAAACAACTAGTTAACACCCTATATGATACTTTCAAGACCTCAAAATGGATTAATTGGATGAAAAATTAATCCCTATTCACATTACAAGTGATATAAAGCATCAACCAATCCATATCATGCTCCAACCAACTCAATTCTTTTTAGCAAAAAAGTAGTTTTGTCCTAGAAAGCCAAAAATATTCTTGTCCACAAATTGACCTAGAAACCATATCAAAACTAATCATCATGAATAAAAAATTATATCACTAGAAATATCTCTGAATTATCTTTAAACTCAAATTTAATCACTTCTTAACTCCACTTTAGTAGCTCTTGTTATGTCCATTTCACTGAAGACTACTTTTTACTACCTCAAAAATGCCCTTTGACCATTCAACCTAAATGAAGCACACTTGACCATGTAATTACATCACCATGACTTGAAAATATTTTTACATTAATAAAAACTCACATAAATCACACAATAGTACTTTATTTTGCAACTCCTTTGGACAAGTTTGTCACAAAATAGACTTCTTAGAAATCGACTTGTTTGAGTGGGGCCCACTCTCACCATGACCTATACCATACCTTTCTGGATATCTGAAGGATTCATATACATTTTAAAATCATAATCCATGCACTAGGAAGTAATTATGTCCACTTAGGAATAAAATCTTAAAAACCGCTTTCAAGCTAGGGTTTCAAACTCATAAATAGTTGTTTACCTTCTTAAGATTCATTCATAAAAATGTGATAATGAAATGACCAAATTATTTTTGTGAAAAATTTAAAATAAATTTATAAACATCCCTAAAATCCACAATATCCCATGAAATCACACAATTCAGGGTGAGCATCAGAAGTTCCAATTTGAGTTGGAAATACACTAGTTCTTGACCTGTTTCACCAAAAATAACATATCTTGAAAAATTCTCATCATGGATAACTAAAATGTTTCCCAAATAACAAGGACACACCCTAATAACATCTCTAATCATCATAATTTCATAATTACCTCTCAAAATTTCCATCCACTGAGACTTGCATAGTTACCCCTTAGGGTTTTGCACTGTAGAAGCTAGGGTCAACTAAAAGAACATTATAACTCATGATGAAAGTGCTAAAAATATCCTAAAAACAATCCAAACATACCTAGTACATCATGATACATCTGAATGAATTCATCTAAGATATTATATAACTCCATACCTCATTTTCATACCTCCTAACATCCATATCTACTATAAATGAACACCGAGACATGGTTACCAACTTGTATTTGCACCTTGAAACTCATGTGAGTTACAAATAACTCTCTAAAACACTCTCCATCATGTCAATATTCTTCTCAACCAATCAATAAGCTTTAACCACCATGCAACATTACCTAGGCTAGATAGGTCATCTAAATAGGCTTTTAACAAACTATCCTCATCTTGAATCAACTTGTTTTTGCAACCATGAACATACCTGAATGTCCATGTAATCATCAATTTGAGCATCATCTAACCCTACCACATCATGTAATTTTCCATTAATGATGGTTTGCATCAATGAAAACACATAAGCAACAACATGCCAACACTTTTCACCCTCTCGTAAGTGCAACGAAAAATCCTCTTTTAAACACATCCCCTTGACAAAATTATTCTCTTATGCCTTATTTAAAAAGTTTATATAGATATTATAAATTCCTCCCATTGAAGTGCATTAAAATTTGTGTAGATGCTTCTACTTCCCTTTTGTTTTATAAGCAAACTATGCAGACACATGTAATATATACTATTATAGAGAAAATATACAATGGTTGTTTTTCACTTCAATATTAGCAATAACTTAATATTATGAAAATGGAAGAATATTTAGGAAATACTATTATTTTGAAATTGGGTTATAATAGGTAGATACTTGAACATGGCGATTTTAGTTTTTTTTTTCAACCTTACTATTTAATATGAATAATATTCAAGAACTTCTAACATCAATTGAAGACAATATGCTAAAAACCATCGAAGATTGGAAATGGATGAAATAAAAAGAAGAAATATTATTTTCTTACAGAGGTATGGATGAACTCTTAATCACAATTCATAATTTGTGTGGATGTTACACTTGGATGGAGGTGCTACCTTTTTGGATTACTAAAATCACATTATTATTTGTTTTAATATCATAAATGTTAAACTAATAAAACAAAAAAATTGTAAACACATTGAAAATATAAAATGATTCAAAAAATAATAAACATGGTATATTAAGAATACTTTTTAATACATTACAATGGTCGCAAAATTTTTTTGACACAAGTTGACTATAGTGAGGTTACATGTTGTAATACAAAACATTCAAAAACACACACTGGTGTCCTACGTGGGGAGGTGGCCCCACGATAAGAGGGAACTAGGTGAATGTTTTTTAAAGTATCCTCCATCATTGCCTATAAACATGAAAACATGCATATGTTGGAATATCACACAATTCTACCCTTAACCACCACACCCTCCATCTCTTCATCCACTTTCCACCTCAAATGAGCAAGCCCCGTGCTCATATTGATGAGGCCCTAATTATAAAGAAATCCTCTCATCTTGAGAATAACTTGTGTGATGTTTTTATCTCCTTTCTTATGCCTTGCATCCCATGCATAACCCCAAGGGGTTGACTAAATCACCACCAAAACCAAAACTATGATGTATAACCACTCATAACAAACAACTTGCATGTACATCCTTTGTAATCATAGGTATAGTGTAAAGGAACCAACACCGTCTACAATCAAAACTTTCATGACTCTCCACTACATGAATATGACCAACAAAAGAGCAAAATATAATAAATGAAATGTAAAACATCCAAATATGTAATTTTTGTGTAACATTGAAAATTATAAAGACTAAACAGATCAAAGTAAAATCCCAATAGCATTGTGCATCTTCGCCATCCACAACACATCACACTACAATAATTAATTTGCAACCCCTCATGCTTGAATGACTCAAAATTGTCAACATGTCATCTCACCATAAATGTTTCAGGTCCATTTCTTGCATGGAGAGAAGGGAAGAGTATTTACTCAGACATTTCAATTAAATGAAAACCATATGTAGACATAAAATCACGCACTTTGGGTATCTATTTAGTCTTGATCACATAATACTATTCATATGATTCATAAGTATGAAAAGTACTAATTAACCAATGTATTTGGCCATCTTTCAGGTCCTTACTATTGTTACTTTTGGTCATACACTCTTTCTAGCCCAGTTTATCTTTTCACACTTTGACATTTCTCATCCCGGAAACCAACGCCCAACTAGGATGTTAGTGTCAGCGCCCCCATTCGCTATGGGTGCCCCTAACCTCTTTGTACTTATTTCACATATTTTGGGTCCATTTTAGCCATTTTGGCATCTTATCTTTTTTGTAGTCAACCTTTTTGGGGTTAATTATTAAATTTAAGCACAAGAATCATATCACTATAAATTTATGTGATCATAATAAGGGACCAAACACTAAGAATTAGATATCACCACCTAAGGTTGCATCCAAAAGCCATTATCAAGAGCATTAAATAATCCATCTAACATTCACACACAAAGGGAAAGGGACTGATATTTATGCATATCCACATATGAGGGGAAGTTTATTTTTATGCACACATCTACTTACATTTCTTACATCTAACTACTTTCTCGTTATCAAGTGTGACACACATAAGAGCCACCTAGGACACAATTCCACACACACGCACATAGAACTACATTGGGTCTGAAATGTAGTGCAGTATTCGGCCTTAAGATCACTTGTTGGATAGATGAGGACAATATGACCCTCATTTGCATTATTTTCTTTTGGGATTTAATGTGTTTTGGGGTTTTGTAGGATATCATTTGTTTTGTAGGTTATAGGTGAATTCAACGATCATATTATGACATATAGGAGACTAAAAGAAAATATTTGTGACATCCTTCTGACCTAGAAAAATTAAGAACTTGAGGACTGCCAGGACACTAGTGCCCATATTGGGTCATTAGTGCAGGGTGCTCCCGAAATTCCTAGGTGTTAGTGTTCACCCTCATACGATAGTCACACAATTTTCTAAGCATGGTTACTTGATAGTTTGTAATTCCATTTTACTAATTTTCTAGCTCGACATACCCTCAAAATCATCATGAATCAACTAATTATTTTATTCCCTTCATTTACAACTAGGGTTTCAAATTTAAATTTCTTATTTACTTGGGTCAATTATGTATTTCTTTTCTTATTTATTTATGCTACATTGCAATCAGATTTAAGAATCTATTTATCAAATATTTAATTAATTGTTTGGTGAACCCCACTCGTGATTGGTCATTCGGATCCTTCTTTGGCACATCATATTTTCTATCATGGCTCCTAAAATTCCTCAAATTTCTTTGTATGATTTAATTCAAATGCATCCTAATTGCCAAGTTGTTCTGAAAAAATCCCTATACACCATGTATCTCCCTAGAGATATGTAATCGCATCAAGGAGTGCTATTTTCAATCCTCCATCCGATGAAGCGAGTCTTTGTGATTCTCCATCTAATTAACCCATGTTGGAGTCAATTTAATCTTTGCACTCTTTATTTCAAGAAAGATTTCAGGCTATGGAATTCGCGATTATATCTCTTAAATCTGAAATCAACATCTTAAGGAACGCTTTCTAGGATCACACTAGTTCTTCTTTGTGTCCTCATTCTATGTATTCTACATGTGCTCATATCAGTTAATCCCATGTCTTACCACTCCTCATGCCTCTAAAGTTTGATTTAAATGCTAAGAAACAAGATATTCTTCCATAGCTCATAGCTCATCAATTGATCAGTTTTCCAAATAATCATTTTTATCCTCCTTATTGGCTGATAAAATATCAAGGTCTCCCATTTTGTGCTTATCATCAAATCAATGGACATAATGACAATGATTTCTATGCTTTAAAATGAATAATCAAACATCTTGAGCATCAAGGTTTTATCTCATTCACTACATGACATTATGTTACGTGTTCATCTCCAATTTTTACATCCCAATGGGTTCCTAAATCTGATCCATCTATGTTTATAGAGCATTTTGATATCACTTCACATGTTCCTTCTTTGGTTACTCAATTTCACCTCTTTAACCCATTCCAACTAAGAAATCACCTCTCAAGGTTTGTCTTCCATCACCTTCTCCTAGTAAGTCATATACAACATTACTGAGTGAAACTAAGAAACCTCCTCTAAAAATCGGTACAACTCCACCTCTCAAGTCTTCTACGGAATTATCAATTCCAAATAAGCAACCACCCATTCTCGTAAGACCAACAAAATATAGCTGGCTTCAAATTTTGGAATCATAGCTTATTTCCCCATTAGATCTCCATCACTTACATACTTGGGGGAATCATAGCTTCTTTCCCCCTTGCATTGCTATCAAATGTTTATATCATTTCATGCACTTGGTACTTCACACTTAAATGTCTAATATATCCTATGCATCATTACAAACCACTTGATACATTTGTATCATCATTACCCGATGACGCACTCTCATTATTTGTTTCACACTTGACTATTAAGGGCATCCTATACACATGAACCTCACACACTACAAAATCACGCACTTAAGACATCTTCTTCCTAACACACATTCAACATAACATATTACACATTAAAAACTCACAATACATACTTCTTGCACCTATTCATCCATACAAACTCAACACATAACAACACATACTCTTTGCACATATTCAACACAACATACAACACACTCAACATATTTACAACATACTACACAATCAGCGCTTTCACGACATACCTCTCTTACATCACATGACACATCTCTCTTGCACACAATCAACAAAAACATCTTACACAATCTACATATCCACAATACACTACCTACTTGACACTTTCACATGCGACATAACCTAATACAAGTTTGATGCATCCAAAACACATCTCTATCATCATATAGCATTATACACTCAGTGTGTTCACAATCAATCTCTTTATCATACATTCAACACAACACATTACACATCCAACATATCTCTCACACAACCAACACGACACACTACCCTATGACACACTCTAGTTCCACGGTCCATACTCGATTGTTGAGGGTCTACATCTCAAATGGACCTCACCACACTCATGCGCTTAATCACTCACTCACAAGCTTACACTCTAATATTTGCACTTTGATGATCATATCTTTTTAGTACACACAATTCAAACAATTTCTTGATGACACACTCTTTTTCTATGGTTCATTCTTAACTATTGAGGGGCATGTATAAATGAACCTCATCTCATGCATACACATCCACACTCACTTGAGGGGCACGCGACTCCTATCACACTCACTTTGCATTCCATTCCATCTCACCCATCCATAACATATTGCATATCTTTGGTGCACTTAGTCTTTCTTACATTTACTTGTTACATGTACACTTTATTACACATGCTAGATAGATATCTTGTATGTCATTATATTTTTCCATATACATATGTGTGTTCACTTGATTTCTAGTTTTGATTACATATTCTAAATATCAATACATGTAGCATGAATTCTTGGCACAATACCTCTTACCAGTCCCACAGCGACTCCTGTGGGCATCCATTATATACTACATGTGCTATTATTTCATTTTTTATAGCACATTACTATATCAGATTATACATGCTTTGACATCCTTTTTATCTTTCTAACATGCTAACAGGTGCTTCATGTGTAGCATTTTTATTTCAGATCTATTTGTTTCCATTATTGTCTGTTACATTGCTTGTCATCCCTAGTCAATATTTTCCATTGTTTGTAGGCTTTGCACTTTATGTTGTGTGCACACTTTTAAGATTTTTTTCTAGTCGGCCTTGATTGTCTTGTGACATTGTGAGTGATGTACCATGTTTGAAACCCTCTTTTCATGGTGTACATTGTCTTCTTACGTCTTATCTTACACATTGTCTACTTGTTTTCTATCTTACATCTTACATGCATGTTTGTCTTTCTTGTACTAACACTTTTCTCTTAGCCACTTTGTTTTCATGTGCCTTGATTTCCACCAAGCACACTCCCTTCCCCTTGTAGGGCATTAGTTTAAGACACAGTGTTCGGTCCTTCTTTGGGCCACATTATCCTCTGTGACATCACATGCACCCCGAATGAGGGGGGCATCATTTGGGTGAATTAGTCACCACATACAACATCCTACCCATCACAAAACACGGTTTAGTACCGGTATAACACAATCATCAATCTCATATAGGGCTTAGAATCTAACTTGGATCCTTACCACAATACAGACACTAGTGCAAGACCCAGAGAATAAGACCGGGTTCCCCCGATCCTTCCCGAAATCTTGTAACCATGGGGAAGTCACAGATCATTTCTCGTTCAAGACACCTACAACACTTCACACAAAAATTTTACATGGCATACCATCCTTATCACTCAACATACATGCACCACACAACATTTTCAACTTTTGCATTAGATCGGAATTGGTTGAACTGGATTGGATTTTTACACACCATATGCAGTGGTGTTTCATGCTTCGGGAAGCAAAGTTAAAGGTTGGATGATGACACTAGACATTTCTCCTTACACTTCTTCTAATTCTTGGCTTGAGATCGCCCAAAAGACTTGTTCTTCTACATCATCTACAAGATCTTTTCTATCTCTATTCCTCATCATGGATCGAGTGCACATGTTTCTTTTTCACATTTTTCGTATTTTACATACTTTTTACTTATACTATAGATGAAAATTGTGTTAGTGTGCAAACATGAAATGATTTATGAAATTAATTCAAAAGACTATCTAGCACAATGGTTCATGTACCTCAGATTGACCAAGATCAAAAGAAGGGGAAAACAATTTGCTTTACTTACCTACAAGTAGAATTATCCTCCTTTGATGATTTAATTTTCTCATTTGATTGTGCTTATTGAATGAATGCAAGGATGCTTCAGATCTTGGAAAAATTTCAGCAACACCTCCCCTTGATTAATTTCTTGATTGATCTTGATATATTGCTATGAAGATTGCTTGGATGGATTGAGAATTAGACAACATTTAATTACAAATTTATAAGGTGCTTGCCATGGAGGGTGACACCTCTATTTATAGTTGGAGGAGGTAGAAGTCAATGGCTAAGATCTTGCCTTAGTGGATTAAATCAATGGTTGAGAATGAATGAGAAGGGAGGATGTAGAAAATTCTTTATTTCATGAGAATTCTACATTGAATTAAAAATTCAATGGAATAATGTATTTTTATTTGAATATTTGAAAAGAAGAGGGAAATATGGAAAGACTTCTAGAATTAAAAGTCTCTAGATTTGGGGCTTATTTAACTTGGATTAGGTGAGATTAATTGCATTTAGTGGGGTGATTAGATGGAGAAACTAGGCATAGAATAGGTTTAGGGAAGGTGGTAGGTAGGTGAGTATTTTTAAAATAGTGGAAAATAGTTCATGAGGGTTTATCTAGTGTAATGAGTGAAATATTAATGATGTATTAATATTTCTAAGGGTTTGAATTGGGCTTATGTAATATGAAATAAATTGGAGCATGGGTTGTATACATATATGATATAATAATTAATTAAATTTATAATTAATTATTATAAGGTCGGTGGTGGGGATGAATAGCTATTATATGATTGGTGAATTATTTTCTAGATGACCATGTCGACATTTTACATGTCTACATTTTTTCCCTCTTTGAAGTGTTATTATGAAGCAATGATAGTTCAAAGAAAAGAAGAGAAGATAGATTCATCCATATACAAGAGAGTGGACTGACCGGGGTATTATGAAACTTGGTATTAAACAGGTATTCTAGCGGGTATTTTATTTTCTTGGATGATATATGAGGTAGATTCGTGGTGTAGTGCGGGTTGACATTTATTTTCTGGATGGATGATACATGAGGTAGAGTAGTTTGTGGTGTATGATTCCAAGAGACAGATGGCTATGACCATTACGAGGTTGGATGAGTTACAGGGATGTGAATTAGTTGTATGGGCACCATTAGAAGAAAGTTGAGGACTTTAGGGAGTTATTATTTTGGGTGGTCCACCATTACAACAGCTTAGTAGTGCAAGTGTAGTGCCCAGGCAAGATGTGGATGATAAAGAGATGGCATTTCTATGATTAACACAACCGTGATGGATGATGAGAGAGGTTTGATGGGTTAGATGATGGGGGGAGTTTATGGATCAGGTGATGGAGGAGTAGGAGGAGATGGTGGAGTGGGTGGATTAGATTTAGAGGTGTCGATTTACATGAA
The DNA here is from genome assembly GCA_018340775.1 of Taxus wallichiana var. yunnanensis. Lineage (NCBI taxonomy): Eukaryota > Viridiplantae > Streptophyta > Pinopsida > Cupressales > Taxaceae > Taxus > Taxus wallichiana. The sequence goes on along the minus strand of CM031244.1, from coordinate 431,325,942 downwards.
CCTATAGATATGTTGGGGAGGGAGGACCATGCACGAGTAACATAAATAGCTAGCCTATGGGCTAGGGATGCAGTGAGGATGAGAGATATACATGGATTTACAGTGGTGGTGAGATAGAGGGAGGGAGAGATTACATGGCTGCAGTTAGAGATATCTCGTATAGAGTAGGAGTGGGACCGTGCCATACGATGTCATGAAAGATATTATGCAGATCGAGTGGCGTACAGGGAGATATATGGCCCATTAGATGAGGGAGTAGGATGTAGTGGGGTTTAGAGTGGATCATAGGTTGGGGGGATAGTAGAAGCACCTAGCACCTCACGAGATCAGATCAAGATAGATGGGGCCACCTGGGACAGTGTCACTACAGCAGTATCGGGAAGTGATAGCGGAGGCGCATTATTATGAGGATATGGTGATGCATGACTATCCAAGTTATGTAATATGTGGATATGTATCTAGACAGGGGATAGGTCGGGAGCGGGTCGGAGGCTAGGTTGATCCACATTATCGGGAGCATTATAGTATGTGACAACCTCCTCCAAAGTAGGGGAGGACACATGTGCCTCGACACCTTGATGAGTGCCAATTTATTTGTATCATATGTATTTTTATTATGACCTAGTATGGTCACAATTTTGATGTATGTACAGATGATTGGTCATTTTGATGATTAGGATATATTTTTGGTGTATTTTTGTATATGGATGATTGATGATATATAAGTACCTTTTTTGGATGTATCGATTATAAGTATGATATGGAAATTAGCATATATGTGATTATTTTTTGAGATGTTGATGATGTTGTTCGATGACATAGAGTATATAGTTTGTTGTGATTTTTCTTGATTTATGTTATGATGTGGATGTCTAGTGATTATGATGACAATTTGGGTGATGGATCATATTTATAGATGATGTGTATTTTATGATTAAATTATTTACATGTATGGATTATTTGTTTATGATGAGATGATGTAATGTAATGATGACTTTATGATGTTGAGAATATTTTAATGTTTCGTTGATTATCATGATGAGTGTGTTATGTGATAATGAGATTGTGGTTTGGTATTTGGTTCATGATGGAGTGTGATGCACTTATTTACTTTATTATGGATGGTAATATATATATATATATATATATGATGTGTATTTTGTTTTTAAAATGTTTATATATGTGATGGAAATTTATTTTATTGTGGTTTTATCATGGTAATGATGATATCATTGATAATGGATGGTATTATTTGATGCTGAATGGGCATACTCATTTACTATTATTATGATGGTGAAATATGGATAGTTTAGTTATTAGTTTATTTATGATGTGATGTGTTTATGTTAGAGATGAATATGAATAATGGTAGTATTGATGAGTGATGAGATAGTGACTATGTGTCAAGTATATCAAGATGGAGATTAGGATTTTGATTATGTATGTATAGATGGAAATATAATTGGTTCATGTTATCAATGTAACATTTTGTGTTTCTAAAAGGAAATGGACATCAAAGATTTAAGGGTTTTTTGGTCATGACATGAGATGAAAGGCAGAGAGGAAAGGAGAGTGATGGGGAATGAGTAGTAATGGATGGGAATGGGGGTGGGATTTTTTGAATGGGTATCTAAGGGATTTAGGAAGGAAGAGATAGTTTTCCCCAGGTGTGTGTGTAGTAGTGTCATAGAGTGCTAGTAGACAAATGATCAGATTTACCATTGCATGAAAACCAGTTTTCACCATTGGAAGGATTTTTTTTGTATGGAGAGTTAGGAATTTAAGCATAGAAACGATGAAGATGCATGATGTTCATAGGCTCATCTAGCTCGTATCCATCTGGAGTAGCAAGCTTATAAGAACTTAAGCTAAATTTAGTGATGACAACATATGGTCCAAGCCAATTTGGTTTGAACTTTCCCTTATTTTCTCGATCAGCGTTAGTGTTGCGTTGATTTTCTTTGAGGACTAGGTCACCAAATTCAAACTCACGATCCTTTACACACTTGCTGTAGTGACGATGAAGGTAGTTTTGATAGGATTTGAGGTGATCTAGGGCTTGGAGGTGTTTCTCATCGAGGAGCTTGAGTTAGGTGATGGACGTGGTAGTCCTCATCATCAATGAGGTGTTGGAGGGAAATGCGTAGGGATGGTATTTGATCTCAATGGGAAAAATTGCTTTGGTGCCAAAGATAAGGAAGTATGGAGTGGAACCGGTGGGAGTTTTGATGGATGTGCAATAGTCCCACAAGGTAGGGTATATTTGCGTATGCCAATCACATCTAGATTGATTTACGATTTTGCCAAAGATGTGTTTTAGTGTCTTATTAGATGTTTTAGCTTGGGCATTGCCTTGTGGATAATAGGGGGTGGAAAATTTGAGCTTGATGTGGAATGTTTTGCAGAGTTCACAGATGTCTCGACTTTTGAAGGATTTTCCATTATCCGTGATTAGTGTGGATGGGACACTGTAGTAACAAATGATGTGGTTAAAGATGGATTTGGATATTTTTTTCCTTTGACATAAGTGAGTGGCATGGCTTTGACCCAATTTGTGAAGTATTTTGATAGTTGTGAATGGGATTTAATTTTCCCATGAGATCGAGACCCCAAGTAGAAAAGGGTCATGGGGTTGTAATGGGTTGTAAGGCTTGTGATGGTGCGTGGATGAGGTCAGCATGATTTTGATAGGGGACACATTTACGGACATAGGAGCATGCATCTTTTTCCATTTTGGCTAATAATAGCTGATACATAGTAGTTTTTGGTGAGGTCCAAACCATTGGTGTGGGCACTGCAAGTCCCTGTGTGAACTTCCTAGAGTGCTGATTTGGCCTCTTGAGAATTTAAGCATCATAGGAGAGTTCCATCAAAGATTCTATGATAAAGGGTGTCACCAAGGATAGTGAAGCGGGAGGCTCATTGGATGAATGATTTATGATGGCTGGATGCGAGGGAGATTAGGTGGAAGGGTATGGTCATGTAGATAGGTGTAGATGTTGTGGTACCAAAAGGGAATTAGGACCACTGATTTCAAAACCATCTCGACTTAGGGGGTATCATAAGTGGGGATAGTTAATTTCTCAATCAAAATTTTTAATTAGATGCTTATGGAGGCATGTCTAGAAGGGAGGCGATGGTAGCCATAACATCTGCTGATTTGTTACTTGTACAAGGGACTTGTTCAAACTGAATATGCTAGAAATAGGCCTTGAAACTATCAACCATTATTTTGTAAGGAATCAATTTATCATCCTTGGTGTTGTATTCATCATTGATTTTTTGATTATTAGTTGTGAATCACCAAAGAAATTGAGATGCTTAATATTCCATTAAATAGCCATTTTTAAACTAGCAAGGAGTGCTTCATATTCAACAATATTATTAGTACAAGGAAAATCAAGTCGGAAAGCTTTAGGAATTAGTCACCTTGAGGAGTGATAAATTTGATACCTAATCCTGAACCATGATGTGTGAATGAGACATTGAAGTATAATATCCATATTTCGATTCTATAACTATACATATGGATTCATCTGGGAACCATGTGGCGAGTGGTGTAGTATCAAAAACTGGAGCTTCCGCCAACTGGTCATCTATTACTTTTCCTTTGATAAATTTTTGGTTAACATATTCAATGTCAAATTCACTTAGAAGCATGATCCATTTGGCCATCCATCTTGGTGAGAGCCGATTTGGAAAGTAAATATTTGAGTGGATCGACTTTAGCTATGAGCTTAGTAGTATTATTAGTTGATGTAATGTTATAGCTTTGAGAGGAAAAAAAGTAAAAAAACATGATTTTTCCATAGGGGTGTAGTTGATCTCATATGCAATTAATGTTCAACTTAAATAATATATGGCATGTTCCTTTCCTTGATTATCATGTTGTGCTAGAAGGTCTCCAAGGCATTGTTGCGTAGTTGATATATAAAGTAGAAGAGGTACTCCTGGAGTAGGAGGTACCAAAACAAGAGGATGCATCAATATTCCTTAAGCTTATCAAAAGATGCTTGACATTCCTTGTTCTAGTGAAATTCTATTCCCTTTTTAATAGATGGTGGAATGGATGACATTTGTCTGCTAGCTGTGAGATAAATCTTTTGATGGCTTGAATCTTTCCCTGTAGGCTTCGTAACTGTTTGAGATTTTTAGGTGGAGGCATTTTGATTACAAACTTTAACTTTGTTTGGATCAATTTTGATTCCACTTCTGGAGACAATAAAACCTAGGAGCTTTCCAGATGTGACGCCTGAAAACACATTTCTTGGTATTGAGATGGAATTTATATTCTGAAATTGTTTGAAGATTTGGCATAGGATCGTAGGATGTTCTGCATGAGTTTTAGATTTTCCCATAATATCTTTGACGTAGTCTTCAACTATATAATGCATCATATCATGAAATATGATATTCATGACACGTTGGTAGGTATCCCCAGAGTTCTTGAGTCCAAAGGGCATGAATCGATAACAATACGTGCCCTAAGGTGCATTGAAAGTTATTTTATGTTGATCTTCTTCGATGATTTTGATCTGATTATAGCCAGAGAATCCGTCCATGAGAGAAAACATCTCATGCTCGATTGTAGATTCAACGATCATATCAATATTTGGCAGCAAGAAATCATCTTTGGGGAAAGATTTGTTGATGTTACGGAAGTCATTACAGAGATATGAATACCCTAGTATTTTTTCCTAGGACAATATTGGAGATCCATTTAGAATAATCAATAGGTCGGATGAACCCAACATAAAACAACCTCTTGTAGTTCCTCTTTGAAAAGAAACACAACTTTTGGATGCATTTTTGAAGTTTTTGTTTGTTTGAATTTGCATCTTTATGCACTACCAGATTGTGAACCATGAGAGAAGGATCCAAGCCAACCATATCCACATAGGACCATGCGAATATATTTGAAAATTTTGTGAGGATTACGGTAAAGACATCTAGTTCTTATGTAGACAAAGATGACCTTAGTTTGATAATATTGGTTTTTCTTATTTTTTGCCGATGTTGATATCAATGGTTTCCTTAATTACAGATGTTGAACCATCTTGTAGGGATTCAGGAGCTGGGAGAATTTGATCGATGACTTGATCATTTTCAGGATTTGGGGATTCTTGGAAGAATTCAGTGAGGGGATCTTCCTTGTCAAGGTGACAAGATAAGTTGGATGCAAGATAGTAGATTGGGATAGAGGGAGAGGGGATGCTCCTGTTCTCCAAAATAGGCATCAATGTTTAGACATACTTGGAAACCCTTTTTATGATCCCCAGAGGTATTGTCACGAGTTCCCATGAACTCAAGAATTGCTTCATCATTTTGAAATGAGTCAAGAGGAGGATGCTCTAATCATTGATCCCATTTAATGAGTTGTTGATAGGTGAGGGTGATGTTAATGGCAAGAAAAATAGTGTCAGGAAGAGATTAGTGTTGGCGAGGTCTTCGTATTGGCTATAGAAAAAACTTATATCAATGTTTTCAATGACCTCCTCAACGATATTGGAAGTGTCACTAATGTTATCACAGATGCTTTCATTAGGTGGTTGGTATCTTAGTCCATGTCCATCAAGGTTGGGGATGGTGATTGCAGGTTCTAGGGAGCCTTGTTCATAGTGACCTAGTCCTCGTCCAGAGTATCCCATATAGGTCATTATCCTTTTAGGAATTAGATACTTATTATCAAAACAACAAGAAGGTATAGAATTGTCAATAATCCATGAGGAATCAGATGGCTCGAGGTACTCATCAACAAGATACCCAAAATGAATAAAAGTGGATGATCCTAACACATATGTTTTCCATTTGTTTGGATAGATGTCGGGCCTTCGAGCTGCTTGGGTGATGGCAGAGATGGTCGATGTTGAATGTTTGGTATTCGCCACACCCTGTCATTTTTAGCTTGAGTGGTGGAGTGGGTAGAAGGGGAGTGGATATAGGTGGAGTAGGTAGGAGGGGAGTGGATGATGAGGAGGCATGATGGGATGAGGGTGGAAGACTATCTGGTGAGACATATGAAGTGGTGGATGATGGTGGTGATGAAGCTGGTGCGGGTTTGGTGATAGGACAATAAGGTTCCCGATAGCTTTCAACTTCCAATGCTTGGAAATATTGAAAGGGTTGAGGGTCACCATGGATAGTAATTTATATACCAACATGTTCAAAGACATTGATGGAGTGTGGATGGTACAACATTCATTTCATGAATCCAGGGTCGTCACCAAAAAGAGGTTATGTGGGAACTGGATATCTATAACATGGACGAGTGTGGGGAGCACGATAGGCCCAATGTTGATAGGTAAATAGATGGTGCCAACTAATCTATGATCTATATTTTCATATGATTTAATAGTAATTATATCTTGTTTTAGATCCAAGTCATTGTACCCCAACCGATGAATGAGATTTAGGGTATAAAGATTAAGGGCCAATCCATTGTCTATTAGCACTCTTTTAACACAAACGTTGTCAATAAGGACTTCAATGTAAAGAGGAAGATTGTGGAATGGTTTTATGGTGGAAAGTCTTGTTGAGTGAAGGTAAGTGGGATCATTGGATATGGATAGAGATGGGAAACAAGGGCCTGAAATTATGTAGGATCAATATTAGTGGGGATGCGTGTCTCTTGGAGGGCATGATATAAAATGTATTTATGGACGGATGAAGTATTGAGAAGGTCCATGATGGATATTTGTGTGGAAGTCTTCTCAATTTGTTTGATGATATTATATTGTGCTTGTGGTGTTTTGTTGGAAGATGGAAAAGTGGCTCCTTGAACCACCACATGGTTCCTATGGGTAGTGATAACACACTAAGGGTTTTGTGAGAGGCCTTTTATTTTAATGGTGGCTACTTGATGGGGAGAATGGTGGATATGACCAACAAATGACATATAAGGAGGGGGTACATGATGGTAATTAATATGGTTGGAACGATGAGTAGAGGATTCGGGTTTACTTCAGACTTCTAATGTCCTTGGTTAGAGGCATGGTTCTGAACATGATTAGGAAGGGATTTTGATACATCCCGATTTTTTGATTTTGGGAAGAAGTGGAAGCATTATATTGTATTTCAACTTCACCTTAGTCGATAAGGTCTTGAATATAATTCTTCAATTTCATACACCGATGTGTGGCGTGACCCTTGATTTTATGGAACTTGTAATATTCATTTTCTTTGAACCATGAAGGTTTGGGTCGGGACTCATCTGATGGGTCTACAGTTTGAGGAAAAATGACCATATTGGTGGTGATTAAATTATCAAGGATTGCTTTAATGGATTCACCAAGGGGGAATATATTCATCACCTCATATCTTGGGAAGGTTGGGTTTGTCCTTTAGGGATGGATATAGTGGTTGTGGTATGGACGTGTTGGATATTTTTAGTGTCTGTTACTCCGTTGCCGACAACATTCTTATTCTTATTAAAGTATTTAGGTTTTTCGATGTAGAAGTTTGGTTGGATTGATTGTGATTGTCATGGGAATATATCTTAATAAGGCCCTTTGCATTAAGGTCTCTCTCGATTTGCATTCCCTTTTCAATGATTTCATCAAATGTGTTTGCATAATGGACTTGCAGATGGAAAGATAATTCGTGATTAAGGTTAGATACAAAAATGGTGACTAGTTTCTTTTAGGTATGGGCCATGGAATGTGGCTAACAAGGGCTCACCATTGTTGTAGGAAGGATGATAAACATTCACCATTTCATTGTTTAGTGTTACACAAGTCAATCATTGTGACATCATGCTCTACATTATAGGAAAAGTGTTTGATGATTTTTTCGATAAGTCGGTGAACGCGTTGTAACATATCCTTTAGGTAATCAAGGAACCATTCTAAAGTGGGACCACCTAGACTTCTAGAGAAGAGTCTTAGCAAATAGGAGTCATCATAGATACCTTGAAAAATCATATAGAAACTCTTTAATGTGCTCATGTGGATATCCCTTTCCTTGTATTTTTCAAATTTAGATGGCTCAAAATATGGGGAAAAGGGACCCATAAGATATCATGGTCAAAAGGATAAGGAAAAGTTCCTCAAATTTGTATTGACATCCTTGAGTGCTAAGTTGCATCCCTCAAGCGTTTCCTTCATAGAATTCACTTCTTTCTCTAAGGTTGGTTCGGGAGGATTAAATTTAGGCTAATAATGTTGGGAACCATGATCATTGGGTAGTTGTGGACTGATTTGGGAGGCTAATTGGGAAATTTGGTTACTCATTTGTTGTAATTGAGACAATATGAATCCTTTGGATACATTGGTGGTGTTCTCTCTGCCATCCCATCCTTATACAACATCTTTGGTGATTTGGATTAGGATGATGTGTAGAAGGTAGTCTATGAACAATGTCATCATTTTCATCTGGGAGGAGATTATGGAGTTGGTCACGAGTGTAATCATAAGGAAGTTTTTCCCCCATGTGATATAGCTGTGAGAAAAAGGGTGTCCTTATTATTTTCAATGAAGTGGTTTAGCATTTCTCTTTGTCTTCCTTCGTGAAGTAGGTACTAGATTCATCATTGCCATTGGTGTTAACCATGTTATATATCGTCTTCTCCTCTAGGTCGATTTTCTTCGTTATTGGCATCATAATAATTATGGTTGAATAGATCATTTTCCATGTTTTGGTTATTGTTTTGTCGTCATTTCCAAATTGGGATCAGGTTATTATTCATCTAGGTGCCATTAGATTCTAATGTTGGTGAAATGTGTGAGATGAAAGTGTTTTGGATTGAAATATGTCTGGATGAAAAGGAGATTACAATTCCTTAATGAACTTGACACTTAACCTTAATAATCTAGTCTTGCTTATAGGATGGAAGAAATTTGAGGAGATAATAGAAGAAGGATGTGCCTCGTTAGTAGAGGGATTAGGATGTGCCTTGTTACAAGGGCTTAGAAGAATAGGATAGGGGATAAGGATATTTTTTCTATTAGCAAGATGTTGATTAATAAGATTAAGTTGATTGTGTCAAAAGGGATTGTAAATAGGATGTTTAGGATGTGTATGATGATGTAAGGTTATGATGAGATTTTGGGAAGGGAGAATTATATGATTGGTATGAATTCCAAAGTCTTATAGACCTAGGTTTATTAGGATGACAATAGGAAATGTCGAACAATAAGAGGATAAGTCATATGTGGTTTATGATGAATGGTAATGTGTCTTGAAAGTGAAAAAGGTGTGGTGTGGTTAATGAAGGATGAATGAATGTGGAATTATGAATTTATTGAACAAGATGGGAGTGTTGATTCTTTTATTAAAATTTTGGATTTTTGTTTTGTTATTTAATATGAGAGGTTGTGTGAGAAAATATTTATATTATGGTAGTGTATGTCTATAGTCTATGATGAAAATAATTTGATTTATTATTTACAAAATGTGGGTGTAATGTTAAAGGAATAATTTATGATCAAAATTTTGGGTATTATATGGTGAAAAAGATAATTGAATAAAGTGTGATTAATGGTATGCAATGGGGGATTATGATGTCTAAAAATCAAGGTCAAAAGGTTATGGTCAAAAATGGGTGGATGATAGATGTACGGTTTATTTATGAGGATTGATGTGAGGGTTATTTTACTAGTTTGAAAAAACACCTAAACAAGTACACTCATGCATGCAAAATCCTAACTAGTCAAGTGGGATTACAATCAAGCTATAGACCACTTTTAATACCACACATGACAGTTGACACTCACTGAGCTGGCCCACCTTTGTGTCGATGTGTGATCGATAGCGAGTAATCTTCAATGGTTCCTTCCCCTACACTATAGCTTGGTTGCGTTGAAGGCTACCTATGCTAGGATAAACAAGCTCTCTAGGGGCATCCCTTATATACCTTATGGTATGTGGGGCCCAAATTTGTGTTTTAAGGATGTTGTCTAAGGCCCAGGTACTACAAGACATGGAATCCCCTCACTTCACGTCATGCTTAAAACACGTAGACGCTTAGACAATAATGACATTTGTCCTTGAATTTATATACCTTTCTAGAACATGGGGTGTGTCTACATGTGTGGAGATGAAGCCCATGGTCATGAGACCCATAAGACTACCGTAAGTGCGTGGATGTCACTTCCATGTCATGTTACCCCTATAAAATAAAAAGGGAAGGAAGGTTAACTAATTTTGATCCTCAACATCATCCTAGGACGCGAGAGGAGAGCATACATGATGTCACTTTCAGGTTTAAAAAAACAAGCACACAAAGTACAAAAAGGGACAACAAACAAATTTAATCAAAAATGAGTTATTGGAATGGGGGTCTTCAATAGGGAATCTACAAGACAAAAGGTTAGTAGTTTTACTTAAATGCCAATATTCTTGGACCATTTGGGCTCATGAAAAAAACAAGGGTTAGTAGTCTAGATGTAATTAATGCCTATAACCACAACCATAAAATCTAAAGCAGAGTTTCCACTTGTTTTTGTAATTTCTTTGCAAAAATAGAATGTTAGTTTTCGAAACACACAAAAAAGAAAAATATATAAGTTATTAATCAGTATGAATCCAAAATATACTATTTTGGTAAACGTGCTAATACATGTTATATTTACTAAAACAGTTATGAAACACGCTACAACAAGATATGAACACGCACGATAATCAAGTGAAAACACTAAACTCTACGTGAACCAAATGTTAGTATAAACGAGATAGACCAAGAGATAAACACGCTAAAATTATGAGAAATGGACCAATACTATTCTGTGGTGGTAAACCCGTAAAAATAGAGTATAAAGAACAAATGCGCTAATACAGGTATAAACACATTGAAAGTTCTATAAACGCACTAAAAGTGCACAAATTCTCCGAAATGGTTTCTTGCACAAACAAAGTCATAATTTGAAATATATACACGCTATTATAGTGATGAACATGTTGTTTTAGGGCGTACGTGCTATATATGACACAAAGACACGAAAAATCAAAATTTTGAGCTTAAATCTCATTGAAAAATTCTAAAATTTTTGGAATTTGTTCTTAGTCCGTAATGTGAACAATTCCAATGAAAAATTAGGGGGTAAGCCCCACGGTGGGTGCAAAATGTAGATGAAAAATTGTGTTAGTGTGCAAACATGAAATGATTTATGAAACCAATTCAAAACAATATCTAGCACAATGGTTCATCTACCTCAGATTGAGCAAGATGAAAAGAAGGGGAAAACAATTTACTTGTACTTACCTATAAGTAGAATTCTCCTCCTTTGATGATTTGATTTTCTCCTTTGATTTTTCTTGTTGAATGGATGCAAGGATGCTTCATATCTTGGATAAATTTCAGCAGCACATCCCCTTGATTAATTATTTGATTGATCTTGATAGATTTCTATGAAGATTGCTTGGATGGCTTGAGAATTGGACAACATTTACTTGCAAATTTCTAAGGTGCTTTCCATGGAGGGTGGCACCTCTATTTATAGTTAGAGGAGGTAGAAATCAATGGCTAAGATCTTTCCATGGTGGATTAAATCAATGGTTGAGAATGGATGAGAAGGGAGGATGTAGAAAATTCTAGATTTCATGAGAATTCTCCATTGAATTAAAAATTCAATGGAATAGTGTATTTTTATTTGAATATTTGAAAAGAAGAGGGAAATATGGAAAGGCTTCTAGAATTAGAAGTCTCTAGATTTGGGGGCTTATTTATCTTGGATGAGGTGAGATTAATTGCATTTAGTGGGGTGATTAGATGGAGAAACTAGGCATAGAATATGTATAGGGTAGGTGGTAGGTGGGTGAGTATTTTAAAAATAATGGAAAATAGTTCATGATGGTTTATCTAGTGTAATGAGTGAAATATTAATGATGTATTAATATTTATAAGGTGTGAATTAGGATTATGTAATATGAAATGAATTGGAGCATGGTTGTATGTATACATGTATGATATAATAATTAATTATTATAAGGTTTGTGGTGGGGATGAATAGATATTATATGATTGGTGAATTATTTTCTAGATGACCATGTCGACATTTTACATGTGTACACATACACACTCGTATTTCACTACTTGATCATTCTTCTATTTTGTAGGTTCATCTTTATGGGAAATGGTAGCCAACATCATCCTACATCACATCACATCAACAATATCAATCACACCAACATCGACATCAACAAAAGGTATGATGGTGACATTTACACATGCATTTCCACCGTAGAGTTATCATCATCATCACATTTTTGCACTTTCTCCTCTCTAGTTTCCAAGCTCCACATTTTTATCATTCCATGCTTTTTTTCCTTGCACGCTTTTCCTTGTCTCTTGGCATGCTCTATCCATCAATCTACATGGTTATCAAGTATGAATCTCTATATAATTTATGTTATCAAGTATTCTCTCAACAACATAAAGTGGTGGAAAATGTAGACACAAAATCATGCACTTTGGGTATCTATTTACTCATGATCACATATTACTATTGATATGATTCTCAAGTAAGAAAAGTACTAATTAACGTGTGTATTTGGCCATCTTTTCATCCTTTATATTTCTACTTTTGGTCTTACATTCTTTTAGCCCAATTTTTCTTTTCACACCTCAAAATTTCTCATCTTGGACATTAGCACCTAGTGAAGATGCAGCGAGCGAGATACCCCGTCCCCTCTAGACGTCCCTAACATCTTTGTGCTTTATTCTCATCTTTTGGGTCATTTATAGTCATTTGGGAATATTATCTTTTTGGTAGTCGGTATTTTTGGGGTTAATTATGAAATTCAAGCAAGGGAATCATATAAATATATAGTCATGTCATCATAATAAGGGACCAAGCACCAAAAATTATCTATCACCACCTAAGGTTGCATCCAAAGGCCATTATCAAGAGCATTCAAAAATCCATCTAGAATCCACTTAAAAGGGAAAGGGACTAATATTTTGCATACACGCATAAGAGGGGAATTTCATTTTTTCATGCACACATCTAATTACATTTCATACATCTAACTACTTTCTTCGCTATCAATGTGACACATGCAAGAGTCACCTAGGGCATAATACCACACACACACACACACATCAAAACTACATTGGGTTTGAAATGTAGTGTAGTTCTTAGTTGTAAGATCACTCATTTGATAGTTAATGACATTTGACCTCTCATTTGCATTATTTTCTTTTTGAGATTTTACTTGTTTTGGGCTTTTTGTAGGATATCATTTGTTTTGTAGGTTATATGTGAGTTTGATGATCATATTACGACATATAGGCAACTAAAAGTGAATATTTGTGACATCCTTCCGACATCGAAAAATTTAGAACTGAGGACGTGTCGGGACACTAGTGCCCATATAGGTCGGTAGTGCTTGGGGCACTCGACCTTCTTAGATCTTTGGTGTTTTCCCTCATCCGATAGTTGCAAATTTTTTAGCATAGTTACAAAAGTTAATACTTATATTTTACCATTTTTCTATTTCAACATAACTTCGACATCATCGTGAATCGATAAGTATTTTATTCCCTTCATTTACAACTAGGGTTTCAAATTTAAATTAATTATTTTCTTGGGTCAATTATGTATTTCATTGCTTATTTATTTATTGCTACATTGCAATCAGATTTAGGCATCTATTTATCAAATATTTTCTTAATCACTATACAAAAATATAGTCAATATAAAGCTAGGTTGTTGGGGAAATCGAGAATGGGGAATGAATTGGAAAATTATCTCATTTTGAACTATTTTGTATAATTGACAATAACCCTTGAACCCATTTTTCATGGTGAGGACGTGGGATTTTGGAGTTAATTTAACAATTGTAATAATTATGTTTTTAATAAAAAGAGGTGATCCTTTACACCATATGGGTATGTATTGATTCATTAAATTATTATAGAGTGGTTACAAATAAATTAATAAATTTAAAAGCATATATTTGATTGATCCCATAGACCTTATCAAGGTCACATATGAATTTAAATTTTCATCATGATGTTGGAGTAGTTATCATTTTTGTATTATGCCCCTAATTTTGAACTCCCTAAGGTTTATACGTGAATTCTTCTCTTCTTTCATGCCCATTGTGTATCGATGTGCATGCCAATAAAATATTAATTTGAATTCAAATATTCTATAAATACATAAACTAATAAGTTCCAAATGAATTCCAAAACCAACGGAGGGAAGTTTATCCTATGATGTCCCGAGAGAACTTATAAAGTGAGAATCCCTTTTCTTTTTCTTTTTTATAATTATTACAATAATTTAAAATAATAGTTTATAACTTCACAAAATTGATATAAATTTCAAGAAACTTTATAATTATTATCCTCCCTTGATCATACATCCTTCACCACATCAATTTTTTATTCAACCTATGTTAAAGTGTCGTATGACATTTGCTTTATTTGGTAGAAGTATAATTTTATAAAAATAAAGTTTTCCTTTTCAAAATAAAAAGTATTTTTGGGTGATTTTATTTTCTAATATTGTTTGTTTTCAAGAAAGTGGTTTTTTCATTATCCAATTAAAACATGGGAACTTTATATTCAACAAGAATTGATCCTTAGTGGGCTTTATGTTAACCGAACAACTCAACTAGTAAACTAAATAGCCTTTTACAAAAATTAATAACTTTTACCTTTAATTGTGTTAAAATCATTATTATAATATAAATATATTATTTTAAACTAAATAAAATTATTTATTTTAAATTAAAACATTCATTTTTAATTATTGGTTATTTTTTATATATTTTTAATAAAAATATGGAGAATTCAACCTCTAAATTTATATTTTATTACTTTACATGTAAGTTGAATTAATTTAATATGTTAAATTAATTGAAATTTAATTTTTGTATATTACTGATCTTATTTTAAAATTTACAATATTTATTTTATCAAGGCATGCCAAATATTTTATCTCGAGTTCGAGGCTCAACACTACAATTTATAGTATACAAACCAATTTAGCCTATCATATATCGTTGGAAATTCTAGGCACTGAGAGTGGGGGTGAATCATTGCTTATATAAAATTCTACAAACAATTCAATTTTCTTAACCTTGTTATGATGAATATCACATAACAATACACAAGAAATAAAAAAGGAGCATACTCGAGAGACATAAGATTTAATTTAGGAAACCCTTCAAGGGAGAAAAACCCACCAAAACGAAAGAAGTAACTTGGACAAGAATGTCCTGTAAATATTACAATGATTTCACGGTTGAGCATCAACTCAACATGGAGCTGCAACTCCTAAAAATTCTACCAAGTATCTACTCAATCTTTAGAAAAATTTACTTGCATGGAAGCTTCAACTCCTAAATTTAGTCAAAAACCATCGACCTTATGTAAGCTTCAACTTACAAAGAAGCTTCAACTCCCCATTTGCTAAGTTGCTACTCAGACTTCTGCAAGGTTTTGATCACTCTACTTTTTCATCTTAAACAACCTGATTGTGACCACAAAATTATCTCATTCTTCTTCTCATTTCACCTCCTTCCTTAGTTGTAAATATGTTTTTCATGCAAAGCTTCTCACACTGACATATCTTCATCTCTCTCACAACACACCTTTTATCAGCTCATACATTTCCTATATGCACCTAATTTAATATTGAAAAACTTATTTGACTTAACTTTGATTTAAAAAAATAGAAATTATTAAACCCTAGGATATTACAAAGTCACGTGTAGTAAATAAACACTAAGGTACATAATTTACGCAAACAATAAGCTAATGGAAATTGAAACCCTAATTGTAAAAGAGGAAGAGGAGACTTATTTGATTTCACAATAAATCCCAAAGTGTGTCAATGAAAAAAATGTTGAAAAGGAGGAGATCATCACAACCACACTAAAAAAATGCAGTACTATTGGAATATGCTAGAACAGGTGTTTGAATGGTGTGGGGTACGTAGTGTCGAGACCTCTGCTAGGTAGATGTGACTACCCGTAAGCTTGGAAATTGTTTTTTACCGTGTTGTAAGAGTGTCATTAGCCTTCGTTGTTGATCACCTATATGTCGTACTATATATGAGAATTTTCATATAACCTACAAAACAAATGATATCCTGTAAAACCCCAAAACACATCAAATCCTAAAAAAATAAAAGATGCCAATGGAGAGTCAAATTGACCTGAGGTCATCCGACCGAGTGAACTTATGACCGAGCACTACACTACATTTCAAACACCATGTAGTTCTTAAATGTGTGTGATAGAATCGTGCCTTAGGAATATCTTGTGTAAGATGCACTTGATAACGAGTGGTAGCTAGATGTACCAATGTAAATAGATGTGTGAATGAAACAAAATAAACTTCCCCTCCTATGCATGCATGTAGAATTAGCAATCCCTTGTCCGTTAAATGAATCTAGATGGATGCCTTTGATGCTCTTAGAATGAATTTGGACATAACCTTAGGTGATGGTAGTAGATGCTTAGAGCTTGGTCCTTTAATTGGATCACATAACATTGTATTTATATGATTCCATTATTTAAATTTTTTAATTAACCACTAAAATGCCGATCCATAAGAAAATAAGATGCCCAAAAGATAAAAGAGGCCAAAAAGGGGAAAAAAGATACAAAGAGGTCGAGGGCACCCGGAGGGGACGATGGCACCTAGGTGCTAGTGTCCAAATCTAAGAAATATAAAGCATTAAAGGTTAAACTAGGATGTAGTGTGTGCAATGCCAAAAGAGAGCACGAAAGAAAGTAAAAACACCAAATACAGAGCTAATTACTAGTTTTCTCGCTTGGGAATCATATGAATACAAGTATGTGATTAGGACCTAGAAATATACCCAAGTTCATGATTTAGTGTCTACAGTCTTCATCCCTCTCAACACAGTCTCACACACACCAATAATCTCTATTTTCATAACTAACACCGCTCATGTACAAGAAAGTATGTATATATCTCAAGAGACATACGTCTCCTTCCCCGATATGTATATTCAACATCTTTCGTAATAACAATACTTTTTCCTCATTTAGATAACTTATATGATAAAATTAGACCTTTTCAAGGCCTATTACTTTTCACCTCACCACAAAAACTCTTCAACTTCACCTCACAACTCGAATTGGGAAGGATAAATATTATTAAACAAAATAGTCCACTTTTACATTCATTGGACTTGACATAGGATTAATTAATTATGGTGCCTCTTCAGACCTATAAGGATACTTCTCATGTTCATGATGAAAAGGAAGGAGTTATGAACTAACTAACCATCCGACTACATCTGCAAGTATTCTTTCTAACACCTAAAAACTGATTTGTGAATGCTAACAACTATTTTTTCATTTTCTCCAATGTATGGGTTTTTGTCATCTAACTTAGAAACTTTATGCCAAGTGTTCTAGCCATGCATACATGTTGCCCAAGGATCCTTTTTTATTTCACAATTCCTTTATATGCTTAAAATTTCACCATTTCTCTTTTACATTTCATAGAGCTTAAACCGCCATTCATGGAGGTCAAAACCTATTTACACATATACAAAGCATGATTTTCTGTGGAACTTGGATATTATGAAAGTGTTTTCTATAAGGATCATCAATCACAAAAGGACCGAGGAATGAAAATGTGAGAACGAGAAGTAAAGGCACCATTCGTAATTATAGATGACAGAGTAATTCCTTATGCATGCGAGGGTACAATGAATTGGAATAAGATCATTCAGATCACATTAATAAGATGAAATTTGAAAAGACACAAAGTTCTCAGTAAATAACATCCGCAAGAATACAAAGCTTCTCAAAGATAATACGTATAAAATGATCTAACAAGATTAAATGAATAGCTTGAGAATAAAGGAAACCAGATAGACAAAGAATGAAAATCCTTTTCGTATTGATTTCTTTAAGATTTATTTACACTTTTAAATAAGCCAAGTTCTCTCCTTTCAAAATGGCGAGGAGAGGCCATTATATAGTTTACAAATTAGTTACTCCCAGAACTACTTTTAACTAATGATTAGTTAAAGGGTGCAAATCGCAATACCCCAACTAATTACAATAAAATCCAGAGAAAGAAGGGGAAGAGAAGAGAAGAATTAGAGAAGAAGACAAGTGCTCAAGATTGGGAGGGACCCACTGATTTAAGGATCCGTTGTCTCGAATCTCTTCAACGCCTCGCTATGTCTCTGCCACGTGGGACTGATGTGTTGGTGGAGGCATCTAACTTGGCAATGAGTTCTCCATGCACGTTCGTTAGTTCGCTTGAGTCGGGACTGAAATGAGCTCCGCAAGCGAGTACAGTGTCTGCACATTGTATTGAAATTGGGAAGCCACCGGTGAACGCCAAGCCACTGTCATGAATCATCTGTGCCATAGCCAAGGGTTTTCAGATCTGTCATCCTTGCCCAAAAATCCCCAAAATCAAGGTGGCGAACTTCACTGTCCCCGATATCGGGAACGGCAGACTCGAGTGGTGAAACTTGTTCCTGCCCCTAGAATTTGATCTTCATGTTGATAGTAACTCGGAGAGCAAAGCTGCAAGCTAGACTTGGGATGGAATCGCAAGGGAAATGGATACGCGCGCAGAAATTTTGGTTGCAAGGGTTCGAGCAATAGATAACATGAAAGAAGTGTGCAAAAACGCATAGGAAAAGTTCATTATATAGCCATAGAGAGAGAAAGGCAATAAATGCGCATTTACATTACCAAATTGAAAAGCAAGATATTCGGGGTAGAGCGGGAAAAATTAGCACGAATGGCACTTGGTTCATTTGGGACACGAGGGACGCGAAAGCGCGAAGTACGCGGTTCGGCCGATTCAGGCGATGCGGGGAAAAGACGCACAAATGCTTTTGGGACATGCGGGACGAAAGTACGTGGAATACGTGATTCGGCCGAAATCGGGAAAAGACGAAAATGGGAACAAAAGTACGACGGAAACGATTTGGGACATGTGGGGATGAAAGACTTTTGGGACATACGATGAATACGTGAATCAGCCGAATCGGGTGAAAAGGGAACAACGGGTCCGGGTGAACTTGGGACATGTGGGACAAAAAGTTCGACGGCCCGAAAAGAATGGACTTTGTAAACGCCGATCGGGAACAGAGCCCAATGAACCGGGACACGTGGGACAAAAATGTCCGACAGCCCAAAAACACACAAAATGACCCAAAAAATGTAGATTTTCCCAATTTTTGACTTTTCACATCACCAGGACAATAGAAAAGACACTTAACCTCAAAATTTTAATTTTCAACTTCTTAAAAGCAGGGGAATTTTGAGTGGACAACAGCTGGCTCCTTCTGGGGATGACTTGGCATAAATTCAAAGAATGAGACAAGGCAAGAATTTAGACAAACTCGGGGAAGTAGACCAGTACCTTATCCATTGGGCCATGGAGTCAAAAAGCAAACCAATACAGAAGACAACACCACAAACAACACACAAAAACAAGGGAAGGAAAGGAGGACACACACTATACAGAATATACACAGGACTTCCTAATCACCTACGACTTAAACAGTTTCAGGTACTGCCCACTATAAGGAAGTGGGAGAGAAGAACCATCCATATAATCAAGGTAAAAAGAATTCTTACCAGTGAAGTGCCTGATCTTGAAAGGTCCGAGCCAAAGGGAATCAAACTTGCCATGGCTGCCACGAGGTTCATGCCTTTTATCCCACAACAAAACAATGTCTCCAACTTTGAAATCCCTGAACCTGGCTTTCTTATCAAACAAGACCTTTACCTTCTGTTGGTGAGTAGATATCCTATCAGCAACTTCCAATCTGTCCTCATTCAATTTGTGAAGATACATGATTCTCTTATCCAAAGAATCATTGAAACTGGTATCTTCAATGGCCTTCATTAAATGCAGAGTCGGGAAGCTCCACCAGAATCGGAAATTGGGCCTCCACTCCATATACTACCTGAAAAGGAGACATCCCAATGGCTCTCTTAGGTGTGATCCTATCTGCCCAAAGAGCATCATAGAGTTTCTTGTGCCAGTTCCGTTGGGATTCATTGACTAATTTCCTTATTATGGCCACCAGATTTTTATTTGTTGATTCTGCTTGTCCATTTCCCTGAGGATAGTAATCTGAGGAGTGAGCCAAGGAG
The DNA here is from genome assembly GCA_018340775.1 of Taxus wallichiana var. yunnanensis. Lineage (NCBI taxonomy): Eukaryota > Viridiplantae > Streptophyta > Pinopsida > Cupressales > Taxaceae > Taxus > Taxus wallichiana. Next base: position 431,305,887 of record CM031244.1, on the reverse strand, counting down.
ATGCCATATCCATAAAAAAATCCATCATCTCGGTTGAAGAAAATTTGAAGCATTATCTGTCACAATCTTGTTTGGCACACCATACCTTATCAAGATGTTTTCTTTGATAAAACTGCATACTACTTCTGAAGTAGTACTCTTTACTGGAATGGCTTCTACCCATTTGGTGAAATAATCTGTGGTAGTTAATACGTGGGTATGACCAGCACTAGAAGAGGGATTAAGTGTTCCAATGAAATCTAAACCCCATTGCTGAAAAGGTTCTTCGATCACAACTGGTTTAAGGGGCAAGGAGGCCAATTTGGGTCTACCCACGAAAGTCTGACAAGCCTCACATTTATCAACCCATTTTGATGCATCCTTGAACAAGGTAGGCCAATAATATCCTCCACGAAGTATTTTATGAGCAGTGATAGTTGATGAGTAATGCCCTCCACATGCCTGATCATGAAAAGCTGAGAGTAGCTTCTTCTGCTGTTCCTTGTCCACACATTTCAAAAACCTTCCATCTAACCCACGTTTAAACAAGGCGTTTTCCCACAACACATATTGGGTTGATCTTAGTTTAACGGCTCTCTTCTCTTTGGCAGTCAAATGAGAGGAGCATTCTCCATAGGTGAGAAAGTGAGCGATATCAGCATACCATTCATCAACTGAGCTAAGAAATGTAATGGTAGAAGACCAACTTTATCCTCCAAGAACTCATGTCTAGCTCCTTCAACGATGAGTTCACACATGTGCCTTTTCCACATGGATGAGCTTGGTTGGTTTGATGTCAATATCATATTCTTGAACCTTGGCCACCAGCTTCCTCTCTCTCGATCCAAATTCTGCTGTGTGAGAATTGACTTGATAGTCAGATCCGGTACCAACACCGTGGAGTGAGAGTTAAGAATGTAAAACGAAACTTTTGATACTTTAACCACTGCAAAAGCATGTTTTTCCATTATGGTGTATTTTAACTCATGATTTTTTAGAATATAGCTCATAAATGCAATTGGGAGTTCGTGCTCATTAGAATCTTCCTGAGTCAAAACAACAGCCAAGGTGTTATCCATGGCATAGCAATAGATAATGAAATCTTTGCTGAAATCTGGACATGCTAAAACAGGAGTTTTAGCAATGGCCCTTTTAATACCTTCAAAGGCTTCTTTCCCTTCAGGAGACCAACCAAACATTTGTTTTCCTTTCATCATTTGGGAGATATTCAAAGTTAGCTCTGCAAAATCAGGGATGAACCTTCTCAAAAAGTTGATCTTACCAAAGAAAGAGTGCACTCCCTTTTTGCTGGTTGGAAGAGGAATTTGCTGAATAGCTTGAACTCGCTCAGGATCAATTTTTATACCATCTTTGGAGACAACGTGCCCCAATAATTTCCCCTCCGTGACACAAAAAATAGATTTCTTAGGATTCAAAGAGATCCCATGTTCTCTACATCTTAGCAGAACTGTCTCTAGATGCTGGAAATGATCCGCCCTTGTTTTAGAAAATACAGTCAAGTCATCAAGGTATACGACGATACACTTTCCTTTCAAACTTCCAAAGGCCAAATCCATAGCCTCTGAAAAGTGGCACCGCATTGATGAGCCCAAAAGGCATCCTTTTGTAAGCAAAGGTACCCCAAGGGGTAGTGAAAGCCATTTTGTGTTGGTCTGTGGTATTAACTTCTACCTGGTTATATCCTGAGAAGCCATCAAGCATAGACAACATTTCGGATCCCATTACTGCTTGCAAGACCTGATCCATCATAGGTAAGGGATAATTATCTTTAAGGAAGCTTGATTTAGATTCCTGAAGTCAACACAGATACGAATCTCACCATTTTTCTTTCTAACAGGCACAATATTGGCAATCCATGTTGAATGATGGATAGGAAAAATGATTTTGGCTTTCAATAACTTTCGTATTTCTTGAAAAATGGTGTCAGCCTATTTTAGGATTATATTGCTCTCGCTTTCGTTTAAAAGGCTTAATCCTAGGTTTGAGAGGGATAAAATGTTGCATCTCCTTTGGTTGGAAAGCTTTTAAATCTTCATAGGAATAAGCAAGAACATCCTTATACTTTTTCAAAAGACTAATTACCTTCTTCTTTTCTTCTGAGGTGCAACATTTTCCAATGTTCATGAGTTTAGGATCAGTAGAACTCCCAATATTGATTTTGTCATATTCGGCTGATTGTTGGGGTCCAGTAGAAGCTCTAAACTTTACATACCTGTCGTGTTTGTCAAACAGTTTTTCTAAACTCACCAATCCTTTTGGAATCTTGTTTCCTTTGAGTTTGATACATCCATCCTGATCCGCTTCTTCTTCTTGGGTGGCTTCTTCGTTAAAGGGCACACTTTCACGAGGCAAATTATCACTTCCTTCAAAGTACAACTATTCAAAATTATCCTTGAGTTCTAAGAAAGAAAGCAAGTGTTGATCGTTATTGAAAACTTGCCAGTTACTTGTATTATCAGGTACACTGGGTCTATGAATCATTTCAATGGTGAACTTATCTTGAGAAAAGTCAGGATGAGGAATAAGCAATGACCCTGAGATTGCTAGAGAATCAGCCCTGGTATTCTTCTCCCTAGGCACTGCTTCGATGGAGAAGGCATCAAGAAATTCAATGGAGTCCCAAACCTGATTCCTGTAATGTTTCAACCTTCCATTCTTTACCTGGAAGAGGTTTCTAACTTGCTTGACAATCAATTCCACATCCCCACGAGCTAGAAGATTCTTCACACCCTGTTCTTTTGCCACTGGAGTCCAAGAATGAGAGCTTCATACTCTGCTGTATTATTGGTATTTTCAAATTGCAACTTGAATGAGAAAGGATGAATGCTTCCTTCAGGCGACACCAATATGACACCAGCTCCAGAACCAGCTGAAGAACAACTTCCATCAAACTCTAATATCCAAACACCATTAGGATCTTTAGGTGAGACTTTGGGGAGTTGGATTTCTTCTGGAGACATAATCATGTAGTTGCCATGCCCCATATCCTCATAGAGTATTTGTGCTTTGGGATCATCTCGCTTTTTTGTACAATATACTGATCGCTTCTCGTGCAAGCAGCCTTCTTCATTTTCCCATTAACAGGTATGAGGGCATGTGACCAATCCATTTGAATTTCTCCACCCACATCCTTACAGAAGTTTCTGCTTAGCAACATCCCGTATGAAGGAGGAATATCTACTACTAAGATAGTAGCCAAAACTTTCTTCTCAGGAAAAGTAGCAAAAGCCACTTGTGCATCCTTAATTCTTCCGACCAAGGGCACTTCCTTACTCTCCATGGAATAACAAGATCCGTAAGTGTGTGTGAGAGTCAAGCCTAAGGCATGAGCTACTTTGGCAGGCATTACATTGTCTGATGCTCCTGAGTCTATGACGTAATTACTGAGCCTATGGCCAGCTATAAGGAGTGTTACATAGAATGGTTTGATTTTGTCATTGGGTGAGGTGACAACGGCTACTAGATTAGGCTATGGTGCAGAAGAAGGAGTGGGTAAAAGGCCTTTAGAGGTAGTTTTAGAATGGGAATTGACAAAGTGAATCATTTTAGCAAAAGCCTTGGGATGGGTTTGATAATATTCAGCCTCTGAGATTTGAACCTTAGTCTTTTTTAGGTGATCAATAATATCGAAAGACCTGTATGGATGGGTTATCATCACTTGAGATCCTAGTTTTATCAATTTTAGGGGAAAAAGAAGTAACTTTAGTAGCAGAATTGACAGGACTCACCTTTGGTGTAGATGAAATGGGGATAGGAGATCCTCTTTTTGCAATTACAGGGATAGTTGTCGGCTGCTCCTTAGATTTTTCGTGGGCCGCATCACTTTCTCCTCTGATTTGTCTCTCTCGAGTCATGACAGCGTATGATTTGCTATTCATGTCTGCTACTACTTCGTCATAATCATCCCCTTCATCAATGCCTTCAGTGGTGAAGAAATTAACTCGAGATCCCTCAAGTTCATCTGTTTCATCATCAACCTCTTCAACAAATTCCTCACAATCTTCATTAACCTCCTCATCCTCTGGTTCCTCAACTTCACAAAGTCAGATTGACAGAACTTTAATAGAGGTCCTTCAAGCGCTAGCCTTGTTTGAGAAGTAGAAAATGATTTCGGGCTGAAAATTCCTCCTGGAACGCTCTCGCATAGGGAGTATGAGCTGCCGAGCCAATTGTTTCTTAATGGCGATGAGATCATTTGCAAGTTTTTGTACCAATGGATCAGTATTAGGTCCAGGAGTGGAAGAGGAGGAAGAAGCAGACTTAGATTTAGAAGGGTCTCTCCTCAACTTCCCTGACATGATTAAATCATCTTCAACACTAACAACAAGAGTTTGATCCTCGCCAATGTCATGAGATTAGCCCTTCTCAACGCATAACTAACTTCGTGCAATTGGGCGTTTAGAAGAAGCATTTTTGAATTTGATCTACAAGTTGAGTATTTGGTGGAATTTTGTTAATCAACTTGTTGAATCGAGCCACAAATTCTCTCATGGGCTCTTGTGATTCCTTCTTTATTTGAGAAATTTGGGCTAGCAAAGCATGCACGTCTTCCGCCGGTTTGAAACGGTTTTCAAACCTAGTTCTCATTGTGTTCCAGCTAGTGATAGCTCCGGCCTGGAAGGTGATAGAACCAATCAAGCAACATTATCTTGTAAAGTCTCAACAAAAATCCTTATGGAGACGTCTTCATGTTCAACTCCCAGAACTCCGCATGCAACTATGAAGGCTGCGATATGTTCATCAGGATGTACTTTACCATCACCTTGAATTTAGGAAAGTTCTTCCGGTTACCTCTGGGTAACTCATGCAAAGGCTGAGGAAGGGCAAGAGGCCCAACACGATGGCCCCAAGGCAATGGTACCACCATTCTTGGAAAAATGGCTTGAAGAGGAACTGAAACACCAGCAAGAATCAGAGCTCGAAGATTAGGACTGATTTTTTCTGAAGGAATACCACCCGTAGGGATTCTATCTTTGACAGGAGGAGTGCTTGTTGAACGAGCCTTTCTATTTCTCCTTGTCAAGGGAAAGGAAAACCCCGCTGTTCCAAAATTTGAAACTGAGAATCTTCAATACCAAGGGCCCTTCTCCCTCGAGTAAAACGTGGAGTCGCCAGATCAAAAGATGATCAATAAATGATTATAGAACTGGAATATGATTCCCCAGCGGAGTCGCCAAAAACTGTTGGTCGTCAAAAAGGACTTCAAGAAGAGCAACAGTCATGGGACAAGAAGTCCCTCCTCTTTAATGGGAGAGGTTCCCTTATTCATAAACGAACCTATTTACACATATACAAAGCATGATTTTCTTGTGGAACTTGGATATTATGAAAGTGTTTTCTATAAGGATCATCAATCACAAAAGGACTGAGGAATGAAAATGCGAGAACGAGCAGAAAGGCACCATTCAAAATTATAGATGACAGAGTAATTCCTTATGCATGCGAGGGTACAATGAATTGGAATAAGATCATTTGTATCACATTAATAAGATGAAATTTGAAAAGACACAAAGTTCTGTAAATAACATCTCAAGAATACAAAGCTTCTCAAAGATAATACGTATAAATGATCTAACAAGATTAAATGAATAGCTTGAGAATAAAGGAAACCAGATAGACAAAGAATGAAAATCCTTCGTATTGATTTCTTTAAGATTTATTTACACTTTTTTAAATAAGCCAAGTTCTTCTCTCCTTCAAAATGGCGAGGAGAGGCCATTATATAGTTTACAAATTAGTTACTCCCAGAACTACTTTTAACTAATGATTAGTTAAAGGGTTGCAAATCGCAATACCCCAACTAATTACAACAAATCCGAGAGAAAGAAGGGAAGAGAAGAGAAGAATTAGAGAAGAAGACAGTGCTTCAAGATGGGAGGGACCCACCGATTTAAGGATCCATTGTCTCGAATCTCTTCAACGCCCTCGCTATGTCTCTCGCCACGTGGGACTCGATGTGTAGCAGTGAGGCATCTAACTTGGCAATGAGTTCTCCATGCACGTTCGTTAGTTCGCTTGAGTCGGGACTGAAATGAGCTCCGCAAGCGAGTACAGTGTCTGCACATTGTATTGAAATTGGGAAGCCACCGGCGAATGCCAAGCCACTGTCATGAATCATCTGTGCCATAGCTGAAGGGTTTGCATCTATCATCCTTGCCCCAAAAATCCCCAAAATCAAGGTGGCGAACTTCACTGTCCCCGATATCGGGAATGGCAGACTCGAGTGGTGAAACTTGTTCCTGCCCCTGGAATTTGATCTTCATGTTGATAATAACTCGGAGAGCAAAGTCTGCAAGCTAGACTTGGGATGGAATCGCAAGGGAAATGGATACGCGCAAAAATTTTGGTCAGTAAGGGTTCGAGCAATAGATAAAGCATGAAAGCAAGTGTGCAAAAAATGCATAAGGGGGTAGTTCATTAAAAGCAAGATATTCGGTAGAGAGAGGAAAAATTAGCATAAATGACATTTGGTTCATTTGGGACACGAAATTGAAAGCCGAAACCAGTAGAGTGGATGAAAATTAGCGATGCGGGAAAAGGCACAAATGCTTTTGGGACATGCGGGATGAAAGTACGTGGAATACGTGATTCGCCGATTCGGTGATGCGACGGGGAAAAGACGCACAAATGCTTTTGGGACATGCGGGACGAAAGTACGCGGAATACGTGATTCGGCCGATTGGCGAAGGGAAAAAGACGCACAAATGCTTTTGGGACATGCGGGATGAAAGTACATGGAATACGCGAATTCGGCCGAATCGGGTGAAAAGGGAACAATGGGTTTGTGAACTTGGGACATGTGGGACAAAAAGTTTCGACGGGCCCGAAAAGAATGGACTTTGTAAACCGCCGATCGGGAACAGAGCCCAAATGAACCCGGGACACGCGGACAAAAATGTCCGATGACAAGCCCGAAAAACACACAAAATGACCCAAAAACGCAGATTTTCCCAATTTTCTCGACTTTTCACATCACCAGACAATGTAAAAGACACTTAACCTCAAATTTTAATTTTCAAATTCTTAAAAGCAGGGAATTTTGAGTGGAAAAAGGTTGAATATGGATTTTCAGTAAATTCTTTGTGTTTTGAACACTATTAGTTATTTTGGGAGGTTTGGGATTATTTAGTGCATTTTTCCTCTTAAGGTTCCAAAAAGGTTCACAACTTTGTCAAATTTGGAGAAAATTTGAGAAAATGGTGAAATTTGGATTTTGGTTGATTAATTCCATTTTTTCCAACTCCCTAATCTAAGAGAAATCCATACTTGGTGAAAAGTGTAAAACAAAATGGAAAAGACGCGAAAAAGCTGGAAAAGCCACCCAAAAATGGAAAAACAGTGCAAAATCTGGAAAAGTCACTTAAAACTGGAAAATCCACACAAAACTAAAGAAGTGGTTGGTGTCTAAGAACAAGTGGTTGAAACTGACATTGAAAAAGAATAACAAGGACAAGAAGATGATGATTGAAAGTCCAATTGCTCATAGTGTAGTGTGCATGATGGCACCATAGTCTTATTGGTGAGAAAATTTGTTTTGTGGACAAATTGGTGAGTTTCAAGCTAGCGCTATGGGAATCTAAGTCCCTCTACTTGAATGATGTAGTTTCCATATGTGCATGCGTGAAAAAGTGGATGTCAATGGTGGTCTTTCGACCTGAGAGATCCAACAGGGGGCACTCCACCTGAAATTGTGGCAAAGCTAGAAATTTCTCACTAGAGAAGAAATTTGTCTGAGAAGGGGAAAGGGAGTGAGAATGGAGATAGGAGAAACTAATGTTGTGAGTAGAATATCAGATTCCCACACACATTAATTAGAAATTTCATTTACATGCATTTATAATCAGAAGAAAAACAAATTGCAGGAGAAGCTACAAGACCGAATGAAACTCATTGGTCACAAAGTACCAATCAATTCCTCAATCAAAGAGGCAATAATTCCTTATTTTTATTATTGAAGCTTGAGCAGAGTTTGTACATAGCTTGAGAATGGAATAAATTTGAGGAAGAAGAGAAAATAGAAGAAGAATGGTGTTTTCTGTCTTTTCCAGGTACAGAGCACTCTGGTCTTTTCAAAAATCAATCGCCAACCCTTGGAATGATGTCGAGAAGCCATTATATCCTTTGCCAAAATGGTTACAATATTTACAAATCCTCGATGCCTTTTCAAATTCCTTTGTTGTGAAGAAAATGCTCATGGCGGGTTAAAAACCAGATCTTGCAAAGCAACCATTACATTCAATTTTCTAGTTTAAATATAGACCATTTGATTTGCTCCTATAGCTTTGAAATCGGGCCATCCATGTGGTAGGAAGGGATTGGAGCGGTTGTGGGGGAAAGCCCTTTGTGTTGTGTGAATTTTTAGGGATTTGGCAATTTGGAAAAAATTGGCCTGCACCCTTGCTTTCAATTTTCAACTTAGACACGTGGCACGTTCTAGTTAGAGATGGGGTCACGATTCTTTTCTAAACATTTTAACCTTTGTTTGGAAAAAGGCTAAAAACTCAAAGTTCTTCGCCATTCCACTCTCTAACTTTGAATTTTCAACGATGCAGCTTCACCTTTGACTTTTTCCTGTGGGCTTCAACTTTGACTTTTCCCTTTAAAGCTTGATCGGGGCTGCGGGTCACTTTTTAACTTTTCACCTTTTTTGCAAAGAGGCTCAAAAACTCAAATTTCTTCACCGACTGTTGCTCCAATTTGACTAGGACATGTGGCACGTTCTGGTTGGAGACGAGGCCACAAATATTTTCTAAACATTTTAACTTTTTTTGAAAAAGGCTCAAAACTCAATTTCCTCCACCTACACGCTCTCATGCTTTGAATTTTACGCCGATCCGGATTTTCGGGTTCCAAGTGTCCCAATTGAACTTGTGCGGCACTGGGACAAAACTTTCGCTTTTTTCTCAGAATCGAAAATTTCAGCTGGTCCCAAGTGTCCCTCGTGAACTTGTGCAACTTGGGACAAAAACTTCCGCTTTTTCTACAATGAACCAAAATTGGCAACTTCAAACTTTCCGGGGCCATGGGGAAAATTTACCATTTTTGCCAAAAGTGACCAAAAGTGTTAAGTTCACCAAAAATCCCATTCCTCCCCATCTAATAGGATCGACCATGTACTTGCGCATTCATTCAAGTCAAAATTTGTGGGGAAAAGATGCCCGTCATCCTGATTGTGGAAAATAAGCGAGATGAAGAAAACTTCATTTTTGAGTCCAATTTTTGAATTTCCTTCATGAACCGAGGGCATGGAGGAAAACAATGACTGACAACCCATGCCATAGAATAAAGCGAATAATTTCGATCACAAAGGAGATCAGAAGAGGATATTTCGTACATGAGCATCCAGAGAGATGGAGAATTTCACAAAACGAGCAAAATAGAGATTTAAACAGCACTAGGGCACGCTTTTGCTAAATTCTTGAATCTCTCGACTTGGCTTAAACACCAACAAAGGGCATGAGCCCAAAAAAAAAATTGAACTTGGCTATGAAAATGCAGAGCATTTTTCGGAGAGACAACACGTCTTATAGGTTGTTGGTCTATCAAAGGTTGCGAGATCAACAGAGGAAGAGAAATCAGCTCCAAATCCATAAGAAGAGGAGCACATGGTGGATACTAAGTCAGATTCAGAGACCTTGAATGAAGATGATATCATTGAAAGCTTCTTATTTTCATTTTCCAAACCTAATTTAGTTGATGAACTAATGATGGAGGGGGATATCTAGGAAGACCTTTATGTCCATAACAGTCCCCAAGATTAGCAAGTAGAAGATTTTTATCTCTAAAAATTCATGGGGATGAAGAAATCAAAGATCAAGATCATTTTGGTCTTCAAGAGGAGGCATAACTCCCAAGTGAGTAGAAAACTTCAACCAATTACAGTGATTCACCAATGATTCAATTAGATGTTGCGATCAGTCATGAGGAGTGCGTATGTTGTAGAGGAGTTTCTAGCAAAGGAGAACATTGATGACAACCATTCCAAACTAGTCATCAAGGCGGAGGATCATATTTTTTAGATGAAGAACAAGGAAAAAATCAACATACAAATAGTTACCTTTTCTAGGAATGTCTGCGCAAGAGGACTGAAAGAGTTGATGGATCGTATCGGAAACTGTGCACCATGATCAAGTTACACTTTGGTTGAATCGTAATGGCTCCAACATAATCACAAGAAGAATCAATCAATAACTGAACAATCTTGCATAATAGAACAAAGCTTGCACATAGAGAAAGACAACAGAGTGTCTTGGCATACTCATAAATGAATAGTGAAAGGGTACATATAGGGTGTTGAGTAACCCTAGTGCATGACTCAATAACAAACCCTAAACCTAACCCATGTGAGATGACCCTCCAATATGTGAGGAGGATACATAGGATAACTCACACCAACAAGGACTTCATTCTTGGAATTGAGCTTTGGAGCAATGGAAAAATTTAGTGGATAAAACCTTTGCCAATTAGTTACCTGGCTTCATTGGAGTCAAGATTTTAGTTGCCACTGGTCATGTTTACTTCCGAGCATGAGGATGAGCTTTAGAGTGCCAAGGATCAGCTGAAATGCCTCTCAAAATCAAATATAGAGCAACTAAAAGAGGTTTTTTTCTTGTTTCCAACTGATATCTTGATTATTAGAGTGAATAGTCATATCTATTTTAGTTTTTCACTCTCATTCATGACCATATTCAATGCCAAATCGGTCACATGGTCCCAGGTTTTGAGGAAGGGAAGATACTTCTCCTGCCGGTTGGAGGATTTATTTTATTTTTCCTTTCCTTGGGTTCGAGTAGATTAGGTAGGTTTTCTTTCAATAGAAGAAGTGCTTGTGCACACTCTCGTATGTTCCACTTGGAGCATATATGATCTTCATCTTTTATACGTGGTGAGTTGTGGTGTGTTGTTGCTTTTGCACAATTCTTTGGAAGTGACGGTGTTCATGAGGGAAATTAGTTTTAGTAGAAGTTCCAATCATCCAAAATCAGCATGTATTCCCAACTCTCTGCAAAGTGCTTCATACTTGCCAAGGAATCATCAGTTCAATTGTGCTTCTTACTTGGCAAGAACCAAATTTTGGATATTCGCAGAGGTTCATCATTCATCCCATCATATCGATCGCAGAGAAAAGATAATTTAATGTTCAAATTTTTTTCTCGCTCAATCAAAACTTTGAGATTTCCTTATAAAAGTTGGAAATTTTGAGAAAAAGAATAGTTTTAGGTTCGAGTAGCACTTCAAGTGGCTTAGAGATATAAATTTAAGAGTTCAGGATCAAAATTCATGGTATTAGGTCGACTTCATCCCCAATGAATGATGGCCATTGATCAACTCATCTAGTAGGTAGATGTCCCCATGAGTCACCAAATTGTTATCATTTTTACACCCTTGGTAAAATGGAAAACTTGGGAGAAATTGAACTTGGGCAGATGACAGGGGATTCAAGGTTGAATCTGGAGTTTTCAGGTAAATTTTCCATGTTTTGAACACTTGCAGTTGTTTTGGGAGGTTTGGGATCATTTGGTGCATTTTTTCCTCTTTTGGGTTCCAAAAAGGTTCACAACTTTGTCAAATTTGGGGAAAATTTGAGAAAATGGTGAAATTTGGCTTTTGGGGCTTCATTCCATTTTTTCCTAACTCCCTAATCTAAGAGAAATCCATACTTCATGAAAATGTAAACAAAAATGGAAAATGGTGCAAAAATGGAAAATCCATACAAAGCTGGAAAATCTACACAAAACTAGAAAATCCATGCAAAACTGGAAAATCCGCACAAAATTGGAAAAGCCACGCAAAATTGGAAAATTTGCGTGGCTGAAAGCCACATAACAAAGGAAAACAACAATTTTTTCGCATGAACTTAAAATGGCCATAAATTTTGACTTGTTTATTTATTTTTCATGAACTTTATATCATTGGAAAGGTCTCAACATATTATACATATAATAAATTGTATTTCTAAATTTAAGTGAAGATAAGTGGGTGAAAAAGAGGAAAACGTTTTCAACATGAAAAATTACATTTCCAAGCAGCCCAACAACCAAAATTAATGAAGTATGGTGCCCATTTCTTCTTCCATAAGCCAAATGACATTGGGGAATGGATTTTCAAAGGTTCCCATGTCTTTTTAAAATCATTTAATGAAATTTTTTGGTGGTGGGAGAAGAAATCCGAGTTTCTCTTCTTTCTCTCTTCTCTCATCCATTCTATATATTGTAAATTCTTATCATTTTGAGAGGGAGATATTTTGGGACATGGGAAACTCTTGCAAAATGGTTTTCAATTCCATTGAGTTGCAAGCCTTCACATGGACTCTAAAAATGTATTTTTTCCTCTATTCCACATATGTAATGGACTATGTATATTATGGAGCAATAAAAATTATGTATTGTGGTGTTCTTTCAACCCTTTCTAATTTTCTTGCATTCCCTTTCCTCTCCATTATTATTATTCTATTATGTGCATACTTCTTTCATTTGTAGGTTCTTTTTGTTGTGTTTCATGGAGTACAGATGGTGAATGAAGATCTAGGTTTGTGTCACATTGGTCTGGCCTCTCTCAACTCCATTTTCCTTCTCTATTCTCCCTTAGCAGGATGTCTCATTCCCTTTTCTTGGTGCTATCACCTATGTAGTGTAGGATTTCCCTATTTTTATGCTTCCTCCTTCTCCCGGTCCCTTGGAATTTATAGATTAGGTGTATTTAGTTTAATTTTCTTCCTTAGGATTAGTTTAGTGCTAGGATTAGGTAGAGGAACCATACTTCTTTGGAGATCCATCTCAAGTAGCACGTCCCAACACTTGAGATATGGTCCAATGTTACCCAATTACACTTGGTAGCTCATGCAAAACACATGACAAGTCAAATGGTTTTGTAATTAGGTGCTAAACCAACCACCTATCATATACAAAAAAATCTCTTGAAGTATTCTTTCTAGAAATGATCATTTCTTTCATTGAATAAAGGGATAGGTCAATCAACCAACTTCATTTCTCAAACTGGTCTAACTATGTTCGAGAGCTTAAAAATAGTGTTCAACCTAGTGTGTTTAAACACATTCAAAGTTTTATCCAATATAAAATATAACTTTTATCAATTCAATGACATCAAAAATAAAATGTGACAACATTAAGATCTATACCTTCTTTGGGAAAAACATCTTCTTCATACTTGTAGTTGAGGGCTTCTTCACTAGCTCAAGTAGGCAGTTTTGGATCACTCAAACTTGTACATGCAAGCACCTATTAAAACAAAAAAAGAATTCTCAGAGCTCATATGGATTGTCTTCATGTTGTTCAGGACCAAAACAATCACTTCATGAGGCAATTCATTAAGTATACTCTTCATACCTTCAACAATAGTCTTGCATTCTAGCATTCTCAAACAGTAGAGAAAAAAAAACCTACACCATAAAATTTATCTAAAGGAACAACCTAGGTGACTTAATAATCATCAATCACACATCCCCAATAGCCTTCACCATAATTTTGAACCTAGGTTCCTTTACAAACTTTGTTTGTATACCGATTTTTTCACAAAAATTGATTTATTGTAGGAGTCCACCATGAGTTATGATATGAAACCACCATGAAAATATGATATAATAAATCCAATACATTATCAAATTCATAAAAAAAAAAAAATCTCATTTGAAGGCTCAACCAAACAAATTTCTCTATACCGATTTAACTGGGTTTGAGGAAGGTTTAAGACAACTTCACAAAAATGGATAGAACTTTCTTATTTCTCATCCATTTGACCTCATAATTTTTGAAAAATATTTTTATCCAAATTATATTCAAATTTTTATCTTATTATTTAGTTGAATATGGATTCACAATTTATCTTGAACGCTAATAAGTTAGGGTACTATTTTAGCATACCTCGCATGACCCAGCTTTTAGTAAAATTGCAATAAATTTAACAAAACTCCTCCTCGGGTCCTAAAATTTTTCCACACCTTCATAAATACCTCCTCCATGATATCCAATGGTTAAGTTTGTAATAAATACACTTTTACCTTATTTTCCAATCTCATTTGTGCATGCTAAATTTGTTTTTCCTAAAGGGTAGTCATACCAATGACCCCAACCATTCCTCCAGACATTGAATTATGACCAATAGCTTCAAATTAAGAATATTTATAGTGTATCTACACACTTCCCATGCTTTTAATTTATGTTTTATGTATTATTTCTTCATACCCTCATGTTGGGTGCTTAAAATAGGCCTAATTTAGCTGCTTTGCACCATAGCTCATCATTCTTGTCCTACTACTCACTCTTGTATCCCCTTAAACATGTCCAATAATGTGTTTCATTCCTTTACCATACTTCACCATCAGTATCAAGCCTTTACTCCACTTTTCTATTTCACTTTTCTAGTTAGGCCAAGGGGTAAGACATCCTAAACTAAGTTAGTTTAAAAATTCACCTCATGTGCCCATGTATTCATCATTATGACCCATTTCTACATCATATACATTCTATAATGTCTAATACATCAACTTGGTATGTTCTCACAAAATCACCAATCCTTTGTTAGTCATTGGATCCTCAAGAAGTCAGTGTTTACTTAGGTGTTCTCAAGTTGACATGTTTTTCCTTGTATAAATCACTCAATATCCCTCTAGATTTCCCTAGATCTTGATTTTTCATTAATATGCCTTTGAAATCAATGAAAACTCAGCATCCACATGCCAAAAATCCCCCTTTGTCATTGATGGAAAAACCTCCTTATTCTTCTCCCCTTTTTACATTAATGACAAAGTACCTAGTTTTAGTTCATGGTTTGGTCCTGCATCATCTTGTTTGGGCTCCATCTTGGTTAAAAACATCAACCAAACTCATTACTCAAGATCTCTCTCTCTCTCTTTTTTCTCTTACTTAACCCTGTTTTGGTCTTTATTATGCATAGAAATCACTAGTAATCCCTTGAGAAGATGCATTCATGTCACATACACAAGAAAAAAACCTAATACTGGGTGAAAATAGATTCTTATTACATTTATATGTCAATATTACCGAGAAAATTCAGTTATAGGCTCAATTCCTCCATATGCTCATTATAAGCAAATATGGACTTAGGACCCTAAAGAAACTTTTTAGTCCATTTTTGGCAATATTGAATCTGTTGTAGAATCTTATTTTTTAGATATAATCTCATTTATACCTCCCCGAGGTGATACCATCTATATCTCCATGATTTTACAAAAAAATTACTTTAAACTTGATCTCATGTCTTGTATTTGGTTCAACAATTCTTCCTTTTCCCCAACCCGGTATTTTAGTGTTTGAGTCCTTATTTGCATGGAAAGATGACTCACTTGATAAAAAAATTTACTCCCCTTGTCAAAATTCCTATGTAATTCAATAACCCTACTTTATTAAATTCTTTTTAAGCAATGAATGCTTAATCAAGAGTCAAACATAGCTTTTTCTTCTTTATTGACCGGTGTATCCTGTTTTGGAGCTTCATCACTTTCATTTGCATGGTGTACTTGAATTTCTAGTTTATGAAATTTTCTCCCTTTAGTTATGAATTTTTACTTAAATTTTTCCTCCCACTCTATTCTCCTTATTATTAAATCATCACCTTGACTCGACATAGATTGCTTCTCTTGCATTTTAGTATTCTTGTCATATTTCAGAGGTCAACATTTTAGACCTTGAAAAATCTCTTGTACTCTATCATTATACAATCAATGTCTCTATGTAAGAGTGATACTTTACATTTCCAACATGTATATTTTGGATTCCTATTACTTATTTTCCTATGCATCCTTATAATCGCCACTTATCATGATTCATACTACATGATTCTTTGTCGGTGTTCTAATAAGACTCAAAATAACATGTTACATGTATGATCTGAGTTTACCTTGGATTCCTTCTTACGTCTTCATGAAGTTTCATTTATTCAAGCATTAAGATGTTACCATGACATTTCCTTCTCTTCTTCATGACCTTGGAATGCATTATTTCCCTATTTACACACTTCAAACAAAATTTGATCATTCACCTGAATTGATTCAAAATAATTCCACACTTTTCACTAAATTTTCCCTCCTAAGTGTATATGAACAATGATTTTGGTCACTTCATAGTTGGAGAAACCTAATTATCTTCTCGATGCACCTAGAATTTTCCAAAGTAAAAACCCGCACAAATTGACACATCACTCAACCTAGATCGAGAACACTCACCCGAAGTGCCAAAGGTACCAGGTCCATATTTAGGGTTGTTGTTGCAAGATGTTAGCATGGTGAAGACTTAATGCATTCATATCCATAATTAATATATCATTCTACAGAGAATGTCCAAATTTATATCTAAAGAGTAACAAATTTAAATGATAACCATAATGAAGTCAAACATGCAAGAACCAATTATACTCAAGATTAATACTCTGATTCAACCAATACACTCCATTATATTAAGAATGATAAATACACAGAAGCTCATTACAATGGGTAATACCATAAACTTATGCGTGCATCAAATCTAACAACATAACTTCACAGTAATTCAGTTCTCACACACTCCTTCTATTCTACATAGATCATTACATATTTATAAGGGTGGGGACTTTCCCTTCACCACTTGCATAACTCTAAAATAGGTCACATGCTGAAAATAGCCATGTGCCTTTACAATCATAGCCACACATGCAAGTGCACTAACAATAGACCTCTTCTAGTTAATTGGTAGTAGAAAATCTATTCTTAGCCCGCACCCATGCAAAGCACTTAGTATCACTCTTCCAAAAATAGCCGATGCATGTCGTGCAAGTCTTTACCTGGTTTGTGTGCTCGGCACGCTATCTCTAAAAATAGCCCGTACATGTGAAAATGGCTAAGTCCCGAATCTTCCTTGGTCTTTTTGCACACGTGTTCTTCCCTATCCTTCCACGCCTTTTGACTATGCCATGTTCTCAAGAAACCTTGTGCTAAGTGTCACACTTTGTCTACTCAACATTACCCCACACTAAACTACATTTCCACCCCGACAATGGTTTCCTTGGATATGAAATGAATAAAGAATAATGAATGGATGAATGTAAATAATTACTATATAAAGAATAATTATTTACTCTGCATCACCCTCTGCTTCAACTGGAAGAATTAGTTTTGGATATTCTTCCTTTATTTCTACCTCTAATGTCTGCCACTCATTCAGCATGCCTCTGCCTTCTCTGGAATATTTACTATAATAGACTCTAATTCATCCTTGGAAATTTCTCCCTTTTCATTCTGTAATACTAACATAATGTTAGACATTGCAAACATTCTCCCTTCTAGAAGATCCATCTTCTGCGCTATAATTTTCCCAAGTTCATCCAACCTATTCTTATGGGGCTCTGGCCGCTGCAAGGGCCTCACGCTTTTTCTTTACCAGTGCCAATCTCTCTGCATGCCCCAAGGTTTCATCCTTCATTGCTTTTAGGAATTCATTGTCCTCTACCATTTTCTTATTCTTATGACTACCTCCGGAGCTGTACAAATATTCAATGCTTGATCTTATTTCTTCAACTCCTCCCATAGGGTTTGGAGCAATGCCTCGTATGATGAAATCTTCCACACTACTACAACATTTTCCCTCTCTACCTCTTGCTCAGGGTCCTTTGGTGCTGGCATCTGAACTGGTCCCTCCTCAAGCACCAAATCGACTAATGTATGCACATAGTGCATAGCCAAAGGGAATTTTTGGGTACCTTGGGCTCTAAGTGTGGTCTTACTTGGAGGACATGATCCTCGATCTCCTCTGCCATACCGATAAGGACCCCATTCTTCTTCTACTCTAGGTCCTTCTCTCCTTTCAAGCACACATAATCTCTACATATTTGGCCTTGATCTCTTCTCTTAGCACTTTGATAGTGGCATATTTTTCTATATTCCTCCTTGCCACCTCTATAGATACTTTACCAAGGAATTACTTACCTATTCATCAGACATAACAGTGGGTTTTATGGTTATATGTCTTGCCCGAGGTGCCTTCTTCAACCTTCTTGACACACAGGATTCTTTCGCATACGTCAAAGTTTGGCTCATCCATGTGTGTGTGCATAGACCAAGATAATTTCTTCCTTGTGCACATGGTGGCAATGTATTCATCCATTATCTCCCATCCATATAACTCCTTAGGGCTCACCATGATTTGAAAATGGGCATAGAAAATTTTACTTGTGTCCTCAGCATAACCCAAAGATATAATAATAAACTCCCCACTTGTTCTTTTAGTTCTTAGCCCTTAGGAACTAGCACACCAAGATTTGGAGCTGGATCCTTAGTTTCCTGAGCAGTATCTTTCTCTATCTCTCCTTCCTTTACTCCTTCTCCTTCATTCTTCACATCTTCATCTTTCATTTCTTCATCCCTTAGCTCTTCCATGTCCTCTGGTTGTGTAGGATATTTAGGTGCACTCTCTTTAGACTCCTTTGCCTCCTCATTCAATTTTAATTTTCTCCTTCTCTTCTCAGCTATTGCCTTCTATGGAGAGAGTCGTGGTGATCTCCATACTGATTAGGGAGTAGTGCTTTGAGTTCTCATCCATCTGAACACCCTCTTAAAGTGGGCATTATTTAGGTCCTGCTCCTGCCTCCAATTCTTTGTCTCCTTCTTCCTATGCCTTGGGTGGAGTACTTACGCACTTAGATTCTACCCTATCCAAGGGTTTCCTTCACCCTTATGCACCAAGCTGCTACTATCTTCATGCTCTTCCTCCTCATCATCTTCTTCTATAGGTTTAGTTATGCTTCAGAGCTGGTACATTCTCAATGTATGCTTTCCTTAGGTGGCCCTATAAGCACAAACTCATTCTCCACATATTTGTTTCCCTCCAACTTAGGCTTGAGATGAAGGTAGATAAGTGCGGCCCCACTATCTCCAATCACCAAAATCATGGGCTTCATGGTTATCATGTTTGAAATTAGCTTCTCTATGTAAGCGAGTCTTCCTTGGATATACATAAGTCTTACGCAACATGTGGTAGTCACAGTCTACCTTGTCTACAACAAAATTTAGGCATCACACATTTTCAAACGATGGAATGGTGCTAGAAGTATCACTTTGTGAAGGCATATGGTAGCTTACACTAGGGGCTCCAAGTCCCATCCTTCATCGCAAATTGCATGATGCAAAAATGTTGATATACCGCAAACTAGACTACCTTTCCCACCACCAAAGGCAACTCCTTGGGGATGCCCCACTCCTCTTCAAACACCGGCGAACTTGTCATTCCACATCTCTACCCTCTTCTTGAACGAACCACTCATTGACCATTCACACAAGTACTTCTCAAATCTTTCTACAAGGGAATTATTCTTCATGGGGTACTCCCAGATCTTGTTCTTTGGCCCATCGGGCACTCTGATTTCCAAAAATACCAAGGATAATAGAGAACACTGAAACTGATTCTCTCACTTGTACGTGCTTCCTCGATGATAGTTTCCATAATGTAGCCTAAAATGTTGTAAATTGTTCCCTGTGACATTCACCTTCACAATGTATAGCCACATTATGTTCACCTGGGACCATCTTTCTTGATCATTCAATTTGGTGACTAGATGTGTAGCTTCTGTACCACTGGGTACTTCTTCAATTTGTCGATATCCATTCTGTGCAGACCTTTGGTGTACCCTAACTCCTTCCGTGTCTCCAAGATGGCTACTTTATCTGTCAAGTCACTGTTTAGGTCCACTCATGTGCCCCTCAATCTTGTTATAATTGAAATCGAGTGGTCAGTAATCCTTACCCGCATCCAATGAAGTAGAAAAAATCCTCATGTACCCTGCTCATCAACCACTGGTACAAAGGTTCATACTTGCTAAAATATGGAAGCTCATATAACTAGTAAACTCTAATATGCTTTAGTAGCTTCTCTCCAGCATCATCGTACACTAGCATGTCCTCTACTTGTGTCTTCATATTCAACAACACATTTTCTTTTTTATCCGATGTGTGTAGTCATTGATCTTGCTCTTTCGGACATGAGAATCTCATTATTGTCCTACTATCATGCCTTTTGGATATTACATCTCTGAAAAATTTCTCTCGGGAGCAATTTCAACCTCTTCTTCCACTTTCTTCTTCCCTTTTTCTCCCATGACATGTGCTTTCTTTGGTGCCATCTGTAAATCACAACTTTCATCCTTCATATGCTCACCTTCTTTCTTATTCAACATGCAAAATCAAACCATAGCTCTAATCCATGTGCCCTAGTTGAAATCTCATGCCCTATCTCTTTTAAACACTCTCTATGCTCAAACCCTTCACCAACAGAATTTAAGCTTCTCCGTGCAAATCTACTCCTCACATCTAGTTTCACACTCTTTGCACCTCAATACTCTTCACTCATCTTGGTCACACTTAGCTCTTTCAAATTTTTGTGATTTACAATGGTAAAAATGAACTCGTATCCCTTCCTTATATAGATTTTCAAAAATTTGGTGCATTTATTACTCCTTCACCTACCAACAATCCTCATTAATTGACCCTTTTCACATTTTTCCATGTGGTACATCTTCATGCCTCAACTATAACATTTTAGCGCACCTTCCTACCTTCTGGATACAAGCTTCTCTTCAATGCACTTCCATGCACTTGAGTACCTCATCACTATGCCTTCTCCTGGTAATCTCCATGATCAGTTTTTGCTTACCTCACGTTATATTGTTCCTTCATTTATCTCCATCTATGGTCCTCATTTAGAAGCAATATTCTATTCACCAACTCTTCAAACTTTGAATAGCACATGTAGTAGTTTGTTCCTTTATGTGTACCCATTTCTCAATAACCACCCCACACAAATGGTATGTGTAGTCCTCTACGCATAAAAATACTGCAAATGGTAATTAGCTTCTGGCATGCAAACATGCTTATTTCACAAAACACCAACTAAATTGACAAAGCATAGTGACGAAGAAGGAAATACATTAAGGGAATACATAATTAAAAACCTAATCTAAATGGAAATACTACCTTATTACAAACACCAAGAAGACTTATTTATAGTAGGGCTTTAGCCTACTCCCGTTGAAGTAACTGGGTAACCGTATTCCATCAAGTGTTTCTAACTGACAAGATCCTATTTCAAGTATGTGAGTGATAACATATGGTCCCAACCAATGTAATTTGAGTTTTCCGGATGGCGCAAAACTTAGAATCATAAAGAAGCACCATCTGTCCTATCTCAATCTTTTTGTCCCTAATGTGCCTATCATGTCATGCTTTCTACCTAGATTTTTCTTTCTTCTGACTCCAAAGATGCTATTTCTCGCCGCTCATCAAAATTAATCAACTTGTCAAGTCTTTCTTCTAATGTTTCTCATTAGCTAGACCTCCAAGACACACAATACGTAAAGAAGGTAACATGAATTCCATAGGAAGAATTGCTTCTCTACCAAACACCAATTGAAAAGGCGTGGCCTTGTTTAACTAATTGCATGTTGTTCTATACACCTAAAGGACTACATGAAATTTATCATCCCAATCCTTTCTTCCAACATCACTATTTTTGTCAATGTCTGGCTCAAAATCTTGTTGAAATCCTCAACAATCCCATTTTCCTGAGGATGATATGGTGTAGTATTATGGTGTGTAATCATGAATTCATCCAATAAAATTATGATTATCTTATTCAGAAAATGTGTGCCCCTATCACTGGTCAAACTCAAAGGGCATCCATACCTTGTAACAATATTTTCCCATATAAACTTGGTTATTAGCCATTGTACAATCCTTTGTAGGCATGGTTTCTACCCACCTTGTCAGATAGTATGTGCAAGTAATGATATAACGCGATCCAGTCCTACATGTGGCTAGTGAAATAGGACCCACAAAATCTATAGCCCATTTCTCAAATGGTTATGCACTAATAATAGGTCTTAGAGGCATTTCATCTTGTTGACCTAGTTTCCAAGGCACTGAAAGTGATCACAAGCCTTGCAATATGCCTTATAATCTTTATATAGGGTCTCCCACCATAATCCAATGAGTAGAATATTGTGCGTAGTGGCGTCACCTACATAGTGCCCACTTGTAATACCACCATGAGCCTCCTCCATGATATCTATGCACTCATGTTCTAGTACACATAGTGGGCATAGTACTTCATCCTAGCCTAACTTTATAGGTCACCGTTAATCAACATAAACGGTGGCATATGAATAGTAAGTTGTTTATTTTCTAAGGATTTCATCCCTTTGGGTGCTATACCTATTTGTAAAAAGACAAAATATCCTCTAATTATGATGGCACGCGTTGTAACTCTGTATAATTATGCATCGACATGGTATCTTCAATTACTTGCGCTTCTTCTCCCGACTATAAGTTGGATAGATGATTTGGTCTAGAATTACTTTTCGGTGGTTTTACCACAACCTGTGAAATCAAATTCTTGGAATAAGAGTACCCATCTACATATGTGCCCATGTAAAATGAGCTTGTTTACCAAATAATTCAATGTCATGTGATTGGTATAAAATACAAATGGTTTTACTAGCAGGTATTGTTTGAATTTATGGAGCACATAGATCATCGACAAAGCTTCGTGCTCAATAGTTGTATGATTTTTTCTCTGAAAGAGTCATCTTTATACTAGTAAAACAAATAGGATGATCTATAATACCTTCTCCAGGATGAGCCAACTATAGACACCTATTTTTGATATAACTCCTCTCAATAATCTTACATGCACGCTATTTCCATCCCCGCTTCTCTTTATCTTAAATTAAATAAAATCTTATCTATTTGTTCATATTATTTGATTGATTATCAATGGGCTCTCATATGGACCCATTTGATAATTCAATTTTTGGAATCACCCCCCATCTCTCACAAATTATTTAATTCAAAATGCACCCATCCGACACCTTCTTTTTAAAATGAAATCTTTATCTCACCCTCCCATTCAAATCATGTCCCCCACTTTGCCTAATAAGTCAAAATATGGGACCCACATGATCACATCACATCCCTAACTCAGGTTACTTTACTACACCCTGGGTATCATCTAACCTGTAGTTTAGTCTCATGTCTAAACTATAAATATGGGGTTTTCCTCATATTTGAAAAAGGGAGAGAGATTTTAAAAGACCTTAGAAAAGGAGGAAAAATACTTAGAAGAAGGAGAAAGCTCTGATAGTGTCTCTTATCTTGCCATCTTGATGCCCGGTTCATTTCATAGCATGACATAAGCTGAAGTACTCTTGTTATTCCAGTTACTTGTCATTTTTACTTTGTTCATGATCTATTATTATCTTATGTCGACATGGGGTTGACATCCTCCAAGGAGTTGAAATCCTCTTGGAATGGCACCATCTGGGCAACCCCGCATATTATGATCTAATCTTATCTGGTTTAGTTTTTTAGATCTAGCTTCCTAATATCATGCATCGCTTTCTTTGCCGTATCATCCATCTCCATCTCCAAGGTACTAAGCCCTTGTATACTCAACGTGGTCTCGTGTTTCTTGATTACTCGTACACTCATCTGGATAGGAAGTTGGAAATGCAGATCAACATTTGGCATGCCCGGTGGGACCAGATCCTAGATTTGGTCATTTTGTTTGTTATTTTGCTTATCTTTTTCTAACTTGCTTGTTTGCAATACCTTAGTATTTGTTGATTCCAGTTTGGTTCGTTTAGGTCATCTTGGAGGTAAGTGCTCTTCTGGTGTTCAACTGGCTTGGTATTTAGTTTCAAGTTCATTTTTACTCGCATGGGATATAAATCCAGAAAATGATCGTATTCTCTGACTTTTCGTTTGCGGTCTTAGTTGTACCATAGATATAGATCTCATTTTTGCAATTATAAGAATCTATAGTCTTTGCAATAGTCCATATTCATTTGATTTTTAAAAAAAAAATTATAGTTTTGTTCTTGTTTTATGAGTACTATAGAATTCATTTTTTATCTTTAATTAAATAAATGATTAAAAAATTAAAATAAAATCAAAAATTAATTTTTTTTTATTATCCTACATCCCACACACCGAGTTCGCCATCTCATTTTTATCTTTAATTAAATAAATGATTAAAAAATTAAAATAAAATCAAAAATTAAAAAAATTGTTATTATCCTACATCCCACACACCGAGTTCGCCATCTTCTTCTCTCCTCACACACCTCTCTCTTCTCTCCACCCATCTCTCCACTCACTCCATCTCCCACCTGTAGAACTCCGTTACCCTTACTCCTCTATCCTGAGCCATCCTCCACATCCCCAATCCCATCTCGCTCCATGAGCTCCTTCCGTCGACACACCCCTTCCCCCTAACTATCTCTCACCTCTCCACTCGGCCAGCTCGGCCACCTCCCTCATGGGCTCCACCGAGCCACACATGCTACCTCCTATCCACCGACCACCCTCTCCTCTCCACTCCACTCTTCCCTTCCTCTCCCCGCATCCTCCCAACCCATTCCTCCCTACCACTCCCGACCTTGACTTCAATTCTCCACCTGACCTCCATCTCCTCTTCCTCATGACTCCCCATCTCCAACATCTCCCTTCCTCGCTCCAATCCAAACTCCTCGGCTCACCCCTCACCTCCATCCTCTCCACCACTTCTTCCACAACTCCACACCCCAGATCCTCTCCCATTTCTCTTCCTCACGAATCCCCATCTCCAACATCTCCCTTCTCCTTCTGCCCTGTCTCCTTTCTCTCCTCTTGAGCTCCATCCCCACCTACCCCGTGACCTCCCTTCCCTACTTGAACTCCTCTCCACTCCCCATCTCCATCACCGTCCCTTCTCCCCACTTCACCACCATCCCTCTCCACTTCACCACCGACCTCCCTCTCCTCACTCACTCCCCTCGGCTTCATCTCCCTGCCACCTTATACCCACTACTCCCACCCTCCCCAACTACTCGAACTCTTGAACCACATCATCCTCACAACACAACACCCAGTAAAAAAAATTTTACAATCTGAAATCTAGACCATGATTGATACAATGGCATATGCCATAATAAATACAAACTCAAATATAAATTAAAGCATGAATCCACCCATTTGATTCATTATACATGACATCCATGTTCTTTCAACTCGTAAGTAGATAAGACACCGGGAAATCATCTCTCGAATATCACTTAACCACAGAAGCTCTAATCTCTCCAACGGCCTCCATTATATCAAGGTCTTTCAATGCTTTATATCCTAAATATAGACATCAAACATCTACCTTATTTTTTTTACCATTTTGAATTGAAACTATGGAGATTTATGGAGTATGATCCTTTACAAGGCTTAGGCCATATGTATAGTATCCACAAGCTCCTGATCCATGATCCTTCCAACTATTTCCAACCTAGTATCAAATTCACACAGCCTTGGGTGGGTAGTAATCAGATAGGTCATCACCGCATAGCAATAGGATCTCAATTTTCTACAATACGGTTTTGAATGACAATCATAATGATTGGCTTACAATTTTTTTAAAAATAAGAATCGGTTTGCTTCATTATAACCATTTTCGCTCAATTTAAATTCACGCAAGCTTTTGGTAATGACTATATAGTCTTGTTATAATAATTAGCTTCCAATCCTTTTGATCACATATACAAAACACCCTAGTTAATTGCATATTTCCCATTTAATTTATTATTATTATTATTTATTTTTTATTCTTTTTGTGATTCACTTTATAAAAAGTTGTGTCCATGTGCAGTAGGACCACCTTGGGCATACCTAAAAGTGAACAAAGCTCTATCAATGAGAAAGTTTGATTAGATATTGCTCCTCACTTCTTTTTCTCGTCCCATTATTATAGATATCTTATCATTTTCATATCTTGTCGGTCGACTATTGTAGAATATAAGACATTAATAAATCATTTAATTTATAAGTACTCTTATCGATAGTTCACTACACAAATAAACACAACATACATATTCACATTGTTTTGTAATAAAGCGTAATTATCATTTTATTGATTTATCATTTTATAGTCTGAAGTTGGTCATTTATAGACTATTTTTATAGATTATTTGTATAATGCATGTCGTAATTTATTATTTTGAATACATTATCACATTGTATTGTTTATAGTTTCATGTTACATATTTATGTCATAATTTGGAAGTTATTTAGTCATTATTTCATCATCTATTTTGTTATTCTATTGTTTATTTCATTTTTTTTTCATCGTTTATTTTATAACTTAGTTTACATTCAATTAGTTTGATAGTTTGTTTATTCTAATTAACATACAAATGAACTTTTTTTTAGATTAATATCCTACATCGAAGATTTCTTTTACATATAAATATTAGAATGTTTTGTTTTATTATCCTTTTTATGTCTTTTTAACTCATATCCACTAATCATTATATTTGTTTTGCAGGAAAAAGTCTAAATTACGTTGTCAAAGACCAATGTTCAAACCAAACACACCATAACAAAAACCTCTATCGACCTCCTATAGTCCAACGGTGCCATTTTAGGGTACTGCGGGCTCGGCCATTGATTGACTGCGCTTTCAAAATACGCCATCATCAAGTACAATCAAATACCACGATAAGTGATTCTCTAGGTATTTCTCATTTTTCTCTATTTTCTCTTTTCTGCATCAAACTTTCCCTTTCCTGAGTGTCTGTATACATCAAACGTCACATTTCATTTTGGTCTAAAACAAACCTTCTGCATCCTACCTGATCACATAGCTTAAGTAAAAGAATTTAACTCTTTGCATTTCACTTATCACACACTGCCTGAGACTGCACAAACATAATTAACACATCCAAACATTCCTCTCACCTGGTTAATTGATTGGGACCTAAACACCCAACAGGAAACCACCTTAGACATCTCCCAATCCATAACTACCTGAAACCAACCTTAGACTCCTTTAGGCACCTTCATTACCTACTTTTCTTTTTTGTTCACATCCTCTAAATTAATCATGATTTAAAAAAATCTGCTTGATTTGTTTTGTCAACAACATACATAAACAAATGTTTCTTTACTTCACACCTATTGTCGCTCTCTCCCAAATCAAGACAAACAAACAATCTGCTTTATCCCATGATATTACTTCCTCTGATGATCTTACTCAACAAGATTCTAAATTCAAAACCACGCCTTCAGTCACCCAATCTCCAGTCTCCATGATCTCACCTCATGAGAACCATGTCATACAAAATTCTCCCCACCTTGACACCAACCCTCCTATCCCCCATCAAGCCAGTCTTCCTAAATCAATCGTACCACCATCTCCTGCTCCTCTAGATACATCTGAATCTCCTCCTAACCCCATATATGACTTCTTACTCCAAAATCTCTATAATCTCTAAATCCTCCCAATCTCCTCAATTGGTGGATCACATTCCACCCACATCCCTTTTTGTCAATTCTATTTCATCCACCACTAGTATGCCCATCAAACAATCTCAACCTTTGAATACCTACATCCTACCCATCCTATGCTCAATAGTCTCAACCCCTTAACACTCATATCCCTACCTACCATCTACCACAACAACCTACCCAACTTAAACGACACACCATATTCCTATTATTCAAAGTCAACCTATGCAACAATCCCAACCTGTGACACATTTTAGTCTTTGCCAAGCAACTCCTCCAACATCTACATATCACATATTAATCAACTATCTTATCAAACCATTCTGCAAACATCCTATCCACAAACTTATCAACCACTTTATCAAACACTTCCTTAACTACCCACACACCCACAAACTCATTATTCGCTTATCAAACTACCTTTCAAACCACACAGCCAATCCAATCTCAACCTTACAACACCTCGAGTGATTCAATTCATGCCTTAATGAATTAGTTAGCCAGTTTAGAAATCCTTACCGTACCACCCAAAAACACCTTATCCTATGAACAAATTTGTAACGAACCCATTCATCCGTCGGTTCCAATCAAACCCTATCCCCCTCATTGGAAACTTCCTGCATTTAATAAGTTCAATAATAAATAAGATCCCCAACAACATCTCCTCACATTTAAACATGCATGTTGTCTTATTGCGTGTGATCATGACTTGCTTCTTCACATTTCCCCATGTCTTTGTTGGTCCCGAGTTGACTGGTATAGCAATATCCCGTAACATTCCATATTCTCTTTCACTCAACTTACACTGCATTGTTCTTAGAAAACACTTTTCTATCAATATCGCATGCAAGACCACTATCATTGATCTATATACCATTTGATAGTATGAAAATGAGCCCATCGTTGACTTCATCACACGATGGCATGCTATTATAAATCAACTATCTTTCACTATCCCACAAACCAAGCTCATCGACTTATTCTCGCGTTAGGTGTGCCAAACATATATCATCTACGTTACAAATCCAATCATTCAGAACCTTTGATGAAGTTTTCACAATGGTTTGTAAGCTTGAAACCCGTGCCATTGAGTAGGATCATCTTAAATTAAGTTCAATTAAATCAAAAATTGAATCCACAAAACCATTCACACATAATGGCGAGTTCAAGATCAGGCCAATACTATGGTCATTAAAACCTCATCCCCATCTACACCAAGCACATGGTCTCAAAATGATCTCCTCAATCAACAACCAACTACACTCCCTTAGGAGAATCATACAATTCTATATTTGATAAGTTGATAAGTGTAAACTCTATCCAACTTCCTCCCATATGACCCATAGACAACTCGCAAGCCAAGCCTATTTGGTATCACGAGGCCCACTTTTGTAAATATCATCGAGTCAAAGGTCATGACATTGAGAGATGTCATTCCTTCAAAGATCGTGTCCAACAACTTGTAAATCAAGGGGATATCCAAATTGATACCTCCAATGCGCAAACTAATCAACCACCAACAAATCATGTCACCCCCTTTACATCTCAACTATCAAACGCTTACATGGTTGACACTGTCAATCAAGATCTTATCTTATCTCCAACTTCACATGTTCCCACAGTGGACACTATTCCCATCCCTTATTTAGAACCTGTCCCTACAAAAAATTTCACTACTTGTCCTGAACCTATACCTTCTTCTATCCTTACCACATCCACATCAAATTCAACTATATCATCCATTTCCACCGTTTCAAATACACCCCAATCTGTCACATTAGATTCATCTTTAGCACTTATTTTAGCTCCACTCATATCCACACATATCCCTACATCTCTCACACCTATTCATTCACCAGCATCTTCATCAAATACACCTGTTACTACATCTACATTACTCACAACCATCCCAACAAAACTCAATTCTACTACATTACCCTTACCCATAAGGTCTGCTCCATCGGTTATCACATCACTCACATCTCCACATATTCCAAAAGTGCCTACATCTTTATCTATCCCAACTACCCCTATACCTATCATATCAACAAGTCCACCTATCTCTACCTTGACAACCTTTCCCATGGCCACAACACCCAGTCTACCCCAATACTCTTTACCCAATCCTCCTATCACACCAACCAAATCCTCTCGATCTGCAACCTTACCCAAGATACCTTTTGAATCACCTACTATACCAACACATCCACCTCGATCAAATAAAGATGTTTTACCTTCTCCCTCTAAAAAATCAACTCTTCCCATGCCAAAATTGAAACAATCTATGTCTCACATAGATATCATTAATCGCATCATACAAACACCTATATCTTCATTAACGTCTTCATCTTGTTTTAGAACAATTTCTCCATTGATAACCACACCACCGCTATCAAATCCTTGGTTGAGACTATTTTCATCCCTCCTAAAATTAAATCTTCTCGGTTGAAGTCTAAAGGATGGGGAAAACATCGACAGATCCTCGTGCTTTCCTCGAAAACATTCGGGTTTTCCCTCTTCCCAAGAATCTAATGTCACAACATCCATGTCGGATCTGGTTTCTCCATCTACGACATCTTGCAATAATCAATCCAAATCCAAACAATACCATCCTTTTACCAAATTTGATTTTTCCTCCAAAACATGAAATTCACACATCCAATCTACATCTATGTTTTCTCCTAACTCCAAGCTGAGACATCCTATCAAAACCCACAAGAATTACCTTCCCCATGACACTTCAATGGGGTCTTACACAAATATATTTCAACATTTAACTTGAACATCTACCATCAAAATTCCTCCTATTAAATCCTTCAATCCATATGGTCCCAAGCCATCATGGTTCAATCCTAATTGCAGTTGCACCTATCATCATACCCCAAGTCATGACATCAAACATTGTAAGGCCTTTCGGTCAATCGTCCACAACCTTATTGAGAAAGATGATTTCCTCATTCAAGGGAAAGTTCCTTCTCCATCTACCTTGAATCCAATCCATATCCCATCTATTAGATCTCCCATAATCCCTCCATCCACATCATCCCTTAATATCCATCCAGCCCATGTCATTCCTCCTAAGGAATGTCCTCCATTGTTCATCAATGCCGCTTATCTTACTAAGCACACTTGTGGTCTCCAATCATTTACCCCATCCAAATCTAAAACAATCTCATCTAAGCTCTTTCAACATCCTTTACCTCCTTCACATTTAACTCATTGGGGGAATAACCTTCCCTCACCCTTGAACATCTCATATGTATAACCCCTTTGTTACTAGGATACTTTGCTCTTTGACTTTGTTTTGTTTACTTTCTTCGCATCCATCTAATCTAAATTCATTATATCTAGATCCTCATCTCATTCTAAGTCCTCCTTTGAGGCCATATTTGTTCTTTTATGTTTGTGCTCCTTTTGGGAGTATCATCTTTTTCATTGAAGCCCTCCTTTGAGGCCATGTTTTTCTCTCCATTGAGGGACCTTTTTCCATATTTGTGTCTCTTTTGGGGTACCATCTATTTTGAAGTCCACCATTGTGGCTATATGTGTGTCTCTTTTGGGACACCATTTATTTCATCAAGCCCTCCTTTGAGGCCATGATTGTCTTTCTATGTTTATGTCTCTCTTGGGGCATCATCATTTATTTTCATCTAAAATCCACCATTGCGGTCATATTTTTGTTTCCTTCAGGACATAGTTTTTGTCTCCTATTTGGATATCATCTCATCTTATTGCAACTACACTATTTTCCCTCTCGTGGTGGTAAACTAGAAATGAAACCTCTTAATGCATTACACTTGCGACCAGTCTACTATTAATATATCTACCAATGAGAACTTAGTTACATCCTTAGATTGTTCTACCATCTTTATCCCCTTCCATTTATCACTATAATAATCTGAATTATGTGGTCCAACCTCACTACTTTGATGTGATTGTAGATACCATTACATCTATTACCTTCTTATTCTCCTATTACAGCCATGCAAAGGGTCCGGGGTGTCTCTTGTACATTCCTTATCCCCTCTTAAGTGGATTACTTAGCTATTCCTAGCTCTCCCCCATGTGAAGCTCAAACTCAAGTATGCAAAAGGAAAAATCAAAGTTATAAAAAAACAGATCCCTCGAAGGACAACTGTTCATATAAAAAAAAAAAAGAAAAGAAAAGTATACAAATCAAAATCCAAGCAAAATCAAAAGAAATAGACCGATCCCTTGAAGGACCGCTATCATATTATTCTTGTCATCCATGTTATGTATGAAGTAGACCATACCCTTGAAGGATGGCTACTCTGTTATTATGGCATTGGAAGCTTTTCCGCATTGATCAGCCTTCCTTTATCAATATTTTCCGAAAGCTTCCGCATTGATCGGCTTTTGCGCTATTGTTATTTCCCTTCCCAGAGATGGGGCATAGACTTAAGGAACACCACCTTTGGAGATCCCTCTTCCTGTGTACAAGTCACATCTTCGATCCCTTTGTCATGTCAACATTAGGATTATGAGCATCTTTCATCCATATTTCCCTCATGATCTTTTGGTATAACTAACTATTGTTGGTTATATATTAACACCTGTTATCAGATACAAGTGCAATGCTTTGAGTGGTAGCCTTTTCTTGTTTATATCCAATCCAATTTGAAACATAGTTTCCCTGTATGCCCTTGCTACAACTATGTTCCATTCATCTCATCCAGATCATATTTTATAAAAATCATATCAAATTACACACTATGAATTCTACATCTATTCATCATCTCCATGAATGCATTTACAAATACACTCTTCGGTTTGTGAATTCTACTTGATCATCGTTGTAGTTTGTGAATCCTACTTGAGGATCCTTCTCAAGGCAAGTTCATTATCCTATAGCTCCTTATCTCTCAACATGTTCAACAACATCTTTGATCCATTTCTCCTCGCTCTCCATGTTCACTCATTACCATTTGTCTCCACATCATCCTTCTCACCTTTCTGTCCCCTTGCATGACGCCAGATACCTTACTTGTCTTTCCTCTTGAGTTTCTCTTTTACTCTTTTGTTTTCAGTTTGACAATCTTGCTTAACCATCCATATAGCCAGAGAACCTTAGTTAAGGTATATATTCTTCCTTAGATCCTCCCATTTAGAAGCTTCTCCACCATTTCCTCTTTTAACAGATGACAATCACCACCACAAACGTCTTTCCACTCCTCCTTTTCCGCTTAACACTCTTGCATCATCACTACCACCACATGGGCATCCTAGTTAAGGATTACCCTTACACTCTCCATCTACACTACATATGTTCCTCCATCCATTCATGTCACATGCCTCTATTTCCTTGTTATCACATTGTTATCACCTTCTTTCATCTCTTGTTCCATTTTGGTATACACTGCTTAGTCTTATCATCATTCTTCTTCTTCTCAGTTTGGTGATCCTACTTAACCATCCCCATCACAGGGAAATCTTACTTAAGAGTTTCTCTTAAGAATGGTTTCCCGTATGATCTTTCCATCTCCCATCATCTCTTCCTCATCTTCTGTCTCCCACCTCTCATCATACTCATCCATTCCAACCAACCCTTCCACACCTACATCCAATACAATGTTGTCTTTCTCCTTCCATATCATCACTTGCCGGTTTGGTGATCTTACTTAAATCCTCTTGCGGCATGGAAATATTACTTAAGAGTCCCTCTTAAGCATGATTTTTCATCCTGCACTCCCCCACTACCCCACATTCTCTCCATCTACATTTTCTCATCATTCCCCATCATCACATCCTCTCACCTCCTCTTTCATTCTCGCAAACACCACTTCCTACTAGTCCCTTGTTCATCGCCATCATCTGTCGTTGGGTAATCTTACTTAACCGTTTCTTCTCCATTCATTTCATGACTTGTTTATTCATTTCTTCTCATTCATTCTAATCCATTGTATCCTCTCCTCATTTTCATCTTCCTACACATCATTATCCCTCCTTTCTTTACTCTTTTCACTCCATCTTCTAGAGTTCTCCACATATCTACTCCCATACTTACACGTCATTGTCATTGATCTTCTCCTAACATTCTTTCATCATATCATTCCATTTCCATGCCAGTAATTATCGGTGGACTTCTCCTAAAAATCACTCATCCCCATTCTGCACAACCTAAATCCTTTTCTTTGACCTCCTCCATTCTATCTTCATTCCTTCCTTCCTCTGTGTCCTTTGATCATTATCAGAGGACTTCTCCTAACATCCCTTCATTGGTGATCCCCTCCCATTCTTTGTTTACTTTCTCCCTTGTCTTATCTTTTGTCTCATCTTTTCCTAGTGATCATTATCGGTGGACTTCTCCTAACATTCATTCACTAGGCATTGCCTCTCCTATCCCATCCTTTTTTTTTCCTCGCCACCTCTCCATCTTTCATTCTTCCTTGCCAATTTCTTCTTTGTCTTCATCATATACACCTTCTCTATTTTCTCGTCATCAGCATATCATCATCTCATGCATCTCCATTTCTTTTCCAATTGATGTCATTCCTTCCCTCAAGTTTCTCTTTACGTTCCTTATGCTTCCCACTCTTTACCAAATATCTTCATTCTTGGTTCACTTCCTTCAGCATAATTTTCTTTGTTGTCTTCTCCTCCTTTCTGATCTTCATCTTATTTTACTTCCTCTTTATCGTCCTCCTCCTTGTTTTACCTCACACTTCCTCCTTACTTCCCCATTGAAAACTTGACTCTTCAGCGTTATCCCATTTCCTTTATCATCCCATCATCCACATGCATTTCCATGTGGTTAGTTCCATATTCTTTGCCTTGGATTTCCTCACTATGATTTATTTCCTTCAATTTTCTTTTCTCTATCATCTCTTTCGTTTTCCATTACCTCTCTATTTTCCTCTGCTCCAATCTTCATCACATCTTTCATTTTAAATAACTCTCTCCCTTTTTCATGATTTCATCCTCTACTTTGTTCTTTTCTTGTCTTCTCTTTGTTTTTCCTTCTTTATAATCCTTCTTTGTTATCTTCTTCCTCCCCTTTCACTCTTTATTTTATCCTCTTCCGTCTCCATCCCTCTATTGCATGTCCTTATCACCTTCATATTCAATATTTCTTGCTCTTCTCATAATCAACCAATCCTCTTATTATTCCCTTTTCTCTTTCTCAACATCCCTTACATTTGGCATTCATAGTATCAATGCCGATGTTTCTCCATTTATGTATCACCATCTATCCCTTTCATTACCATTCTTGTTCTTCTCTTTTGCCACATTGACTCTTCTCTTTTTAAGAAATCTATCACATCTTTTATCTTCGTCATTCCTCTCATAGGGACATCATCATATCCATTTCTAAGAATCTCTTCCCATATTCTTTTGACATTTTTGTCTTGGAAGATACCATGGACATCACCTATCTTATCTTGTTCTCTTCCTTAATTTTTTTCTCTACTTTTATTTTATCACAAAAGCATCTCGACTTATTATCCTACTTATCGAAGAAACTAGGCTTCTTTGTCTTCTTCACCTCCTAATTTTCTAGCACTTATGCATCTTTCCTTTATCTATGTCTTATAATGAGGCATCTTTTCATCCATATACTTATCAACATATAACTCACTTTGTGTCCTTCCCGTGCACTATGCGTTGGGGCATCATTGTCTTCATCCACGTCCCTTTTGTGGACACATGATGATTTTTTCACAATTCCTCGCATGCACAAAGGATTGCGCACATCTTTCGCATTTAGTTGTCACATATTTTGATGTTTTCCTATGACCCAATGGTCATCTTGGTTTACATCCATACTATGATGGTCTTCACCCACTCTCGGTTAGTCTATAGAACATGTGTCGTGCCTATCTCCATTGAGATGTAATCGTCCCTACCGATGTGATATTGAAGTCACCGCCATACCTTTTTATTTATTGTGATCCTTTTTACCTCTAGAATCTTGCCTTTGGTCATGTCTTCATCCATCCTGGACACATCTTTCATCTAACCCTTTTTTTTTTTGTCTCGTGGCTTTGCTTTCAAAACCACTCAACAAAAAGGGGCAAATGTAGACACCTATTTTTGGTATAACTCCTCTCAGTAATCTTACATGCATGCAATTTCCATCCCCGCTTCTCTTTATCTTAAATTAAATAAAATCTTATCTATTTGTTCATATTATTTGATTGATTATCAATGGGCTCCATATGGACCCATTTGATAATTCAATTTTTGGAATCACCCCCCATCTCTCACAAATTATTTAATTCAAAATGTACCCATCCGACACCTTCTTTTTAAAATGAAATATTTATCTCACCCTCTCATTCAAATCATGTCCCCCACTTTGCCTAATAAGTCAAAATATGGGACCCACATGATCACATCACATTCCTAACTCAAAGTTACTTTACTACACCCTAGGTATCATCTAACTTGCAGTTTAGTCTCACATCTAAACTATAAATATGGGGTTTTCCCTCATATTTGAGGAAGGGAGAGAGATTTTAAAAGACCCTGGAGGATAGAATACTTAGAAGAAGGAGAAAGCTCGAGGTGTCTCTTATCTTGCCATCTTGATGCCCTAGTTCATTTCATAGCACAAGACATAAGATGAGTACTCTTATTATTCCAGTTACTTGTCATTTTTACTATTGTTCACGATCTATTATTATCTTGTCTGACATGGGGGTTGACATCCTCCAAGGGAGTTGAAATTCCTATTAGAATCGGGCACCATCAGGAAACCCCGCATATTATGATCTAATCTTATTTGGTTTAGTTTTGCAAATCTAGCTTCCCGATATCATGCATCTGCTTTCTTTGTGCATGTATCATCCATCTCCATCTCCAAGGTACTAAGCCCTTGTATACTCGACGTGGTGTCATGTTTCTTGATTACTCATACACTTATTACGGACAAGAAGCTGAAACATAGATCAACACCAACACCACGTGCCAATGGCCATGTCGAGGCATCCACATGTATATGAAATGGTTGGTCCCACGAAGGAAAGTGCATAATAGGCGTTGTAGTAACTTTCTCCTTCAATGTCTCAAATGTGTGCTACTACAATTCTCCCAAGAAACATCCATTTTCATTTTAGTAATTCCTCGAGGTGCGACAACCTTATCATATCCCTTTATAAATTTTCTATAATACCTTGTGTGACCCAAGAATTTGCGCACCTCACTTTGAATGATATGCTCTTTCAGCCGATAATGACTGCAACCTTAGGATCAACCAAAAATCCTTCCTTCGCAGATGATGTGCCCTAAAAGTATTCTAAATGGTGTAAAAAATACACATTTCTTGATGTTCAAAGAAATACTCAACTGTTTACGTCTTTCAAAAATTAAGCGTAGATTGTCATAATGATCCTTAACAAGTCCATACACCGTCCAATCATCTAAATAAAGATGGAAGAAGTTGTGAATAAAATATTTGAATGCTTGAATAACTATGCATGAAAATATAATAGGAACATTTTTTAGACCAAAAGGCATCACAATATAGGAAAATCTGCCCCATTTGGTAGTAAAAGTAGTCTTTTCCTAATCCTCATATGCAATCCTAACTTGATGATACCCAGAGAATCCATCTATAAATGAATAGATTTTTGCACCCGCAATGCCTTCTAGTATTTCATTAGTGAATGGCATAGAAAGGTATCAGTCACATATGAAACATTCAATTCCTATAGTCCACATAGATCCTAATCGACCATCCTTCTTAATACTGATCACCATTGGGCTAACCCATTCTGACTCATCCAGGGCTTGATGATTCTAGACTTCAACATTTTGTCAATTTCTTCTTTGACCTTTTTGCACAAGTTGGGGTTCATCCTATAGGGTCTCTTTCTGACCGGGTGCGCACCTTCCTTAAAATTTATCTTCATCTCTCCTAATGATTCATGCATGCCTTTGAGTTCATGGTATCCCGAGGGAATAAGCCCTAATAATCTCATAATAACTCAATGATTTTTGCCACTTCAGATTCAGACCAATAGTCCCTAATTATGGCCTCCTTAGGCTCAACATTTGATCCAATATTCACTTTCTTTGTCTTCATAGGTTCATGATAGGTGCACGTGGTCTTATCTGCAATGTC
The DNA here is from genome assembly GCA_018340775.1 of Taxus wallichiana var. yunnanensis. Lineage (NCBI taxonomy): Eukaryota > Viridiplantae > Streptophyta > Pinopsida > Cupressales > Taxaceae > Taxus > Taxus wallichiana. The sequence continues at coordinate 431,268,499 of CM031244.1, read as the reverse complement.
CAAAACCTCACACCTACCTATTGAATGTTCTACATCCAAATTTTCTATTTCTTCATCATCCACTATGTAGACCATCTTTCCTTTTTTCTTTCTCAAGGAAAGCACACCTAAGTAGTGTGGCATCTGTCTCTATTTCTTCAGCAAAATGCACTCCTAAGTCTCCTTCATCAAATAAATCCTGAATGAGTTCTTCCGCCTTGGCACTATCTCCCATAGTTAAGTGCTTTATAACCTTTAATGCCTCTTCTACTAGAGGTTTAGTAGAGAAAATTCAAATGTCTGGGTCATTCCTGTAATTAAATCCTATCAATTTTTAGTCTCTCTATGGATTTCCACATATACATACCAAGCACGGATGCAACATTATAAAGTGGAATAAAATTTTTGCACCAGAGCGAAGGTGGTAAAGCTTCTTGCCACTCTGTCCGATTCTCTCACACTACTGAACATGGCGTTGAATAGGTTGATTAGCATGATAAGTGACAAATTTGAGTAGGTGCATTCCTTCGGAAGAAACTAGTAGAAAGATAAATCCTAATTTCATTCCATCCTACAAGATTATCCTTGTGAACCACCACCAACGTTGTTATTGTCACGCAGGGTATACGCTAGCATATTCCATCACCCCAACTAGTTTATCCACTATTCCTCCATGTTGCATAGAAACACCTGAAGGATATCCTTCCCAATAATAGAGTACCGAGTTTTTACCTATTCTCCTGATAAAACAAGGTTTGTTGTCCCACGTAAATGTGCTCTTTACTTTGCACCCTACCAACTCATAAGTACTATGAGCCGAATTATCACAATAAACACTTGTAGTATCACTAATAGAATGTGCATCTTACCACTAAAGGTTCCTTATTTAGATGGCTCAAGTACCTTTGGGTCCTTAAATGCGTGCGTACATAAATCCTATTCAGATCTTCCTCACTCAAAGGATCAACATAGGGTGCATATTTTCCATCTGTTAAAGGGATAATAACTCTTTCCTCCTTGTTTTCAAAACTGATATAACCCTTGTTAAACTAAAGATCAACATTATTTACATAGTACCAAGCATGCCCAAGTAGAGCTGGGAAGCTATCTACCTCTGCAAGTGCTAAAACCTCAAAATATCTAGTGAACTTGGCTCCATGTATGGTAATGGATGCATCTTTTAAAAATCTGATGGGAGTGGCCTTAGTCCAATTAGCCATGAACAATACATTCAAAGATGGCTGAAATGATGTCTCTCCATTTTATCCATGCATATAAAGTAACAACATTGACTTCTAAACTGTATCAATCAATATATTACTAAGAAGCCACCCATCCACAACAACATTGAGTGCTTTTCTTGTCATAATCTAAGCTACGAGGGGAATATTTACATGCAGGATTTTCCATCCAGGCCTCAATACTTACACGTAGAGTGTTTCCATTTAACAAATTCCCCAACAATGGAATGATATTATCTGGCACAACATATTGCATACTTCTTTCAAGTCATCCATGTCGATTGGACCGTTTCGCTACTTTCTTTTGCTCCATCTTCCATGATTGCTCCTTTAAATATTGTATTTCACCTTGAAGATTTCGAGTACCTCCATGGTTTTCGATAAAATTCCTTCGATGGATAGGATCTAGGTACCGTGCATGTAGAAACTCCTCCTTAGTTATGGTAGGCTTCTACCTTTGCATGCTTCTTCACACGTCGCTTTAGCAGCAGTAGTGATCTTTATAGGTAATGCCTCGGATTATGGTCCCAACTTGGGCATTTACTTATTTTCCACATTGCGTTGTATCCTAAGCCATCCATACACCTTTTTTTATTGTTTATGTTGCTTAATAAGATGCTCATACAAGTCTGGGAATTCCTCATAACTATGATTATTTCCACAGAAAGAACATGTAACATTCTAAGGACATTCACGCCTGTAGTGGTTAGGAGATCCACATGTATAACATGTTCCATGAGGAAACTCACCTCGTCCACCACCATGACCTCATCCTTTGAATCCACCATGGTATCCTTGACCTCTGCCACAGACCTCCTTCAAAATGACCTTCATTTCGATCATATTGCACTTGATTGTGATCCCGATCCTGATGTTCATTCTTTCCTTTAGAGTTTTCTGTTACTCTTGTCTATTGTAATCCCAATATCTATATCATCATGGATCTGACCAATCAACCAGTAGTCTTCTATGTTGTGAGTCATGGGCTGTAAATTTTATAGTAGCAAGAGACATTATTCCTTATTGCGCATTGTAATAATGGGTGGCTATCATCATGGTTTAAATGACATATCTCATAGTATAACAACAATGAGCATATTGATATGTGGGGATAACTATCCTTGGTGTGACCTTCCACCTCACAATATGTACACCAAATACCCATGCACATCTCATGTGCTGAATTTTTTGATAGCTTCTCCAACTGCTTCACCATGACTGTAAATCTGTGCTTCCAAAATGGGCTCACCCGGTGTCTATGCCGTACTTCCTGACTTAGCACGTAAAGATGATTCAAGTGCTTCGGGTGGATCAATGTATGTCTTATGTGATAGTGTCCTTCTAAAAGGTGTAATCAGACCTCCAATGAACCATTGTGCATGTTGGCTTGCATGAATGTCATAAGAAAGCTTAGACAAGAGTGTTTTGAAATGGGCATCATAATCTCGACACTCAAGTAGTGCCTTACTTAATATCCTTGAGCGCACTTATACTCTTCTGCTCAAACTCAGGGATGTGAAACTCTTTAAGGAAAGCATATTTTAAAGATGCATAGTCTACACAAGTCTAATCAAGGTCAAACTTCATGTATGAGTGCTGTGTGTACCCTTGTAACGTAGTGAAAAATTGACTTGCCTTGTGTTTAGAAGCCATGATTCCTTTTGCGCACCATAGGATTTCACACATGTGCACATGTTCAACAACATCTTCTATACCCCTATACTCTGGAATATGAAGAGACATCTCCATGTAAATATTCTGGGGTTGGTGCGGACCTTGCCCACCTAATCTAGAACCTCTTGTGTTTCCTCTACCTCCAGAACCACCAGATTCACTAGAATTAGAACCACCTATACCTCCTAATTTTTCACTTATAGTGAGTCAGGACCATAAAATGTACTTCCCCTTGTCCCAAAAATAGTACTAAACTACACCTATATAGTCTGCGAAGTGTTACCACTCCAAAAAGTGATTCCAAAAGTTTGTGCACTTGAATTCTGTGCGGATGATACACTTGAAAAGGTACCTCCAAACAACAATGAAGATTTTGCGTTGCCATCGATGTAATTTCTATATGACTTACTCCTACTCTCTCACTACCTAAATTATCTTATTGACTATCCTCTTCGTACTAGATACTAGAATACCAAGCCCAAGGGCAAGGTTTCCAGGTAGATTTAGATGTTCTCATGAGGCCTAGTTCATCTCTTCGACATGCTTCTATGTGAGGTGAGGGGTTACCTATCATGCTTTCCCAAATGGGGGAGTTCATGATGCTCCTAGTTCCACATCTTTTACTTGAACTTAAAATCCTTTCGTGAGCCATCTCTCTCCACAATGCCATTTTCTCTACAACATCCCACTGATTCTCTATCTCCCTCTCGTGCCTCATTATCTTTGAAGCCATCTTTCTCCCTTTTTCTGTCTTCCATCTTTCACCAAACCTTCTCCGCCTTTTGTGCGTGGTGGGGTTTAGTAATCCATCGGTTTGCTTTCTAAGTTCAGGGTTACCATCAAGATTTTGATCGCTAGTGGAATGCCTTGTAGGTAAGTTCCCCTGGGATATCGTAAAAATTAAATTCTGCTACCTCTAGGAAAGAATAAGTGGAAATTGAGTACTCCAAAATATAGCTATTCAAAACACCACAAAACCAAGTATCCACAACATGTGTCCAAATTAGATTAGCATCATAGAGGGCCTAAAATTCTTCATGTGTATAAAAGTGTGTGATACCTCCAATTCCTTTTAGATGCATAAGAAATCAGACACTCGTAGAGTTATACTAGAAAAATAGCGAAGAATCTCTCATACAAATTCCATATAAATTCGTTCCATCGATGTGCATGCGCTAAACTTATATCCGGTGTTGAACCTCTATGCATATTCTTCTTCTAGATCATGTATCCACTCCTCAACACTTATTAGGGTCAACCATTATGTATTCATCGTGAACCATCCACGAAAACAATCAAAAGAGGTCCCGAAACAATGGAACCAATAATACAACCTAGAATTTACCAATAAAACCTAGGCGCACTAACACATCATTGAGCCTAGATTAGCGCTCACCCAAAGCGCGCGTAAAGGTACCATGCCCCTCTTTAGGGTTTTTATTTCAGGATGTTAGCATGATGAAGATTAATGCATTCAGATCCGTATTAATATATCATTCTATAAAGCATGTCTAGATCTAGATCTAAAGAGTAATATATTTAAATGATAACCATAATGAAGTCAAACATGCAAGAACCAATTATACTTAGGATTAATACTCTAATTCAGCCAATACACTCCATTATATTAAGCATGATAAATACACAGAAGCTCATTACAATGGGTAATACCATAAGCTTATGTGCGCATCATATCGTAGACATAACTTCCTAATAATTCGGTTCTCACACACTCCTATTCTACATGCAGATCATTACATATTTATAAGGGTGGGGACTTTCCATTCACCGCTTGCATAACTCCAAAAATAGGTTGCATGCTGAAAATAGCCATGTACCTTTACAATTATAGCCACACATGCAAGTGTGCTAACAATAGACCTCTTCTAGTTAACTGGTAGTAGCAATTCTATCCTTAGCCCGTACCCATGTAAAGCGCTTAGTAGCCGCTCTTCCAAAAATAATCGATGCATGTCATGTAATTCTTTACCCGGTTTGTGTTCTCGACACGTTATCTCCAAAAATATCCCGTACATGTGAAAAAACTAAGTCCTGAATTTTCCTCGGTCTTTTGTGCACATGTTCTTCCCTAGTCTTCCATGCCTTTTTTGTGCCTGTTCTTACGCGTGCAAACCTTCTCTGTGCCTTCTGCTAAGTGTCACACTTTTTCTGCTCAAAATTTTCCATGTAAACTAAGACCATTTCTTAGGACCCTTTTCCTCGTGATGATGTATGTCAAATATAGATTTCTCAATCCTTTTCTAAATGTCTTTTCCGCACTGTCCTCTTCTACACTTAACTAGTCCTTTTCTAGCCATGTATTGTTAGTTTTTCCTTTATTACTTTAGTTTTAGACACTCATTCCATTAAATAAGAACATATCCTACCACCCATTTTGGACTTTCAAATATATGAAGGTTTCACTAGATATTTCTTCACAAAAACTACCAAATTCACTATTTTTCACTTTCATTTATGTTCGACAATGAATAACACGGAATGAGTTTTCACACTATAAGAACTATAGGGCTTTGGAGGTGATTTGAGTTATTAAAACATTAAAATATATCAAATAAATATTAAAGGATTATTCATACTAAATTTCATCATCCAACTCCATCACTAAGGTTTCCAAGCACCAAACCCTAGGTGGTTTTCTTAAAATCCTAGTAGGAGGAGAAATCACTATAAGTTGAACTAAAATTTGTTTCAAGGTCTAAGATCATTAGTTGAGCTCTATTTAGAGAACCTCTTCATGATTTTCTTACCAATAAGACTCAAAATAAATCCTACCCTTGAGATTTCTTCCAAATTTCACTTCTCTTCCTCTTGATGATAGGGTTCTACAATATTAGAACATGATTCTCAACACAATGAACTTACGCTTACCTAGGTTGACTCCTATTAACATGCAAGGCTTGATGATGTTCCATATTATCCTCTTTTCTCACAAGGTACTTATTACAATTTTTAAGTCAATTTGTCATCTTTAATTTATCAACTATATTTACTTTGAACTCTCTAGGCTTTATCAGTTTACTTGTTCTTTGACCCTCTAACTATCTTGGATCACCATTGTATCTCTAGCATGGACTTCAATGTCAAATCAGGTAACACTTTGCAACATGTTAAGATCTTGGACTTATTTGTAGACATCTTGGATTTGCATTATTTAACACATTTTGTTCCTTTTTCTACTTTGGGCCAACATATCATGCATATGGGCATATACGTATCTAATGAAGTTTTAAGACCACCTTGGTAACCCCTTTGCAGCTAACAATATCTTTGGATAAATAATACCAAGATCATGTCTTTACTTTGCAAAAATTTTTTCTCATATTTGTATCTCTTATAATACTATCATGTTCCTTTTATTAAATAAAAAGTCCTTCACAAAAATTTATAAGTAAACACTTTCAAGAATATTTACAAATCACTTACAAACATTATTCCACACTAAATATTTTAAACTCATTCTCTTAATGATTCAAATAGTCAAGTTACTTCACATATTTACATGCAATAGGAACTTACAAATCCAACCACCATCACTCTAAAGTTATCTTAGCTGCTTATTTGAATGCACTTCCACATTTTGAACCCTTGTGGATGCCTTAGAACTTTTGGACACTACATAATCATTCATTTAATGGTTATTAAACTTAAGAAACATGGTATTTACCTCCATCATGCACATTGTCACACTTCCTCAATCTCTCCAAGCTCCTTTTGCTTCAAATTTCTTATTGTACACTACCTTATACTCCTCTGACCTTATGCTTGTTTAACCTTTCTTGCACATAGAACTTAGCTTTATTCTTGAGGATCCCATTATTTCAAAAACTTTGATGACTCTATGGAAAATTTATTTTCTTCATGAACAAAATTCTCCTTTGGTTCTTCATCACATAGTTCTAGGGACTTTTAGATCTTTCTATCTTAACTTGGTAGAACCTTGTTATACATGATCCTATGTTCTGGCACCAGTATGTCAGATTACTCCTTGGACTTGATGTGTATCATTTGATATAATAGCTCTACCTTATTATGACTCAGCTTACCTTACACAAATTTCAATTGTCTTAATACACATTATGTATGCCTTAAATACTTAAATAAGTTCTATGGTTATACTTTTGCAATGCATTCTTGCTCAACGGACCATAGGTTATCACTTCACTTAAATGATTTTCTCATAATGAAGCTTCTTTAATTTTGATGATTCAATATTCTCTTCATGGATGGTTTTACACAAACTTACAAGGTAACATATAAACCATATCGAACATAGGTGTCTAAAACATGCTCAATCTTCCGGATCAACTTTGTAATACTATTGAGGCCTTATATTAAATAAACGAACATGTCGAAGACTTTATCGCTCTTGACCAAGCTATATAAAAACTTCATCCTATATGACATACTGTTACCTAGATTTGATGAGTTGGTCTCAAAATCTGACCAAGACATCCTTGATGAGTTAATTTGGGAGCCACCTTGGAATATTTACTTCAAATTCAACATGGGAAGACTTTATTTGACAAACTAACATAATTATTGTGATACCCTTGTCAATCTTATACTAAAGCATGGACACAAGACATATTTTACAATATTAACCAAGATTAAGAAATACATACCTGATTATAGCTAGCACACTTTTTATTTACTTGAACAATCAAGTAAGACCTCCAAACAATCAATACAAACCTTGGAATTGAATGTATACACTCTTCCTTTACTTAGTCGGACAAGTAAGTCTTTTAAACAAATCTATCAAGCACAAGGACTTTATGAGGAGATTAACAACATAATTTTTAACCTACGGTTGATACATGTAAAGCCTTCTAGAAGCCTAGAGAAGGAACATCACCTTGTGAGATCACCGTAGAACAATAGGTATCCATCAAAGTAATATGATGACTCCATCTTATCTTTTCTTTCTTTTGTAGCCTTTTCCATCTTCTTAGAAGTACTTTACTAGATATGATAATTATATTCCTTAAGTCTTCATCACCTAATTAAATGCTTTCAAACATGTATGACAGATTTTATTACCTTCTATTCTTCTAACTATGCATGGAGGTTCTTCATGACTGACACTTGAATTAATCTCAACTTTCTTATTGTGATCACCACCTTCTGATGTCTTTCTTGAGAGGGTCTATCCCATGACTTTCTCTTACTTAATCCTAGGATTGGTTTTTTCCTCTGTATACTCTCTTAACCTACCTCTTGACTACTTGAGTTACATTGTTATGCCTAGAACCTTTGGTTTTAATAATAACTCTTTGTAAAGTGTCCAGGTTTATGGAAATTGAAACACACAACTTGATTCTGCTTATGGACTAAGATTCCAACCATACTAGCACTCTCATGACCATGAAACATACTAGATACATGTCTAATCTTGTTAAAAATATACCAAACTATCTTATTCATACCTATTGAATCTTCTGTTCTCCAAAATGATTATTTGATTCTTCAAGGTAGTATTGAGCTATGTGACCTTTCTCTTTACAATTGAAGCACACTCTATTCTTTGTTCTTTCATCTCTACTAACCATCCATGGATGGTTATCAATGAAAATGCTTCTTGCATTCCTTATCTATGTGTCCAATATTTTGAGAAGAAAGCAATAACCATTAAAGTTTATTTCATACTTGAAAGAATTTGGTAGCATGATTTATTTAGGCCTTGTTGAATTTGTTTCTTAGTCACGGTCATGTTGATTGAGCCAACGTTTTCATCCTCATATTTCATAAGTTCTTGATGAAGCTTAGTCGGTCTTGTCACTTGTTGCCTTTTGTCTATCGACATTCCATTCAAATATTCAGAGATCTTTTCCAAATTTCCATACATCTACAACCTTTCTTTTTCTTCTTCTAGTTCAATTCTCAAAGATATCAATTCTTCTTCATGTCTCATGTAAGTGTCCTCTTTGACATTAAGATCTTTTGTCACTTTTCAACTTGAGACTTCAACTTTGTATTGAGTTTCAGGTGCTCTTCTTATTTGAATTTAAGGGAGGTTGAGATCAAATCCAATTGGGATTCAAGTTCTTTGATTTCATCTTCATCTTTTTTTCTTCTTATTTCCTCAAGAAGCTTGATTTTTCTTCATATTATTTCACCATTAGCTTTAATTTGTGGTTCTTTTTCCTTTGGTGTTTCAATTCCTCTAGGGAACTTATCAATTTTTCTTCAAGGTTCACTTCAGCCTCCTCTTCATCTGACATTTCATCTTCACTAATATTTCTATCTCTTGAGATTCTTTAGGGACTATCATTTTAACCATGATTGTGTTTGGGGAGAAGGATCTACTCCAAGCTATTAGACTTTATTCAAGAGTACCAAGCTCGATACAATTGTTGGAAATTCTCAGGCCTGAGGGGATGGGTAAATAGTGCTTATACAAAATTTACAGACAATTCAATTTCCTTAACCTTGTTATGATGAAATCATAAAACCATACATAAGAAATAAACAAGAAGCATGCACAGAGACACATGATTTAATGTGGGAAACCTTTCAAGGGAGAAAACCCCACTAAAACAACTAAAAAAATAACTTGAGACAATAATGTCATGTAAATATTACAATGATTTCATAGTTGAGCATCATCTCAACATGGAGATCAACTCTAAAAATTAAAATAAGCATCTACTCGATCTTTGTGAGCTTCGATTGCATGGAAGCTTCAACTCCCAAATTCATTCAAGAACCTATTGATCTTTTGTAAGCTTCAACTTACAAGGAAGCTGACTCCCCATCTACTAAGATGCTACTTAGAATTATGCAAGGTTTTGATCACTCTGAATTTGTTATCTTACATAAATGATTATGACCACTAAATCAACTCATCCTTCTTCTCATTTCACCTTCTTCATCTATGGCAAATTCCTCTGTCATGCAAAGCTTCTCTCACACACATATTCTTATCTCTCACAACACACCTTTTGTCAACTCATACATCTCCTATATTCACCTAATTTCATATTTCTTCATACACCTATGCGTTCATATGAAAAAAACCTCTTCTTCCCTCTCAAACAAACTCTAACAAACACCAATAAGATCTATTTTCATAACAACACATCTCATGTAAAATAAAGTATGTATATATCTCAAGATACATCCTTCTCCTTCACATGATATGTATATTAAAATACTTTTTAGATAGATTATATGATCAAATTAAACCTTTTTAAGGCCTCTTAGTCTTCACCTTTACCACAACACAATATCTTCAACTTCACCTTTTTGGAATTGGGAAGAGAAATATTATTAAACAAAATAGTCCACTTTTGGACCTGCCATAGGATTAGTTACTTATATTTAATCTTTAGGACCTTCAAGGATGCTTCTCATGCTCATGATGATAAGGAAGGAGTTCTGAACTAACTAACCATCTGCCTACAAGAAACTATTCTTTCAGCACTGCAGAACTAAGGCATTGCCAACAACTCTTTTTATTTTTATCCAATGTATGGGTTTTTGAATTATATCTTAGAAAATTAATATCAAGTGTTTTATCCATGTATGCATGTTTCCAAGTATCCTTTCTTATTTTAAAACTCCTTGATATGATTAAAAATTCACCACTTCTCTTTCACACTTCATAGGAGCTTAATTGCCATGAAAGAGGTAAATTCAGTCAAGATAAATTCTTCTATATAATGTTTTATGAAGGTTCCAGGTCCAAATTGTTTTCTTGAGAGTTTAATTTAATATATAGTCCACCTTAAAGTTTAAAGGAGCTTCACCACACTTATTCAATCAAGAAAATGCTGGTTTGAGAAAACAAAACTCAAATTTTCATACCTAGAAATAAGTCTGGAGATCTTGTTATTTGGAGCACTTAAAATTTTCATCCAACCACCTATCATATAACAACAAAAATATATTGAAGTCTTATTTTTGGAAATTCTCATTTATTTACTGAGTTAAGGGATAAGTCACTCAACTGGTTTCATTTCTCAAACTGGTCTAACTATGTTCTAAGAGCTTAAAAACAGTCTTAAAATTCTTGTTTTTAAACACTTTTAGAGTGCTCTCAGTCTCAAATATCAATTTGATCAATTAAATGACATAAAATAAAACATGTGAAAGCATTCAAATCTATACCTTATTGGGAAAAACATCTTCTTCATACCTATAGCTGAGAGCTTGTTCACTAACTCAAGTACACAGTTTTGGATCACTCAAACTTGTACATGCAATTACCTCTTAAAACCAAACCAAGAATTATAAGAGATCATATGGAGTGTCTTAATTTTGTTTAGGACTAAAAATAATCACTTCATGAGGTAATTTGTCAAGTATACTCTTCATACCTTCAGAGATAGTCTTGCATTCTAGCATTCTCAAATGGTAGAGCAACAAAGACATGTACCATAAAATTTCTCCAGATGAAAAACTATATGACTTCATAATAATCAACCACACATTATAAGAAACCTTCACCAAAATTTTGAACACGGGTTCCTTTACAAACTTTATATGTATACTAAATTTTACACAAAACTACTAATGTCTTATGGGGTCCACTTATGATTCATGAGATAAAACCACCATGGAAAGATGTTATGATGAATCCTATACATGAAAAAAATCATTAAAAATAATTTTGAGGCTCAACCTAACACATTTTTGTATACCAATTTAACTTGGTTTGAGGAAGGTTTGAGACAACTTCACAAAAATGGATAGAAAATTTTTATTTCTCATCCATTTGACCTCAAAAATTTTGGAAACATATTTTTATCCCAATTTTCTTAAAAATTTCTCTTATGATTTATCTTATAGTTCAAGCAAGGTATTAAATGTTGAATGTGAATGCTAAGAAGTCAGTGCTTTAATTTAGCATACCTTGCTTGAGCCAATTTTAGTAAAATCACAATATATTGCACAAAACACCTCCTCATGTCCTAAAATTTTGTCCACACCTTCATGAATACCTCCTCCATGATCTCAAATTTATAATTTTTCACAAATCCACCATTAGTTTCTTGTCTAATCTCATTTGTGCATGCTAAACTTGTTTTTCCTGAAGGGTAGTCATACCAATGACCCCAACCATGCCTCTATACATTTAATTATAACCTATAACTTCATATTAGGAATATTGAAAGTGTACCTACACACTTCACATTCATTCACTTAATGTTTATGGATTTTTTTGCTTCATACCCTCATGTTAGGTTCTTGAAATAGGCTTCTAATTGAACTAGTTTGCACCACTGTTTGCTCATCATTATTGTCCTGATCTTAACCTTATATCCCATTAAAAATGTAAAATAATGTGTTTCATAACTTTACCATGATTCACCATAAGCATCAAGACTTTACTCCACCTTTCCACTTCACTTTGCTAGCTAGGCTTAGGGGTTAGGCATGCCTTGTGTGAGCTATTTTGACAAATTCACATGATGTTCCCATGTATTCATCATTTTGACTCTATTTCCATATCATATGCATGTTATACTATCTGAAACATCAACATGGTATATTCTCACAACATCAGCCTAGCCTCTGCTAGTCACATGCTCCTTAAGAAGTCGGTGCTTACTCAGGTGTTCTCAAGCCACTAACCTATTCTCCCTTGTCTGCATTGATATTTTGTCTTGGTTGTCAATTTAATCAGTGAGTCCTTGTGCATGGTCAAGAACATAGGTGGTGTGTATGATCCTTAGGGGTACTCATGATGTCACTCATGATCAAAAGTATTATCTTGGTTAGATAAATGCGTCTCGAGTGTATACCTTGTGTCTCAAAGGTCAATATGTGCTTTGTCTTGGTAAGTGTAGTTGGTACCTTAAGAAGTCAAGTCATAATATTGAGGGTTTGAGTGCTTGTACTATCTTGTGGTGTTTGGTATGAACCAAATTGTGTCTTACATGCACTAGGATGTGTCTCAAATATGTAAATATGTTTCCATGAAGGTGTACATGTCAAACTTGGTGCTCTATGGTGGAAACTAGCCAAATCCTGGGTCTATTTTAAAGGATTATTCCTAGCACGTCTTTGTGTATCATGGGTTTTAGGAATAATAATGGAACTACAAGCTGGTTATGTGTGGAGTGTATTGCACAAGCCATATGAAGGTGCCAAAGATAAGAAATCAAGGATTTGGAGCTTGAAGGAGGTCTAGTGCAAATGAAGTCTTGAGAACATGCCTAGTACTCATAGGAAAATGAGATGGGACAAGAAATTATAGAGTGCCCCATGACAAAAAAACCATGGGAGATGTTGGAGGTATGAGTTCTCATGGTGTGAGCAAAATTTTAGGGTCAAGAAGTGAAAATTAAGCATGTGGAGTCAAATTATTCAAAACTAGGTTTTTGAGAAATGCAAATTGAGCACCTCAACTTCTTAGTATTTGTTATAAATTGAAAGGGATTATTAGGATAAATCATAAGATACTTTTTGTAGGAAATTGGGATAAAAATCTAATGCAAAATTTCTAAGATCAAATGATTATGAAATAAAAGAGTTCTATCCATTTATTGACATGGTTTCAAACCCTCCAAAACCCTCACCTAGAGTGATAGGATAAATAAGCAAGGTATGGGCACAAAATGTATTGGAAAATCTCATTTAATTTCTTAGGCATGTAAATGACTCTCAAGGCTCAAGAAAATCCCATTGCACAACTATAGATATGACTATATGATACAAAAAAAGCACTAGTTTTGATGAAATTTACAAGTACATGTGTGTGTTGGTGTTTCATGAAGAAATCCTTATTGTTCCAAATAGCTCATGGTGTCCTCTAAATTCTCATAAAGTGGCATGAAAAAGTTGTGTGAGAAAATTTGAATTGTAGATGCATTTATCCTTCCTATCGCTATAAGTCTATGTATGTAATAACCTTTCATGGTGTCTCAAGAAAGTTTTTGTCTTAAGCCTAATATTGAAGTATGAAATAGATATGAATACTATGTTACAAGGTCAATGTGATTTTATGAAGTCAAATGTATGCTCTTGTGAAGAGGTTTGAAGTCTAAATACTCTTGGTTTTCAATTATCCCATTTTCCTAGTTAAGAAGGCTAACAATATGAGTTGCACTAGTAAATATGTATTAATAAATCATGCATACAAATCCTTGGAGATGGTTTATAGGCTATTAATGAAGATTTTATACTATGGTTGGTTATTAAAATAAGTTTTTACATGCTAGAATTAATGTAAAATAAGATCGGGTCATGAAGAGAAAACCACGTGTATAGGGTACCACGAAGATCATGCAAGATTTGATCATTTATGTATGAAGTAAAGAAAGGTAAAATCCTGAGGAGATGAAAAACATATTAACCATCTATGAAATGTGATTTTGAGGCCATGAAAAAATGAGAAAGGGTGTGTGGTTGTTCAAATAGTGAAGATAAAATTTTTTTCTTAAAAAATTGTGATTGCTACTCCAATTCCATGCTTCATGAAGAAATCAATGATGCTTTACTCCTTGTTTGATCAAGATACTATAAAAGTGAAAATCATCCTCTTCAAGATGTGAAAGTAGTTGAAAACATATGCTTTACATGTTGGTAAGCTCATTCTTGACTATGAGAAATATTTTCATGATTGTGTGTTGAATATTGAATAAGAGAGATGATTAAGATGTTCCTCGCCCTGTCTTGATGCTCTTCAAGATCTTATTGATGATGTCTACCTATTTAATATCTAATACTCATGACTCTATAAACTACTTAGATCTCATAAGCTTCTCTTTCTTGGTGATGTAAAACCGTGAAGACTAGTTCCTATTCTTAGGTTACTCAAATCCGCTCAAGGGAAGGTTTGAGAATAAATAGTGTAGTATGAAGGTGAAAATAAGGTTATTTAGAATGTCTAAAGGATATTTTAATGTTCCTTCATGATAAAAAAACTGGAGGAGTAGTTAGCTTTTAACTACAAGACAAAAGTTTACTCATTGGAAGATAAGACAAAGTCTAATTTGTTAGTTACAAAATAGTGAGCAGAAGTCCTGAAAGGAATATTGTTAGTTGTGGAAAATTGTCAAGGATTTTAAAAGACTCCATTCATCATTATTTGAGTGTAGAAAATACTTGAAAGAGCTTGTAGTTTATGAATCTATAACTGATCTCTCGTTAGATGTAATAATGACAACTTGGAGGCAATTTTTTTATGAATGCATTCCAATTTCCTCCTAGTATGGGTCTGTCAAGTAAAGTAGGTGAAGGGACCATGAATTTAAAGTACAAGAGGAATGTTTATGAGTCTATCTTGTTATATATATCTTTTGGTGAATTTATTGTTTGTTATTGAAACTATGAAGTGTTGTTGATGTATGTTGAAATGAGATTAAGAAATATAATAAATAGGTGATCTTGGATGAATTATATGATATGAAATCATCTCGAGAGTAATAGGTGTTTGAGAGAATCATCCTCATGAATATAAAAGCATGATTTAGTGTGAAGAATCATCCTTGAAGTCCTGATATCAGATGTGTGAGTTAAATAATAGATTGGTGATGAATTGATGAAGATAGAAGTGATCATGAGTGTGTTAGAGTAGGTATTTACCTTAGCTCATGTTCACCTAGCTACTTTATTTACCTTTTCATCCCCACCCACTTATGTGCATGGATATTTATTTTTATTTATTTATATATTAGGGGATATTATCTAGCTGTTAGGTATAGTTTTTCCTTGATCTATGGTATTGACTAGATCCTTGATGTCTACTTCTTTCCTAAATATATGGTCTTGACTAGTTATTTGATGACTAGTTATTTCCTTGATTTATGGCTTGATCTACGAACTTGACTAGTTCTTAGATTTTATTCCTTTCCTATATAAGCAAGGCCCATTCTCATTGTATTTCATTGAGTTCCATAATAATATATGGTATTGTTGCTCATTTGCTTCAAAGGTTTGATTAAAGTTATTCTATAAAATTTCTTTTAGTCTAGAAATCCTTAGCCCTTGGTCATATGGTAGGGCTGTATGAGGGCTTAAAGCTTGTGATTCCTACTAGTAGGTGCTTAAATCCATCCCCCTTTCATTTTATTTATGTGGTGAAGACAAGAGAATTTTGTTTTGTTTTAGTGGCAACTAAAATAAATAGCAGAGCATAAACTTGTAAAGCTTATATCTTTTGATCAGCTGCAACTCGGATTTAATTGTTGTCTTTTGCAAAAGTGCTCGTTTTTTCATGCTCTTTCCATTGAAAGAGAAAACCCTTGATCTTTGAAGGGTATTGTTTCGAGGAGAGGAGTCTTCCAAAATTTTTTCTTCCTTTCTTTCTGTTAAAGGAAAATTTGATATACAACTTGATGGTGACATTATCCAAGATGCACTATATGTTCCTAACATTACTACAAAGTTTCTTTTTGTATATCAAATTTGTCATTCTAGTCAAGGGAAAATTGTGACTTTTACACCACATGGGGTAGAAGTAAGAAAATTTTTGGAGCCTTATTCACTTGTTTCTCAAGGTATTGTTGATCATAGTTCTAGACTATATCACTTTGATGGTTTTGATGAAACTTCCTCTAAAGGGATAGGATTGGTTTCTTGTGTAGATTCAGAGAGTAAAATTTGGCATGAAATATTTGGGCATCTCAATTACATATATTTGAAGGAGTTGAGAACTCATGGTATGGTTGATGGTCTTATTAGAGTTTCTTGTCTTGAGGGAGTTTTTCATGGATGTGCATTAGGGAAACAACACCAAGATCCATTTCCTAATAATTTTTCAAAGAGAGCTTCTTCACCACTTGAGCTTATGCATAGTGACTTGATGGTTTTTAGTACCCCCTCTTTCAATGGAGCTAAGTATGCACTTACCTTATTGATAATTTCTTGAGGCGTACTTGGGTTTATTTTCTCAAGTAAAAAAGTGATGTTTTTTCACACTTCAAAGTCTTCAAGGCTTTGGTCGAGAAACAATCTTCTAGTTGCATAAGAATCTTCACACTAATAATGAGGGGAGTACTTTAGCAATGAGTTTTCTAAATTTTTGGAAACTCAAGGCATTCTTCACTAAAGCATTCTATTCCTCACAATCCATAAAAATGGCTTAATAGAATGAAATAATAGAACTTTGAAGGAAATGGCTAACTGTATGATGCATTCTAGAGCTTTACATCCTATCTATTGGGAAGAAGCATTAATTGTGCTAACTACATTAAAATTGCACACCACATAGAGCACTTGAGCATTTGAATCCAGAGGAATCTTGGTCCAATATTAAGCCGATGTCTCATTTTTTTGATTCTTTGGGATCCATGCTTGGGACTTTGTGCAAAGAAGAAAATGAAATATTTGGATAATAAGAGAAAACCCTTGATCTTTTTAGGGTATTGTGAGGACATGAGATCTTATCGAATTTTAGATCCTAATACTCATGACGTTATTTTTGAACACATGTTCAATTTGATGATAAATTCACTCCTCATGATTCTTCATATTCTTCCATGCCTCCTTATTCTTCATCGCATCTTGAGGATAATTTCTTTGAGGAGGTTGATGAGAAGGTTATAGATGTCATTGAGGATCCTATTCCCAATGATGTTGTCACTATGCCTAAGTGGGCTCGTACTAAATTTTATGGGGAAAAATTTTCATACAAGATCTTCCACCCACTAGGCATCATCACGCACATTCTACAAGTTTTAGAATTTTATGTCAGGTAGTTTATGAGGATCCATAGTCATTTTAAAAGGATCATGGGATACAGGAGTGGGATGATGTGATGGTAGCTGAGTATTCTTCTTCGATGAAAAATCATACAGGATTTGGTATCTCTTTCTAAAGGAAGAAATATGGTTAGGTGCAAGTGGATATACTAAACAAAATACCTAGGTGATGGGTCCATTGACAAGTATATGGCTCATCTTGTTGCAAAGGGTTTTTCACAAGTTGAAGGTATTGATTACTACGATATTTTTACACCCATTGCTAAGATGGATTATGTACGGCTTGTACTTGGTATTATTACATCACGGGGTGACCGTGTATACTAGATGGACATGAAGAGTGCCTTCTTATATATAGATTTATAAGAGGAAATATACATAGAGCAACCGATCTGGATTTTTTTTCAGATTCTTCTCTTGTTTTTAGGCTCAAAGTCTTTCTACGGTCTCAAACAAGCCCCTCGGGCTTGGTATGAGAAGATGGATTCTTTTCTTCTATCTACTTTGGTTTTGTTCATTGCCACTCTAATCATACAGTGTATCTCCAACATGTTGGTGAGGATATTGTGATACTTGTCTTGTATGTTGATGATCTGTTACTTATTGGAAACTCTTCTTCCCACATTTAGACTATTCAAAGGGATCTTTCTACACATTTTGACATGATAGATCTTGGGTTATTGCATTATTTCCTTGGATTGTAGATTTCTTAGACAGATTCAAGGATTCATTTGAGTTAGAAAAAGTACACCCATGATCTTCTTCAACGCTTTGATATGGCTGATTGCAATCCAATTCCATCTCCTTTTCAGTTTGGGGTTACTCTTACTTCCACATGTACCACACCACTTTGTGATCCTACATTTTATAGGTAGTTGGTTGGAAGTCTCATGTACTTGACCCATAATCACCCTGATATTTCATTTACAATAGGGCTTGTATCTTGATTTGCACATTCTCCTCATAGTAGTCATTGACAAGGCTACTAAAAGGATTTTGCACTATTTGTAGGGCACTTCCCACTTTTCCCTACACTACACTAGAGGGTTCTACTAAGTTGTTTGGGTATCTGATTTAGATTGGGTAGATTCTATTGATGAAAAAGTTCTACTTCTAGCTATCTTTTTTTGTCTTGATTCTTCTCCGATTGCTTTGTGTGTGCAAAAGTAACAAAGCAAGTAATAAAGGCTATTGCACTTTCATCTTCAGAGGTAGAGTACATGGCATTAGTTACAACAAGTCAGCAGATTCTTTGGCTTTGACAATTATTAACAGATTTTGGATTCCCACAAGATTCACTAACTATAATTTTGTGTGACAACCAAAGTGTAATTCACATTTATCTTAACTTGTTGAGAAGCAATGGACCAAACATATTGAGATACACATCCAATTAATTCGTCAACACATTCAGGATGGAGTTCTTTTCTTGGAGTACATTTCGAATCAAAAATAGGTTATAGACATTTTTATGAAGCCTTTTGCATCACCTCGCTACCTTGAGTTGCGTGGAATGTTTGGGGTTTCATAAGTTGTTCTTGGGGAGTGTTTGTGAGAACATCTTCCTTCTTCTTCTTTCTCTTTCCTTCTTTTGGTTCGATATTTCTTCATGGATATATAGTACATGAGTACCTCATCAGGCATAGTTGCCGGGAATCATACTGTGGACATGCCACTTCTATTTTGGCCCCTAGCTTCACTTGAGGGGTGTTGGAGTAGGTATTTACCTTAGCTCATGTTTACCTAGGTACTTTATTTACCTTTATTGTATTTATCCTCACCCACTTATGTGTGTTGATATTTCTTTTTATTTATTTAGATATTAGGGGGATATTATCTAGTTGTTAGGTGTAGTTATTTCATTGATCTATGGTATCGAATATATCCTTGATGTCTACTTCTTTTGTAAATATATGGTCTTGAATAGTTCTTTCCTTGATTTATGGCTTGATCTATGACCTTGATTGGTTCTTAGATTGTTATTCCTTGCATATATAAGCAAGGCCAATTCTCATTATATTTCATTGAGTTCCATAATAATATATGATATTTTGCTCATTTGCTTGCAAAGGTTTTATTAAAGTTATTCTTGAATATTTATTTTATCTTATTGATCATGGTGTTTGATTAGCATATGTTTTCTTGGCTTAATACGATCTGGTTATCGTTCCTTTTAGAGTGAGAGCTAGTTGAGAAAGAAGGTGTGATGTATGAATGGTTAGGGATTAGTAATTGAAAAGGTAGTTGATTACGTGATCATAAGAGAGAAGAATTAGAAAGAAAATGAGAAGAATGTTGAATTGATTTAGTGGTCATAATCTATTGTGTGAAACAACAAATTCAGAGTGATCAACACCTTGCAAAATTCTAAGTAAGATCTTAGCAATTAGGGATTTAAATCTTCCTTGTAAGTTGAAGCTTACAGAAGGTCAATAGGTGCTTGAATAAATTTGGGAGTTGAAGCTTCCATGTAAGTAGAAGCTTGCTAAATATCAAGTAGATGCTTGGTTAAATTTTGAAGTTGTAGCTCCATGTTAAGTTATTTCTCAACTATGAAATCATTGTAACTATAAAAGGACAATTTTTCCAAGCTTAGTTATTTGATTTGATAGATTTTTCTCCCTTGAAGGGTTCCCCAAATTAAATCTTGTCTCTCTATGTGTTCTCTCATGTTAACTTCTTGTGAATGATTGTTTGGCTTTATTACAATAAATTAAGATAATTGAATTGTTTGTCAAAGTTTGAATAAGACATTTGATTCATCCCCCCAGTGTCATAATTTCCAAAAATTGGTATTAGAGTTTGTTCCTCTTGAATCAAGTTTAAAATCTTGGAGGAGATCCTAGAGCCAAAAACATGGGTAAACTAGCTAAATCAATTCTAAAAAGGAAGTATGAGATTACTTAAACCTCGATTGATGGAGTGAAGAAGGAAATCAAGCTCATGGAAGCTGACCATTGCTAAACACTCAAGGAGATGGATTCATTTTTTGAGAATGTGTCAAAAGCTCTGAAATACAAGGAAGATGTCTTCCTTAAACATGGATAAGAATTGAGAATCTTGAAGGTTGAAATAAAAGAAGAAAATAACAGGCTAAAGATGTATGGTAAACTTGAAAAGAGCTCTCTAAATCTTTGGATGGAATTCGGATAGGAAAAGATAAGCATGAGATAGAATAAGACTAGGATTCAAAGGAGAGATTATGAAGAAGTGTGAGGATAACAAGGTGTTGGAAGCATAATAGACTGAGAGGGGGGGTGAATCAGTCCTACAAAACTTTTTACTTCATTTACCAAACCATACATTCATGAATTAGATTGTCCATACATCATTCATAACCATGTGTGCTTATTAAGATATGTAACATTAATCACAAGAGCATGAAACAAAGTACACAACACAAGAAAACCATATGTAAGTGGGAAACCCTCATGGGGAAGAAAATCACTGAAAATTTGTTGATATTACACACAACAAATAAATTTAGTGAAGCACCAACTTCACAAGGAGCACCAACCCCTATTTTAGTAGAGAACCAACTAGACAAGGAGCATCAACCTCTAATATAGTGAAGAACCCACTCCATAAGGAGGATATAATCTCCTAGGATGACCAAACACCAATTTAGCCCCTTGAAGATGGTTTATCTCTGATTTTTCTACTGCCAAAAATTATTGAGATCACTTATTTAGCTCACAAACTCTTTCTCAAACCCTAGGTATTCAATCTTTCTCTATATTCTTCTTCTTTGTCTTGTCTTTTCTCTAAACACTTTCTCTCATGTCTTTTAGTCTTCATCAACCTAAAACACATCTGATCAAAATTCAAATCATGCCTTCATACCTACAAAACACTCGCCTCTAGGTTGCACTTTTCCCTCTCAAGAAACTAGTTCAAAAATGATCCAAAACCTTACATTTATATGCTTCTCTTGATTTACAACCAAAGGAGGTCGGTTCCTCATGATAAATTTGACCTATACACCTTAAAAAAATTCAAATAAAATCATTATAATGGTCACATATGACCCATATAGGTCGTCTAAGTGAAAAATTCTTATCATGCACAAAAGTGTCTCAAAACCCTACCATTGGAATGAGAAAAATCCACATATACCAAAACCATACTTTGTAAAGCTTCCAAATTCACCATACATTGAGTAAAATAGCATAAAATCACCATAAATCACAATAAAGCAAAGAGATGAAAAAAAGATGCAAGAAATTCCAAGAGTCTTGGCTCAAATAATTCATAAAATGAAGAATTTTAGTGTGCATTATGGTCAGAATCCATCTTTGATCACAAAACTAAAAACTCGAGTACTAGCATTGTACTAGAATAGCTCCATATAAGGATACTATCAATGGAATGATTTCTAAAGTGTAAAAAAATCAAAACTCAATTCGATCAACTACTACATATAGGTGTTCCACGATCGAAGAACAACAACCAAGGCAATAAGGCATGGACACAAAATAAAAATTAATATGATTGTCATGATCCAAGATTAACTAATATAACAAGGCAAGGACATAAGACTTGAAGAAGTAGGAAAAACACCACACCCTCCCATATTTATGAATGGGTGGAGTGATGCTACAAATTTGTATTAGTTATAAGAAAACTACTTGAAAATCGATAAAATAACACTGGATTCACCAAAATAACTCCCCATAAGAGAGACTGTCAACATGCCTAAAAGTGTCAAAAATAAAGATACAAAATCTCTCAACAAACAAGAGAGATATACTACACATGTTAAAGAAAATTTCTCAAAACAAGGATCATTACAATGTAGATGGTATAAAAAGTGGAGTAATAATTCATATGGTGAAAAAGCCATGCCTAAAGATTCCTCTCAATGAATGCATATGTTTCCACCATGAGTGATAAAAATCCACCCCAAATCAATATAGATGGATGAAGAAGATGCTTGTATATGATTCAATGTAAAATGCACAACGGGTTCATGTAAAGAAACATCATAATGTGCATCGATTTGATCATGTCTGACAGTTAAAATCTTAGGTTTGTCAAGCCTTGGTGAAGGTGCTGAACTCATGTGTAGCTCACGATCCTTAGAAAGAGTCGAGCGTACAAAAATATGATCTATTTCAATGTGTGATACCAGTAAAGTACCTTCTCAAAAACCAATTTCATGGAAATAATTCCACTTAATAGGCTCTATAGGGGAAGCAATGCCCTATTAATGTATTTCAATACCTCTGGCAGTGAAACCCGTAGAACAGAGCATGCGAGAACTGAATGCAATTATTTTCTTATGAAAAGAGCTATACATGTGAGAAAAAGTGGGATATATAGAATGCATTATAGAAATAGGAACATGTGCATTAGAACATGCAATAAAATTGCAATAGGATTAAGAGCATTAGAAGTAGAAGTAGGCTCATAAATTGTCAAAAACAAGGTCGGTGGGTATAGGAGTAATATGCCGGTAGTGGACTAGGAGAATTAGAATAAGCGTCCAAAATGGAAGGATGATGATGTAAAAAATTAATTGTCTATTGTAGAGAGTGTATGAGGTCGTTTTTGTTGTGAATAAGGTTATGTAAAAGTGAGTTTTTCTTCTTAAGAGATTTGTTTTCTTCTACAAACTTCATTATGTCCTCCTGAAGTCCACACACTTAAAAGAAAAACATATCATTGTATGATGGGTAATAATTCATGATTACAAATAATATAACATGATGTCGGGCTCAACCAAAAATGCATTTGTGTTTGAGTACAACACCCCCATATTTTGGCACTTTATAATTGAGTGCATGTTACAATAATGAAATTTTATAATTTTTGTGTATTTCTCAAAATAAACAATTCCAATGGAACAAACACAAAAAAAAGAACTTTTAAAAAAATGACACTTGATTTTGAGTTTCCTATCAAAAGTTACAAAATTTTTACTTTGTGCTTTAATATTTAAAAATATAAAATGTCTTTTTCCTTCACTACTCCTCAATTTAGCCTTTTGGAAAAAAATCCAATTTTGGATCTGCAAAATGGAAGAAGAAAAAACCCACTATTGAACGCGAATAACCCATAAACCATTTTATGGACCTTCGCCTCGTTGATTTGACAACACATTTCTAAGATCCACATATCCTTTTCAAATAGAAACTCTGCAAAGTGAAAGAAAAAAATAGTTTTGAACTTGAAAAACCTAGAAACCATTTTTCCAGATTTTATGTTTTTGGCTTTTTGCCTTGCCGACATGTATTTCTAAGATCTCTAGATCCTCACCAAACAGGGACTTTGTAAAATAGAAGAAAAAACATAGCAATGAAGGAAAAAAACCTAGAAACTATTT
The DNA here is from genome assembly GCA_018340775.1 of Taxus wallichiana var. yunnanensis. Taxonomy (NCBI): domain Eukaryota; kingdom Viridiplantae; phylum Streptophyta; class Pinopsida; order Cupressales; family Taxaceae; genus Taxus; species Taxus wallichiana. Next base: position 431,244,611 of record CM031244.1, on the reverse strand, counting down.
TTTTTGGAATTTCTACCTCCCCTGACATGGATTTCCTCCCAATAACAATTTCCAAGTGGATGCGTACGTATCACGCATCCGCTTCGTAAAACAAAAAAACTCAAAAAATAAATTTTATTCTTCAATGGCCAAGTTTATAGTTGTTTCTAGGTTTTTATGCATTTTGAATCCAACATAGCCCTTTGTTTTACGTAAAACTGATTTTATGAAAATTTCTAACAAATTCTAAATATATGAAAATGAGTAAACCCTTTCTTGCAAAAAACTTACAGATGGATGTCCACATCATCTATCGCTTTCGAATGCCATGAAAATAATGATAATAAGATTATTCCAAGTTGTGAATATTTCATATGATAATAACACACCACATTTAATAAGATGAAAGGAATTTACCAAAATAACCTTATAAAAGGATTTGTAAACAAAGAGCTAAAATATCATATATGGAAATCCATCATAATTGATTTTTATTAACTCAATAATCATGATGTATATATCGGAGGAGAGAAGTGCAACTACTACCGAAATTAGTGGTGAATAAATCCCACTAATTGTTAGTAGTAGTTAAGTTAACTCCACAAGACTAGCGAGCTAACTCCAAACAATTGGTAAGGTAACTCCACACAATTGGTAAGGTAACTTAACACAACTAGTAAGATAGCTACACTTGAGAAAGCTAGCCCAACAAGTGTAGGGATAAACAAGTACAATAATTATCCGATAAAAAAAAGGATAAATAATAACCTACACTAATAAAGATAAGGTATGGGCTCAAGTGCACCAAGATTCAATGGGTTCTTAATGATGGTGAGTGGTGTTTTATAGTTTTTGAGTGCATAGAATATTCAACACATATGGGTGCAATGTGCATAGATGGGTGAGATGATTAGGGTTCATAATGTAATGAAAATGCAAATGGGTAGGTGAGATGGATAAAATTAAATACGAGTGGGTGAGGGTTATTAAATGAGTGATGAGGAGTATCTTATCACCCTTTTGTGGGGTTTTTATGGGATTATTTGGTGTTTTTGGGATTATTATATATTTTAATGTTTTTTAGATTTTTGAATTAATATACCTTATACGAAAGGTGCATTTTATATTTTCTACAAATACATCAAGCATAAATGCATGCACCATTATAGAATAGAAAATAAATTTTGGGATGAAGTACATTACTCATTCAACATTATTATATGAGCACAATAACATGAAATTAATGTAAAAGGATTCAAATTCCAACAATGGTATCTTGCCTTATTTTAACATAATACAATATTTATAACTACAAATCATTTTCATTATTCAAAAATGGCTCAACAAATATAATCCCTTACAAAATATACCAAACAATCCTTATATAAGAAAGGATATGTCGCCTTCCTATGCTTTAGCTACAAGATGAGTACCACCACATGCATGCTTTTGTTTCAATAGAATCCTAACTAAGGTATATTGAACTTGAATCAAATGAGCTAGACCACTTGTTCACCTTTGTCATCTCTAGATCCTTTGTTTTCCTTACCCTTCTTTATGGGATTAATTCCATTTCCAAATCCTTGCCACTTATCAAAATATTTGGTGTAAATCTCTTTCTCATGTACTCATGTTAAAATGTGTACATTCATCCTTTAAAATGTATCATGTCCATCCTTGTGTACTCCCCTCATTTCACACACCTTTAGGCTAAAGCTCGCCACATGACCTAGTTTTCATGCTTCATGTTTATGTGTTATTTAAAATACAATTTTATTTACTACACTTTGAATGTTTTATGTATTCATTAAAATTAAGGGACAACAATTAGGAGCATCGATGGTGAATAATATTGAAAATAAAGCCCAAACATTTCCTATAAGTCATCAACATGGAAACTAATGATATGTAGTGTATATATACATTTAACTTACATCGGTTAATTAATGCATTAATGAGTATTTTATATTATCTACAATGGTGGTAAACTTTCAATAGATTTTTGTAAATAATAATGAATTATTTTGATTTCCTCTCTAGTACTATATTTCCAAATGGAATAGATTATGCCTATTTATTTATAGATGACTTAAAATGAAAAAATAAAGATAAAGGTCATGTGGGATAGGATGAAAATGAAACAAGATAAGTCTATAATTACCATACACTCATTATGTATACATGTATGGAGTGTGAATGCATGCTCTAGATATATGGATTTTAATAGTGTTAGATTCAAGGAGAGAGAAATGGATGTTAGGAGAATACAAGAGAATCATTGAAAATTGGTCAATATAAAGGACTTTCACAAATATAAGGCTTTTAATCTTCTCAATTTTCTTAATTTTAGCAATAAGTTTTATGGGTTATTATTGGCATTGGCATAGTTAGAGATATTGGGGTTAATGATTTTGTTGTAGTAGCCTTGAAGAAGTACATTTTTGATAGTGTTATTTTTATGGGAATGAAAAAGAAGCATGTAGGTATGTGGGTAAACGCTAGGAAAACTCTTCTCAATTTTCTTAATTTTAGCAATAAGTTTTATGGGTTATTATTGGCATAGTTAGGGATATTGGGGTTAATGATTTTGATGTAGTAGCCTTGAAGATTTAAATTTTTAATGCTAAGAAAAATGTGGAGTGATGTGGCAAATTATTCAGAACCTAAAGCAAATAATTCTAAGGAATATAATGTAAGTTGATTTTTATGGGATGTGGATAATTGTGGTGAAACTCATTGTGGAAGTGGCCCTCTTACAAATATAATAGTTGAATGATTAAAATATTAGATATTTATTATTTTTGGATTTATCAACATAATCTATAATGGCATATAAGGGTGTAGTTGTAAGTAATGGTGTAAGATGTCAATTAAAATTCCCAATCTTACATTTGACATCCATTTCATCCTCACAAAGAAGATTTTATTTTTATTGTTCTTACTTAGAGAATGCAATCAAAGAAACAAAATATATTGGGTATACAATATAGTTTGGATCCCTAGGTAAGTGCATGGAAATGGGGGGCCAAAAGGGGGTAAAAAAGGGACACATTTTCTTGAAATCAGTGAAACCAGAATTTCATCAAATAATATGACATGCAGATGCTCAAAATTTGACAAAGTGATAAGAATAAGTACCGTAGAGCTTGGAATCTAGTTTCTAAAATACTATTTTTTTAAAAAGGTTGAGATTAAGAGGGTCAAATGTGGTGCATACACAAAGTATGTCTATTTTTGTGTCAAAAAGATAAGAACCTATTGTGTGTGTGCCCCCAATTTATTTAGTTCTATAAATTATTTTTCAAAACCCTTCAGTAGAAAGTTATCTAAGACCATGTACGAGGTCCCACTAATTTTTCATAATTTTTGGATGAATATATATATATATTTTTATTCAAAGTGCACATATCCCGAAAATGAAATATTTGTGTGTTCACCCCCATAACTTTGAGAAAAAGTTTTTTTAGTATCGTAGAATGGAGTTTAGAAAAAAACCACTTTTAAATTTTTGGATGAAAAAATCATAAATTGTGCACCAAAACGTATGCATAGGTTTTTGCAAGAAAAGAAGGCACTAGTAAAAGAAATTATGGATGAAAGCCTTAAACTAATCAGATTTTAGAAAGAATTATATCATCATCAAGGTAAAACCAAGCTTGACATCGTAGTATAATTTATTTTTGAATATTATGTTATAATGCATGAGATATTAGGGTGAACACATAATATTTTTATGTTTTTCTGTCAAACACAATTTCATTCATGGATTACATAGTCCAAACCTTTGGTTTGGATATCTAAGGAAAATTCAAGCATATGGATTAGTTACTCCAAACCCCAATAAGATGAAATGTGAGCGCGTTATAACGCACTAGCATTATAACACGCTTAAAACTGAAAGCCAAACACAACAAGACAAAAATAATATGTGATATTGGTCCCACTGGTCACGGGTTGTTTGTAAATTCCTGCACATTTTGATTCTTGTTAACAATTATATTTTATGTTATATAGAGATTTTTGTGAAATATTTAAGCATTATTTGATATATTTAAGTGTGTTTCTACTGTTTATTATATTCCTAACACTCATTAACATTTTTTGTCAATTGTTTTGTGGTGGTAAAGATATTTTTGAGAATTATGGGGAGGAAACCACGAAGGAAAACACTCGAGCAATTGGAAAAACAAAGGGAATGGATGAAAAAAGGGTGTGAAAAATGAAATTGAACACGTCTTTAACAAATATTGAAGATGTTGCCAAAAATCATATATCATCCAACAAAGCCAAGAAAGAAGAAATAAAAAAGTAAGCAAGGAGTGAATGCAAAAAATACGTGAAAAAAAGAAATCAACACATGGAGATGAAGGTATGTCATCTCTTCAAAATGAAATTGATGGTGCAACATATCCTAGTACTTGTTTAGAATCGAAGGATTTTGTGCACCAAAATGAATCGAACGATATTGTGCACCGAAATGTTTTCTAGTACATGTTGGTGTAGTTGGTTCGGTGCCACGAGCTACCATTTAAAAAATAATGGATTGGACAACCTCTTACTCTCTCTCCCTCTCATGTTTTCTCTCTCTCCCTCACACACAAAATATCAATCTCACTCTCACTCTCTTTTCTTCTCTGAAAAAAATTTCACATTTCTCATATTTCCATGTATGGTATTATGCAAGCCAGGATGACCCATTGGAAGATGGAAAAAAACCACATGTTTGACACCTTGTGTCATAGTAGTGTATAGCCTTTACCTTCTTGGTGTGTAAATGTGGACCTTCATGATTTAATTTGAACACAACAATCTCTGTGCAATCCATTTTGTTCTAATACATGTTCATATTCACAAGAACCTCTTCTTCCTTGAAAGTGCCTAGTTTGTCTCACTAGCTTGGTAAGGATTACACATACTCCAAAAACTTCACATTTCTCATGAAAAATATGGTCATTTCCACAAAGATGTTAAAAATTGGAGTCCAAACTATATAAATGATCCTTATTTTTATTGAGAGAAAATATTCAAAGGATATCAAGAACGTTTGAGGTAATTATTTGGGATCATTGCAATAGGCCAAGGAAAGAAGCTATTTAATTAAATTTCAAAGATCATCCTATCCTAAAAACATTCTCAAACATTATATTTATGCATCTTGGAAAATAAAATTGAACATTAGAAATCCTCTCAAATTTCCATCTTACACAAGCACTTTGGACATATCAATCTCTTTTCTTCGAATAAAACCTTCATTCTCGATACTTACAACCTGAAAGAATTATTCAAAAAAGCATAAAAATGATCAATTTTTCTTGGTATCCTAATCCGTCAGGACCTTAGAAATACCACTGGATTTGTTATTCTCAATTTATAACACTTTGGAGCTCTAAATATAAATAATAAGCTATAGAAAAAAAAGTAAATAGTTTTATTGGGTAACATTTCTTTGTACCAAATTGTTCTTTTTATTATTATTGGTAAATAGTTTTAAAGGGACTATACCTTGTTACAAAAAGGGATCAATAGCCAAATATAGCTATAAAGGAACAAAAAAAGAGGATCAAAATCTAGATAAAACACTATGTCCAATAGTAACCAAAAGATAGTTACAAGAAAGAAACAAAAAAACAGAACAGAAATTGCAACAATACAACACAAAAGCAACATAGAAACAAAAAAAGACCAAATAATAGCAGTGAATAGAACAATGCCCGTCAGCCCAAGGGAGATTACTTCTTGGACGCTCTGTCGATTCTGGATTGGATAGTTTGCAGCGAGGTGAACAACGCCAATGTGGTGATGTGCGTTGGGTCAGTTGTGTTCAGCTGTGAGATGGTCTAGCTTCTCTCTTTTTCATTCCCCCAAATAGTGTCAGGGATCCTCTAAGCATGGTAATGCTTCAAACATGCTGCTCTAAGAAGTCACTAATGGCATTGAAGATAGCCATGTTGTGATCATGCATGTATTTTTCTCTCCCAATCTACTGTCAGAGAGTTCATTTCTTGTAAATGTTAGCAATCTGATCCTTCCCAATGTCATTATCATCATCAATTTTTCTTTTTCCTTTCTGCTTGTCCATGCATTGTAGGTCCTTCTTTAACTGCTTCATCTCTTTCTCCAGAGACTCCAACCTATGAGGTATGTTATTCCCCTCCTGATGCAGGGCCGTATCCAAGCCAACATTGCTAATATGCAACAAATTTTGTGTAACTTCTAGCTCTTTGGTGCTTCTAAGAACTTGAGAAGAGTGAGGGATGTCATTTTTTGGAAGCTTTGGGTTCTTAGTCTTGGGTTTGGAAGAGGTGTCCAGTATGGGAGTGGGAGCAGTGGAGGTAGTGATGTGTGGATCGTTGGGAGTGGTCGGGAAGTCGGGAATTTGGAGACACAGAGCTTATGAAGTAGGAAGATGAGGCCTTGGTGGAGAGGGATAGCACAGAGTGCTTTTGAAAGTCCAAAATGGAGCACTGAAGGGAATTTGGCAGATAATACGGGAAGAAGACCACAAATTGCCTTCTAAAGTGATTAAGAAAGACCAGGTGCTTAACATGGACAATTTTGTATCGCCCTTCTAGAGAAATATACCTAACCATCATATTTGTTACTTCATCAAATGGCTTAGGGATAGAACTTACCCTAATACCCGCATAAACAAATTTGAGCTCCTCTCCCTCATCAGAGAATTTCTTAGCCTCGATGGCCCTGTCAATCCTTTTGCTGAAAAAATGATATCCCTCCAACTCGAGGCCTGTAGCCTCAGCAATCAACTCTTCATTAATAGTAACATGGTGACCACCATATTTCACCTTTCTGTCCTTCCAGTCCATTGTGAAATGAACCAAAATATTTTGATCGTGTCCCTGAATGCGTTCTATAAAATTGGAAATGCTTGCCCTTGTGTAAGAGGTTCCATAGCTCCTCATTGTTCTTCCAGGATGGATCACTACAGGGCTCTAGTTGGCACGGGGCACCTCCCATTTTCTTCTTCTCCCTGCTATTCCTATAAATTTTTGCTCAAAACCCTTGTTTGAATCTTTATCTTCCTTATGTCTGTCTAGTTTTTAAGAACCCAGCCACCTGTGTGAGGATCATGGGTGTTAATATGGCCGTAGTTAGGATGATATTTCTCACATGTGTGATCTTTCACATCCACTAAAGCCCACTCCATATCATTATTATTTCTACTCCATGTTTGAATGCCCATATTTATCCACATTAATGCTATTATGTACCTCCTTAGGGATGTAATTTTCATTATCCCATATGGTTAGATTATTATTGATGCCAACATTGGCCAAGGTATCGCAACCTTATTCCCCTCCCTATAAGTATGCCTAATGATGATATTCTTGAAATTTTGACAAATACTTATGGATTCCATAATAAAGTCCTTGATAGTCCAGCTAGGAGGAGAAATTTGATTTAGGTGATTGATGATGTTTAGTGAATCTCCTTCCAAAATTATGTTTTGTATATTATAATCTTTGGAAACCCTTAGCCCCCATAGAGCAGCTAGGGATTCTGCATAATGATTTGTCTGAATCCCCATTTTTCCAGCATAAGCAACAACTAAACAACCTTTATGATCCCGAATTACACCTCCCCAACAACAATTCTAGGATTACCCTTGGAGGCACCATCAAAGTTTAGTTTATGCCAGTTAATCTCAGGAGGGATCCAATGAATCAGAGACCTATCAATGTTTGAGGTATTCCTAATTTGCAAATTTGTAGCTCCTATCTTCAGTTGGAAAGTATATATTCTTCATTCTCAGGATATTTCTTATTCTTGGGAGGTTTGAATCTCCCAATATTATCTTTAATAGCATGACCAATCTTAACAAAGCTAAGCTTGCAATGCTATTTATTGTTTCTAAAAATGATATCATTTCTATCTTTCCAAATCCTCCAGATAATATGGGGCATGACCAGTTTCCAAAGTCTTCTCACAACATAGTGCTTAAAAGGAGGATTCCATTGGATCCAAAACTGAATGAAATCCTTAGGCACAGTCCAAAAAACATTGAACTTGGAAAAAGCATAACTCTAGATCATTGAAGCATACTCATAGTGGACAAAAAGGTGCTTAATATCCTCATATTCTTTTTTTTTGCAAAGGTGACATCTATTAGGCATTATGAATCCTTTCTTCATCAGGTTTTCATTAGTAAGAATTCTTCCTCTAAGCACAAGCCAAAAGAAAAAGTTAATTTTAGGGGTTAGTTAGTCATCCAAATCTTGCTCCAATTAAACTCACTTTGGATATTCTCAAAGTAAGAATTATATCCAAATTTAACCGTATAATCCCCATCTCTAGATTTGTGCTAGAAAATTTCATCCTTGACTTCCAACTGATTCAAGGGAATGAGGTCAGTTACTCTGAAGAGAGGACAACATGGAGTTCAAATCAATTCTATCCACTGAGAGTTGTTTCCATCTCTTCTTATTTCCATCAATTTCCATGTAATCAATGACCTTAGTACCATATTTATGTTCAAGACTATCCTTGGCTGCACCAAATCTGTCATTGAGGCTGAAATTAGACCAATTATCTCCCCAAAAATTGATGTCTCTGCCATTTCCCACTTTCCATCTACAACCTTGCTTGATGAAATTCCTGACTAGAATCAAGTTGTTCTAGAAAATGGAACCTTGGGGAAGTTTTTCATCATGAAGGAAAGAGAAAGTTGTTTGTTGTTCAAGATATTTGGCCTTAATTAGATCAATCCATGGTTGTTCCTCTAAGAGCATTCTCCAACCCATTTTTACAATTAAGGCCATATTCATTTTTCTTATATCTTTTATGCCCAATCCCCCAATCCTTTTAGGAGTGCACACTTGATCCCAAGAAACCAGGTGATATTTGAATTTTTCCTCCATTCCCTACCATAAAAAGTGTTTTGAATCCTTTCAATTTTTTCTCTAAAGGTAGAAGGAATGTTATAGAGAGACATAATGTAGATAGGCATATTTTGAAGAGTGCTTTTGATAAGTAGACATTTACTAGCACTAGAAAGAATGGCCCCTTTCCATCCAGGACATTTTCTTTTGGAATATTTCTAGTAGATCATTCCAAAATTTGATTGAGACTTTTTTAGTACCAAGGGGGAGCCCCAAATAAGTAGTGGGAAGTGAATTGATTTTACACCCCAATATTTTAGCAATTCTATGTTGTCTTTCCAAAGGAGTGTTGAAAAAGAAAATTTAACTTTTATCAAAGTTGATCTCTTGCCTAGAAGCAAACCTCATAAAATTTTAGAATGGACTTGATCACCTTAGCTTCTAGGATAGATGCCACTAAAAGTAGGATAGTGTCATCTACAAATTGCTGATGAGAAGTCGTTTGATTCGTAGAGGTAGGTTTAGTGCCTTTTAGAATTCCATCTTTAACAACTTTGGTAATTGTTTTACTGAGGCTATCCACCATAATAATGAAGAGCAGAGGGGATATAGGATCCCCCTGTCTTAAACCCCTACTGCTGGTAAATTACCCCACTCGTTCACCATTAACCACCATAGAGAATCTAGCAGTATAAATGCAAGCCTTGATAATTATTCTAAGTTTGTTGAGAAAACCAAATTTGGCCAGAACCTTGTTCCGAATTGTTCTTGGATATCTGTCATTTCCCTCATTAAAAATATCTGGCATTGCCCATTTACATTGTTAGCAATGCCAATGGAAGTGGTAGTGCTTGTGGAATTCGGTTAGAGGAAGATGGGGTTGTGCCCTTGTTGTTTTTTTGTCATGGCGTAATAGATATCCTTTCTGGTATTATCAGAGAGAACTCCCCATGATTGTGTGATAAGTAAAAAATCTCCCTCAACTCTTGGGAACTTGTTTTTATCAAGATGCAATAGCAAGGATAGTTTTCTATATTGTTTCTTAATAAGAGAAGAATATGAGGATGAGGTTACCTGTAAGATGGCATACCGGTCGATGAGGTCTAAAGAGAGTTTAGAATGAGCATTAAGGTGCACCTCAATGGAATTTATCATGGGTGAAAATCCCTCGAGGGAATGGTATAACTTGTACGCCTTCTGGGTGAACTTGTAGCTTCCTCCCACATCACCTTCCATCAATAACTTATCTACTATTTCCTCGGCTCCAAAAGCTTCCTCTCTCTTAGTCTCCTCTCCATCCAAGGAGTTGTTATGCTCCTCTAATCTACAGTAGTGATTACAAAGTGAAATATTCTCTTGATCTTCTGCACTACAAGGATCGGAAAACCTCATATATTTCCGGTAGGTCTCATGAGTGAGTTCATATTTTGGAATATCAATATTAGGACCATATTTCCTAGTCTCATGCCTAGAACCATCATTGAGTCTTCTTGTACAACTACCTTGTTAATGAGAGGTGGGACAAGTAACTAAATGGATATGGCATCTACCTTGTGCCTTGCAATGCATATTACACATCTATGCCAAACTTGTTTCTCACCACATATAGTTGCGCTCTTGAATGTCAATTTCTTCACACTATGAAAAAATTTTTCACATTTCTAATATTTCCATGTATGGTGATATCTTGGTCTCTATGGCACCTGGAGATGTCTCATCTAATCCTACAGCTCCATGTTAGGAACCTCTACAAAATATTGTCTCGGTTTTCTCTATCTTCATTTGGTCCTCTCGTTGTCCTATTGTTTACAAAAGTGCCAAATAGTCAAGTTTGAGTCAGTGCAAGGATGTCAAATGCAATATTTTGAAAATGGAAGCCCTTGGAATCAAACAAAATGTGCTAACACATTCATGTGTCTTGGTAAAATCTAGTGGAGGCTTCATTTCGAGTGTCGAGAGCAGTGCCATTCCTTCCGGGTCGTAGTCCTTTAAGAGCCCTGAGACCAAAAAATGCTATAACTTCAACATGTGATATCTCGGCCTCTGTGAACTGGAGAGGTCTCTGTCATGTAATCCTAAACCTCCACACAAGACCCTATACAAAATATTGTCTTGGTTTTCTCCATCTCCATTGGTCCTCTCATTGTCCTATTATTTGCAAAAGTGCCAAATAGTCCTGTTTGAGTCAATGAAAGGCTATCAAACACAATATTTTACATACGAAATATTTGGAATCAACCCAATTGTGCCAAAATATCGGGGTGGCCTAGTAAATACTATTGGAGGATTCATTTTGATGTCGAATGGTGACGTTTCTTCCAAGCTACTTTATTCGGGCGTAGTCCCTTAAGATCCTGTTAGTATGAAATCACGGCACCCCCAAATGATTTCTAAAAATTTACTTTTCTAAGGTAGAATCATTTGGTGTGATTGCATAACATTGAACTTTCCCAAGGTGTGGACCTTACAAAAGTGGGAAAGCTCTCCAAGAGAAGGCTGGTTCCTCTTCTTAACTACCGCCATGAGCTACTCCAAAGTGTAAGAAAACTAAATTTAACCTAATCTAACCATTCCAATAGAACCAAGGAGAGATAAAAAGGAAAAAAAACAGAGCTACACTAAAGTGGTGATACACCAGAAAAGGAAGTGAGATATTCTGTTAAAGGAGAAAGAAATAGAAAAAATGGAGATGAGGGAGGTTAGACAAAAGTAACACGGCCTAGATCTTCAAATTTTCCATTAAACTCCATGAAACATAAAATCTTGTACGCTGAAAATGTGAAATACATGCACTGAAAAACAAATCTAGAAGGGAGAGGCATAGAGAACAACAAAAGCGATGTAAAGGGTTGAAGAACACACAAAAACATGTTTTTATTACTCTAGAAGGTGCATGAGATCATTACATTTCTAGAATAGAGGAAAAATACATTTGTGAGTGCATGGGAAAAGGTTTACTTCTCAAAAATGGCGTCGAGAAACAAATTTGACATATTTTCACTATGCCACAATGTCTCTCCTAAAAATGAGAAGTGTTACAATATATAGAAAGAATGAGAGAGAGAAGAGGGAAGAATCAAATCCTCTCCAACCACCATGAGATACGCATTGAATCCCACTTTGAAAGTTCAATCGCTAATAAATATCAATGCCTTATAAATCCACCCACAATATGTACTTTTGGTTCCCAGTGGATCAAATGAATCGAATGGATCCAGTAGTTGAAGAGCAAGAAGATCCTGCATTAAAGGTCCGAAGACATTTTCTCCATTTTTCACCTACTAGGGCCTCAAAAAAATGATTTTTAATCTTTCCATGGTGTAGAGGATGTTGAGACATTTCCAAAGGTGTAAGATTTGTAATATTTTGAGCCCTAAGTCAAAAGATATGCCCCTTTGAAGTTTGTATCGAATCCGTACAAATGGGCAAGAAAACAATTTGAAGAACTGGGTCCCCTTTAATATGGGACACGTGGAGATGTGGGGCTTGTTTGAGCCTCCCTTTATGGATTCATCTTTGGAGAAGCACCACTAGGACACGTGGCTCTCTCTGCTGGCTCTTCCATACTTAGTCGATTCTTGGACTCTTTCTGAACTATTTTGAGCCTGAAGACTTCGGATCTTCACCGCTTCTTTTCCTTCTTGCTCTTGGATTCTCTGCGACACTGCTCCTTCATTTCCGAGCCCACTTGTAACCTGTTATTCATCCTGGAATGTGAGCTTGTGGTTCTAAGTTGTTTCCTTCATAATTTCCTTATGTGTAGGAGTTGTCTTGACCAAATTTGGGGGGGTGAATTTGGGATAACAAAGCCCTAAGACCAAAAAGTGTTATAACTTTGATGGGTGATATCTTGGTCTCTGTGGAACCTAGAGAGGTCTTCTAATCCTAAACCTCCATGTTAGGACCCTCTCCAAAAAAATTTCTTGGTTTTCTCCATCTCCATTTTTTCCTCTCGATGTCCTATTTTTTACAAAAGCACTAAATAGTCCTATTTGATTAAGTGCAATGTCTTTGTCAAACACAATATTTTACAAACAAAATCTCTTGGCATTAAACCATTGTCGACATCTCGCGTATGTAATGGCCTAGTAAACACTATTGGATGCTTTGTTTTGGTTTTGGATGGTGTCATTTTTTCCAGCTACTTCGTTCGGCGTATTCCCTCAAGATCTTGAAGACAAAAAAAACTATAAATTCGACGGGTGATTTCTCGATGTTTGTGGCACCTAGAGATGTATCGTCTAATCCTACATTTCCATGTTAGGACCCTATACAAAATATTGTCTCATTTTTCTCCATCTCCATTTGGTTATCTCTATGTCTTATTGTTTGAAAAATCATAAAATATTGTAGTTTGAGTCAAGATCAAAAGGTGTAAAACACAATATTTTACAAACATAAGCACTTTGCATTGAATTGACTAAGCAAAAATGTCTAGGTGGGTTGGTAAACACTTTTTGAGGCTTCGTTTTAGTGCCAAATCATATTGTTTCTTCGGGATACTTTGTTGGGCGTAGTACCTTAAGAGCTTGGAGACCAAAAATGTTATAACTTCGACGGGTGATTTCTTAATCTCTATGGCACCTAAAAACATCTCATCTAATCCTACACCTCCATACTAGGATCCTATACAAAATTTTGTCTCGGTTTTCTTCATCACTAATATAAAAATTTGAAACTATAAATTACATAACTTAAAATTTGAAAGAGCATTTTGTCCTAGAAACTATTAAGGAACAACATTGACTCCTTCCTCCATCATTAAGGATGATTAGAAGGTGATTTTGGATAATATGAATGCAAGAACCAACCATTGGATTGACCTTTTAGTTATCACTCTCTCTTTCTTTCTATCATTCTCTCACACAGTCTCTCTCTCACACACTATATTTGTCTCTCTCTCTCTCTCTCTCTCTCGCTCTCACTCTCAATCTCTTTTTTTTCTCTCTCTCTCTCTCTATTTTTTTTCTCTCTCAAATTATCTCATACCTGGGCCTTTGGGTATGTACCCATAGATTCAATATTGCCAATAGGCTCCGAAGGGTCAAGAGAGATGAAACGAACTTCATTTGGTTGACTTACTATTTGGGGGCTTTCTTGTTGCTCTTCATGGGTCCTTTATTCTTTATTCAATTTGGAAGGCATGGGAACAAGTGAAGCACTTGGTGGATGGGAAGCCTATCTTCTCTTCATTTGACATTAGGTGTTAAGCCTCCAAATTGATTCCGTTGAATTAAAAATATAATGACAAGATCCTTTCCTTGACAAGAGGTTGTTCTTCCCTCCTTTGGTTTGAGAAATGAATTAAAATATTTCATGACTTGTACAAATTTGGGAAGAGGTGGAATGGACAGACCTTAAAGATTTCTATAAACTACCTCAATCTCGAGTTCGAGAATGTATAAAATGCTAATAAATTCTTTCATAGCTCCCTCTTGGACTAATTATGGAGGATGAGAATGACTTTTGGGATACTATGAGATTTCTCAAAGGCCCCCTCTCCAAGAGGCTACTTCCAAACAACTCTATGAAAATATTTCCTTCTCCCCAAAATTTTCCCTGGACCTTAACAATAAGTGGAATGTTTGTGAGAACATTACTAAATGGAATCATAGATTTAATGTTTTGTGGTCTTCTTGTATTCAGTAAAAGAAATCTTGCTTTAGATGGATTCTAATTCATAATAAGCTTATTGCTAGCTTCTAATATTTTATAGGTTGCAGAGACTATAAGCTTGTTGTTTTATTTAAATTTTTATATATGTTTATATTTATTTAAAGTGGATGGAATTGACATTGACATTATATTAATATAATTGATGGCATTGAATGATTATAGTACAATAGAAAATTTGTAAATTCCTTACACATATATTTTAATTCCCATGTTAAAAACATAAAAAATTAACACTAATAATACATATTAACATAACATACATATGATATCATATTAAACGGACTTAGATATATGTATAAAGCATGTTTCATCGACTATCAAGTTTTAAAAAAATTGTTTTCTCATAAATTATATTGATTCAAAAATCTTCATCCAACGGGTAGTGGTGTAACAGTTCTTGGGTCTCCTAGTAATTGGGAGGTTCAAGGTTCAAATCAACTCGTGTTAAGGTAGCCTACTACCGACGGTTTGGATACCCTTGTGATAGGGCACCACGATAATTTGGTTTAATCCATGGGCTAGCCGAGAGCTTAAACTTCCATCCTTAGATGGTTCCATGGCCGCATGGGCTAGTGATGCCATAAAAAGGTCTAGGGTCCTCTCCTAGGTAACCTCAACAAAAAAAAAACATTGATTCAAAAATCCTCAATATCATACAAAATTTGATAAAAATTAATGTCTTAACAAAGCCATGTAGGCATATACAATGATATACATCGACAAAATATAAATCTACACCAATATGCCACGAAGGAAGACAACAAAATTTGTATACATCTAAGTTATGGGGCATCATCAAATAATCTAGTTCTCTACACCTATGGGAAGAGGACTCTAGCACATCAGTTGAACGTCCCATATTGCGTGTGGACCTCTACACTCAAAGGATTCCTATAGATCCATCATTAATAAAAATAAACAACATATCCATTAGTATATAATTAGTAACATATAAAATGACATTACTTAAAAATAAATACTTATTATAATCTAATGATCACTATCAATCATCCTTTGCCTCTCAAGATCATCATCAATATCGATTTGATGCGTGCATGCACTTGGTGTAGTCAACTCCTCTTGTTGGAAATCATGATGACAAAAATTAGAATACACATGAATGTTATTTAGTTATACTAAATGATGTTATTTAATACAATATCTTCATTATGAAAATTAATTTACTAGCGCATACCTATGTAAGAGGCATGGCATAAGCTATGCCCATAGCAACTCAATATCTAAAGAGCGTCAAATCTCATTAGGAGACTGTAATGATGTCATCAACTAAAATAATAATAAAATTCACATTAGTAAATTCATACGTTAACTATAGTACATTCTCTTCATATATATATGATGAATAAAAATAATTATAAAACACACATTAGTGAATTCGCCAACATGTGAGCTCATACCAACATTCACATATTCAACATCAAAATGTAATTTTAGGATAACATCTCTATACATGGAAAATAAAATAACACAATAAATTTAATAATTTATTACCAATTTATACCTACATGGATGAAGTGCCCATGCAAACAATTGTGAAGATGTGGATTGTGATACGGGATAAATAGTTTGAACCTATAATTTTATAAAAACACACATGATTAATTTTCATTCACAATTGATTAACATTATAAATTATATAATGAAGAATATAATCGAAGAATCATGATATCTTAGGTATACAATAGAGTTTGGATCCTTTTTCCTAAAATATTTTTTGACCCCAATTCACTTAGGGTGTAATTAGAATTAATCCATCTATCTTTAGTGAATGTAACATTTTTGGATAAGGTGGTGGATTTGTTAATCAATGTGGAACCCTTCAATAGGAAAAACATTGTAACAAGTCCTAAATAAATACTTGAGATTGTTATATATAATTAATTTATAGAAGAAAAATATATTTAAAATATTCATACTAGTATAAAAAGAAATTTCCTTTAATTACCCTTATATATATAGCTTATTATTCCAATACATATAGCTTATGAATACATATTGAAATTACTTATAGAACTATAAATACATCGCTTAGCCTTTTAAGTGGATCTTGGAAGTGTTTATACTACGATTAAAAATGCCTCTTTCCCCTTCATTGCAAAAGACTTCCAAGATATCAGGCATTTAAACATTTATGCCAATAGGTGTATTTACTATATATTTTAGGCTTGTATGGATGCCATCAATGACATAGGTGGTGTTCATATAAATCAAAACCATCGAGTGAAGGAGGGCCATTGATTTCGTTATTTGTCTAGTTTTTTAAATTTTACGATTATGATGAACATTTGTGCATGTGAGACATTTTCCATGTGGAGTTAGGTGTGGATGGCATAAATGCCACTCGGGATAGTTACAATGCCTCTTCCATTAATGATTTTCAAGGTTGTATTTGAATTCATTCATTTGCATGTACTATGTAAACTAATTATTTATTCGTGGATCCTACCACTACCCTAATTAGGGTTTACTCTACTTGCCACCTTTAAAATAGGATTTGGGGTTTGTGATGGGTTTTCATTTTACTTTCTAGACTAGAAATCATACGTGAAATGTACGATGGAAACATGCCAAAGGGGATATATTGAGTAAGTTGAACTAGTGGGAGAGAAACAATGGGAGAGGAAGAGGGATTAAGAGGAGGGGTTTGAGGGTGGAGAAGTGCAAGGGAGAGGAAAGTGGGTTCGGGGAAAAATGTGAAAGTAGACCCTCAAATAGCCACATGACAATAATGGCTAGCGAATGAAGGAGAAAATTCTTGTTCTCTAAGAAGTCAGGGGAACTGTTTCCCAAGATATATCATAATGTAAGGAGTGGTCTAAAATTATTGTTGAAGCAAAAAATTGTTTATGATTATAGCTTCTTGTAGAACTTGGTAGGCCCCCTTTTAAATTTTAATTTGGAGCAATTGCAAGGAAGTAGGCAATGCAAAAAAATCATCAACAATTGAACGTACCCAACAAATGGTCACAAGAGAAATTATGTATTGAACGTACTTTGTATTTTTTAATTTATTGTATTATGGCTTCAAGGTCATCAATTGGATGATGTTTAATTTTGTAGATAAGAAAAAGGAATGGAAAGTTGGAAATGAAATGATGGAAATTAAATACTTGCATGCCCCGTACCTATTACACATGACAAATAATTCCAACCCGATGAATATCTACTATATGCACTCCACTTTATAGTTTTGAACTCAATTAAACTATTGACATGATGCAATCTATGCTTAAATGGGCCAAAACGAATAAAGGGAGAATCCAAAAGTTTCCAAGTTTGCGATGTGACCGCAATGCCTCATTCTAGTAGAACGTTGTAGCACCTGTTTCAACTATAAGCTTAAGTGTAGGAAATAGTTGATGTAGGGAAAGGCATCGACAACAAATCCCTTCTAATGATTAGTCATATGAGTGAAATGTAGATTAAGGATTTTGATTGGACAACATTAAGTTTGTTAGATAAGGCGAAGACATGAATGGAAATAAGGAAATAAATATGTTGGAACTAAATACTTGCATGTCCCACATCACCTGATCTTTTTTTTTGTCATTTGGGTCATCCTTCGATCCTCTAGCTCATCAAAGGTTATAAAAATGGAGCGCTTCAACTTGAAGAATATAATTTGGTTGATTGTTTTGAAGATTATAATTCATTTAATTAGTTTGAAGATTATAATCTATCGATGAGCCAACAAATTTCAATAATTGGAATGTATTGAATGCATGGATATTGGTTGAGGATTGCATTAAGATCAAGTTTGTATAAAATCATGTGATGTAATGAAAACCAGTGAACATCGGTCCCCTCTAGTGGATGGACATATGAGTGAAAGGAAGATTTTATCCAACGAGTTACACTTTTTACGTGCGTCTTGTTGTCCTCTCAAAATTTCCCCTCTTTCAAAAGTCAAAAATTGAAATTTTTGAGTTAACACCTTTCTATGATGTTCTAGTGAAGAGAAAAGTTGAGGAGTTAGAAAATTTTCATTTTTTGAGTCATTTGAGTGATTTGCGGGTCTGTCAGACATTTTTGTCCCATGTGTCCCAAGTTCTTCGGGCTCTCCATTCCCCGATCGGCCATTTTCTCTGAAATCTATTAACTTTCGGGTCTGTCGGAACTTTTTGTTCCAAATGTTCTAAGTTCACTAGGGCTCTTTGTTCCCGATCACCGCATCGGCCGCATCGGGCCCTTCGTGTACTTTGGTCTTACTTGTCCCAAAAGCATTTGTGCATTTTTTCCCCCGCATCGGCTGAATCATGCTTTCGCATCCCTCATGTCCCAAATGTACCAAAGGCCATCCAGGATAATTTTTTCCACTCTTCCCGATGCTTGCCTTTTGAGTCGGTGCATATGAATTTAATGCACATTTATAACCTTCTCTCTCCTAAAATGGCTATTTAATGGGACTACCCTCTACGCATTTTGCACACTACTTACGCTACCATTCACTCATATCCTTGCAATTAAAACCATTTGCTCGTGCCCCCATTTCCCTTGCATTTTTATTACAGATTCAAGCTGTAAGGGTTATTTCTCTGTACACACTCAGTATGAAGATCAAGTTTCAAGGTTAGGAGCACATTTCACCACTCGAGTCTTCTGTTCGATATCGGGGATAGTGAGGTTTGTCACCTAGATTTTGGTGATTTCTGGAGCAGGTTGACTGACCCAAATCCCTCTCCCATGGCGCAAATGATCAATGACAAGTGGCCTTGCATTTGCTATGGGTTTCCGATCTCAGTACAGTGTGTTAACACTATACTCACTGTGGAGCTCACTTCAACCCCGACACGAGTGAATTGACCAATGTGCACATGGGAGCTAATCGCCAAACTAGATGTTGTTGCCATTGCCGCTGCCCTATAGATCCTGAAATGGACAACTCCGTGGTTATCTCTCAAACTCAAGCACAAACTCTCTTCGAGAAAGACAATGATAAATACAAAGCAAGGGTAGCAAATTCATGGTTGAAGAACCCTAAAAAAGGGGCATCTCGACTTTCCAAAGCTCTGTTTAGGGCTGATTTCAATGAAGAGCTATCTGATTTCATCATCTTGTTGGCTCGTGTCATGGGCTTACCCTCTACCAGTGAGTTTCACTTTTGGATGTGCCCACTCATCAACATCATCTATGAAGGTACCCAAAACATCAATTGGGTAGAGATCATTTGCATGAATTTGACAGAGCAGTTGTCCAATGTGCAACAAACCAAGAAGTTCTACATGACTTCTTATCTTATGTATACCCTAGCACATCCCAAACAATGGTTTGGTTTCACATACATTGAGGGTTAGAAGGGTGATCCCATCTATGCTTACTGCCCTCAGTTCACCCTTGAAACCAACAATCATAACTTTAGGAGGGTGAATGATGCTTTTACCATGTACATTGTGAGGCTTTTGGAAAGTGATACTGCTAGAAGATTTTCTGATGAAGCCATGAACCTGATAGCAAAGTATGGAGCTTTCTTCATTCAATTCAGAAGGTTTTCGTATATCAGGTTAGCCGGTTATGAGAACACTCCTCTCAAACTCCCTATGTTTTGTAATGATAAGATGGCTTTGATTGAGGTATGTAGACAATTGGATAAGTTACATAGGACCTGCAGGGACAAGAAAATCTCTGGGCTGCATTTCCCCATATCCTTGGGTAACTATACATGTAAAACAACTTTGGATGCTCAGAACATAGAAAGGGCCCTTGCTCCCATCACTGTCCACTTCTTTAGGCCCAGAACCTATTTTGATTTGAAGAAATTCATTGAGCTAAATCTCATAATCAACTATCATCATAGAGCAGATACCGAGGACTACTGGGCTGATTGCACAGATGACTTTGAAGCAAGACGAAGGCATTATGGCAGATTCTCCCTCCAGCTGATAAAGGAGCTCAACCTATATCAGATTCTTGAAGGGCTTCAAGATGACAACGCAGACCTATTGTCATATGAATATGATACTTTGATCAAGCATACTCCCTTAGAGGATCTAGACTAGTTCAAAAGGGAGAAAGATGATTTAGCTGAGATTCTAGCCCCTGTCCTGGTAAGAACCAAGGTTTGGTTTGACAGAAGGGTTCGAGAGCTGAGGAAGAATTCAGGAGAGTCTTCCTCCAAAGACACTTCAACACCGAGGAAGGAGTCACATACACCTAGCTCGGAGGTACCTACATGAACTCCTCCCCTTCATCAAGTAAAGAACCTGAATCATCCACCCCTTCCTCATCTACTCAGGTATATCAGAAGAAGGTGAAGGAGGTCAAAAAGGAGCCTATTGAGGAAGATCCCTGTTAAAACATTCAGAATTACCTTCGGGGCCAGAGAACATCATTGTTCTAGTGAAAGTGAGGATAGTGAAGTGTCAGTCCCTGCAGGAGCTTCAGAAGCCACAATGGATAAAGAGAAGGAAATTCATAACACTGAGCCTCCAAGTACCATTGATTCCTCTGTCCAAGAAGCCTCATCTACTCCACTCACATCTCTACTGGAGGCAACAATGGTAAATACTTTAAGTGCTATGAGTTCTCTTGCTCTTGGTTCACTTGCTCCTCCTCCTTCTTCCTCCACTTTTGCATGGGTGCAACCTTTT
Organism: Taxus wallichiana var. yunnanensis; assembly: GCA_018340775.1. Classification (NCBI taxonomy): domain Eukaryota; kingdom Viridiplantae; phylum Streptophyta; class Pinopsida; order Cupressales; family Taxaceae; genus Taxus; species Taxus wallichiana. The sequence goes on along the minus strand of CM031244.1, from coordinate 431,223,511 downwards.
GTTGATAGTAGGAAGAGGAAGTCTTCTTCTCGATTGACAGGGCCAAATTTTGATGTTGTGGTGGCCTTGTTGGGCACTACTCCTTCTGCTCCTGCAAAGAGAGCTAAAACAACTTCAAGGATAGTGACAGATGACCAAGGCCAACAATTTCTTGAGGTAGCAAAGCCTAAGGTTGATAAGGCAGAACAAGATTTACTAGCCTCTGATCTGGAACTTTCGAGGATCCCAATGGGAGAATCTACCCCTGAAAGTGAAATACATAACCTTCAGGAAACAATAACAAGGGTTATTGGGAGAGTAGAAAAAGGCAAGCAGACTATAGAGTAGCTGGAAGAGCAAGCTCAAGTGCTTTCTGGTTTCATCAAGTCATTGTTGTCTAAGGACAAGGTTCTGGATCCTACCCCACTTTGACCCTTCCACCACCTGTGATTCTTAGTCAAGATGAAGTCAGAGCATTAAAGACATACATAGGTATTCCATCTATGGGAGAGCTATGGAAGCCATGGTGGATGACATGATCATTACAGGTTTGAATTTCATTGGAGAAGCCTTCAAACTCAATGAGAAGGTAACTAATCTGCAACAAAAGCTCTCCTCCACAATTGGAACTATGGATAAAGAACTTAAACTTTGGAGCAGCTGCATAGTAGACCTTCACCTGATGGGATAGACTGATGAAAATATATTGATGGCAAGTAAAGTTTTTGATGATGCCAAAGATAATTTATCAAGGTCGTGGGTTTTCAGCGTGGAGTGGAAAATAAAAGTGTTGGAGGAGGCTTTAGGAGAATTGAGGAGCAGTTGGTAGAAAGGAGAAGCCTTCAAAACTTGTGTGGTATCTACTTTTAAGGATATTCACTGTCACCTCCACGATGAGACTTCAGGTGTGCCTTTCTCCCTCCAAGAAATAAAGACTCAATTTAGGGCTTTTGTTAAGGAAAACTTGTTCAAGGAAGACTCAATTACCAAAGAGAAGATAAAGGAGATTTTCTCCCTTCATCTGCTATTGAGGAAGCTAATAAAGAATATCATGCACACACCAAGTTTGATAAGGAGATGGAGAAATGTCTAGGATCTTGGACCCAAGCTACTGCCAACACATCAGTCCCACGAGGCCGAGACATAGCGGAAGCATTGAAAAAGTTTAGACAACGGATCCTCAAGTCGGTGGGCCCTCCCCAACCATAAGCATTTGTTTTCCCTCCTAGCTTCTCCTTTCCTTCTTTTTCTCAATTTGGGCTTATTGTAATTAGTTGAGGGTTTTGTGTCAAGCATCCCCTTAATTAAATATTTTAGTTAAAAGAAGTAGTTACCAAGTGTAACTAATTTGTAAGCTATATAATGGGCTCCCTACGCCATTTAGAGGGGGCTGGAACTTGGTTTATTTTTGAAAGTGTAAGGAGTAAAAAAGCAATCAATACAAAATATCTTTCTTTCCATGTCTATCTGGTCTTGTTCTTTCATTACTATCCGTTGAATACTTTTGAATCATTTGTCTAGTATTACTTCAAGAAGCTTTGTATTCTTGTAGATGTTATTTCTGGAACTTTGTGTCTTTGAAATAGCATCTTATTGACTCAAATGCAAATGGTTTTGTTCCAAATAATTTCATTCTGGCATGCATAAGGAATTATTTTGTTATCTATAATTCTTGAGAGTGCCTTTGCTCATTTCGCTACTTCATTCCTCTGTACTTTTGTATTGATGATCCTTCTATTTTAAAACACTTTCATGATATCCAAGTTCCCCATTAAAACTATGCACTATACATATGTAAATAAGCTTTGTCTTTAAATAAGGGAACCTCTCCCATTAAAGAGGAGGGACTTTCTGTCCCTTGACTGTTGTTCTCTTTAAAGTCCTTTTTGACGACCAACACGTCTAGGACCAACTAAGCTAGAGCCCTCTAATGTTTGTGGTGTGTTAGAATTCACTACCCTCAGTCACCTTATTCTAATTTGGATTATGCCTTTAGCATAATAAATTAAGGCTCTAACATTATAAAAATTAAAAAAGTTTTGGCCCCTCATTAAATCAACGAGTCGGTCACATGTGCACGCCTATTTATCACATGTAAAAAACGTATTCGTGATGTCCTAATGAAATATAGATCCATGCATCTATGAGTATCCATTATAGAAACCAAGCACACATTATCATTCATGTCAACTAGCCTAGGTTGATTTGATAATAATGCTTGTGAGTCTTAGGGGTTAAATTTGAGGTCCACTATGTCAGTCAAATAATTTTTTGGGAGATGGTAATTTTTCAATATTGCCTTTCAAAAATATAAATTTATGTTATTAATATTAACTATTTTATATTTATTTAATTATGCTTAATATATATTTATATATGTAAATATAATTTATAAATAAATTTATATCAAAAATGACGGTTGCATTTTAAATATACAAGTCATATGTGATGATTATTTCAAATGTGTACGAGAATTTTACGATTAAAATCACAAAAACATCTAAATTGTCAAAATCAACCCTTACTTATGACTATGGCTTATATCAATCTACAAATATGAAACACCTGTCAGTATTGAATGTATCCCCGCCCTTTATTATGATGACATGTGTTAGAGTCAACAACCTCAACCTCAAGTGCAGTTTGGAAATGCCTTCGCCATAAATACATGTATACTTACATATGAGTTCACATGCCTAAAATATAGGCTATAAAACATAACAGGCTAGAAAATCCACATAGGAATGTAATGACATGAGAGTCTATAGAAAGATAAATTTTACATTTCTCACGCATCTGAAAAAAATTTCACCCAAATTCAATAAATTTTATATCACATAACACAACAAGTGTGGCTTCAGAAGGAGGGATGCCACATAAGAAACCAATGGCATGACAATCTATAGAACACTCTAATTTACATTTCTCGCACCATATGAAGAATGTTTCACCCGAAAAGGTCGCCATTGTAGGGCTCGAGAACATTGACAAAATAGTGTTGTGTATAGAATTTTTCTCGAACCTTCGTAAATATTTCGAGCCTGGTGGGATTTGATCAAGAAAAATTGTCTTTATTAATGTGAATGAATCTTGTGTTTTTAGGATGGAAATGTGGGTTCTGACACGAAGGCAACACGTGGTGATTGTCAATGAATGATTGATCTTGAATTTCATTCCATAGAATATGTCACAAATTGAGACCAAAAATTTGTATCACTGACATAACAAGTACTCTATTTTGATGTATGTTTCCTATAAATGAGTGGAAAAACAAAGGTCTTTTTTTTTACTTAGAAATCATGTTGTTGCGACCTCTAAGTAGACGAACACTAATAATGTAACCCTCAATGCCCTTATTATACTTTGGAATACGCATTTGGCATTATATATATATATATATATATAATTGGCATCATTTTTTAACAGATCAATTATTTGGTTTGTCCTCCAATAGATAGAAAAGAGAGGGCATCAAAATTGTCTAAATTAGTGTAATAATCGCGTGGACTATACTTGTTACACTAGAGGCATCTTTCTTTGAAGAATCCATTGTGAGAAAGCTTTGTATTGTCGGTGGGATTTCTTACCTGTGATATTTCCCTTGGATGTTGATAATAACGAGTTAGGGAATGAAACTAACATCAAACATTTGTCATCTTACAGTCCCACCATACTGATAACACGAAAGTGGCTTCCCAATTTTGTTTACCTACCCTCTTTCAACTTTTCGCATCTTGACTAGTATTTGAGGTTATGTTTGGCTTGAGACATGTTTATGGAGATGGTGATGGCGACACTTGGCTTGAGTTGTGTTTATTCTCCACATTTTCTTGGATTGTATCCATCATCATTATGTATATGTAGTTTTTGACTGCAATGATAAATAAAGGATGTTGGTATTCTCACACAGACTTTGACATTGTATCACCAAGTGCACCCAACATATTTGCAACGTTATCATTCCACCTTTACTAACAAGCTTCTAGCCTATGCCAAAAAGGAGCTTGGAAACTAGGTTGTGGACATCCACTAGAGCATTATGGAAAAGGGACTTTCGGTCAGATGTAGTTGCATGTGACTACATCGAATATGTGGAAGCATGTAAACTATTTAACAAAATACCCGAGAGATATGTTGTATCATGGACTGCAAGACCTCCATGTGAAGGCATCACGACATTGTTTTTGATGTTTTCACGTTTCATTTTGAGATCGTCAATAGGGCCAACAAATTAAAAACATTTATACAAATGAAGTTGAGAATGATCAAGATTATATCCATCATTGTCATGCTGTCAAAATTTTCCGCTCTATTTAACTTGGAGAAATACCTTCGACGTAAATATGATACGTTACCAATGATATAAAAGGAATAACACTAACCACATACATTAATATACAACTACACCAATTACAATATTATTACATTCTTCAAGCCCCCAATGAAACAATAGAAAACATCACTACAAACAACATTCATTTGTAGCCTTTGGAACAAATGGTAGTTATCTCATGAAGCCGATGGATTCATGAACCTTGGCTTACTTTGAATTAGATTGTGAAGTAAGTTAGCATTTAATTTGATTGTTTCAATTTTTAGTTTGTATGATTAATAAAGTATTTTAAGATATGTTCAAACTTCCTCTACAAAGTAGAATTTGGAGGAAACATAATTAAGGCAACTGAGATATAACCTTCATTTGTTTTTCAAATCATTTTTTGAGTGTTTTTTGTACTCCTCGTGGCATGGAAATCTTGTTATGCTACCCTCGATTTTTTCAAGATGTCATCTATGCTTACTCTATATTGCTTGAGCTCTGCTCATTCCATTTTTTGGAGGAAAATTTATCATCAAACGGCCACCCTTATTTACTTAAGCCTTGCAGGAATAGGTAAATGGCTATATAGGTTTGGTGAGCTCTACCAAGCACATGGATTCTCCGCTTTGAATTTGTTTAATGGTGGAAAATATGCTCCACTCTGCTCTCCCTCTCCCTCTCTTCTGGTGCTCCTGCTTCTCCCTGACTGCACTTGCATCTCTCAAGAGGGCGCAATTCTTCTCAATATTAAAATGGGAAATCGGAGGAACATGCGTCATGTTTTTAATAGTTAACCTAGCAAGTGGAAATTTTTTTGGCAATATGAATTGTGAAATTTTCCGCCTTCCTATTCTGGAGGCGCCGATTCTCCATTAAAACGCCATTGGTTTTTCACCATCAAAGTTTGTGCCCTTTTAGTGTAAAGAAGGCAACTACCCTGTAACACACCATCGGCATTCAGCGAATTAGCGCAGACTGTTCAGCTCACTAAAAATTTTCAGTTTCATGGCCAATAAAGACTTTGTAATACTGTATCGAGCAAATGCGTTATTTAGTGTGAAGCAATAAACTCTTTTACAAGAACGTGGCAAATTCTTGATCAGGTGACAACTGACGGACCAAAACTACCCACCATGCAGAGAATGTTGTTTCTACGTACGAGTTTTACCGTTTAAGTGCTTACCTATAGATTTCATAGCTTCACATGTTAACTTAACATCAAAAGTATTTTAACTAATGAATATGTAGACAGCTTTGTTGTGCAGGGCAAGAGGGAGGGGTACTGTGTGTGTGGTTTAAATAATGGCAGACATTCTTCACTCTGCTCTGTTGAGTGAAGAAGAGAAAGAACATATCAATGGAGATGGAAGTGAAGAGGAGGCAAGGAGGGCTACATACACACGAAAGAAGTTTGCAAAGGAAATCTGGATTGAATCGAAAGAAGTTGTGGGTAATTGCAGGACCTGTCATTTTTACAACATTGTGCAACTATTCAATAGGAGCCCTTACACAGATCTTTGCAGGTCATTTGGGTACTGTAGAGCTGGGTGCAGTTTCCATAAAGAACTCAATCATAGCAGGACTGGGTTTTGGAACCATGGTGAGTGCAAACACTGCAAATGTAGAATACCCTCTTGCGTTTTTGAGCAGTCTTCTCTGTTTTCAGCTTGCAAAATGTGAAGAGAATACTAGAGCCGCTGAATAATTGAATTGGATTGCTCTTAGACAGGGCCAACAAATTAAAAAAACACATAGATAGGCAGAGAACATTGATACGGTTGGCATTATGAATGGTCAAGATTATATTTGGCACTGTCATTCTGTCAGAATGTGCTCGCTCTGTCCCCCTTATTCTCATTTGAAGAACGCCTTCGACGTAATAAGAAGTGTATGTGTAGGGATTACAGAAAACTGGAGTGTGGAGAGGTATGTTTTTTATCCATGTCATGTTTGTATTCTTGTATTTTTTTCAATATCGGCTCTTGTTATAAAGGTGGAAAGTAGAATAAATTTTTGTTTGGAGTTTATGTGAGGCAAGATGTTGTGAATTTTTAAGCGAAATGATTTTTATATTATCCTCTACTTTGTCTTTGTTGATACGTTTTGAAAGGTGCCATCACTGCAATGAATAGAAAAAAGCTTGAAGATATATAAAATAATCTAAGGATATTCCCGCCAGGTTTCCTTCTGTATTTTTCTTGATTTTTATTTCTTCCCCTGTTTTTCTTCGTTCGGTTCTTTTTTTCCTTATCTTATACTGGAATTTACTTTCCTTATACTCAAAAACCATACCATGAAATTCCCACAGATTGTGTTACTCTTTTTTACAATCAATGGCATCCACCATGGGGTTTATCTATTTACTAATAATGTAATCCACCATGGTGTTTGAGGTTCTTATTCTTCATCATCTTGGATGTTATTGTTCTTTAAATATTTTTAGTTGCTATTTTCCTTATAATCTAATTCTTTTTGTATTTCAATGATAATATTCTCCTTTAGAGCTATAGTGGCATTTCCTACTTGACAACCTTACTTTTTATTCTCTTCTTCAAACTATACATGATTTTTCTTGTCTTAATTTTTAATCTCATGCTTGGAAGCAAGTTTCCTTTGGTCTTTTTGGTTTCTTTGAATCTAAATATGGGGCTTCTAGATGTTGCACAACGGAATGACATTAACTTACCAATTTTCTATAGTTATGACACAATTTACAATGAAATGGGATGTCATGTGAGAGACTATACTCTAAATCAAGAATCACGTCAATCCTTTCGTGGGTGGCTAGGTTAGAAATAAAAATTATTTATTACTTTCAGATATATTCCCCATTGAGGTTTCTCACTTACTCGAAGGCATGCTTGTTTCAAGACTCACAAGCTAGAGCATAAAAATTGTAGACAAAAGCTCTAATAGGAATATTCTTGGTACGATTGACACCTATAAGCCAATTTTTTAATAAAATCTCTACCATTTCTAAAACCTTGCGGGATTCATCGATAGGGGTTTTCTTGATTTGCTTCATGATTAAAAACTCCTATGGAATAACCCCAAGGACACAAGAAAATATCATATTATCTTCACAAATTTTTGTTTTTCTCTACTAAAGTGTACAATTCATCTAAAGAAAATAGGATCTCAAAAAATATATGTATTAACCTAGAATATCTAAAAATGTTATTGTCTTGCAATATTTCTAGATTTAGATCCAAAAATGATTTTCTCGTACTTCAAGAAAAACATCATATACTTTTGACCCATGGTGGTTGATTTTTTCCGTCATCTCGTTGTTCGGATGGTTAACCTCATAAGATTTTTTCCTATGAACAATTTACCCTAGTAATAGCTTGATGAAAAGAGGATAAGATTGATGAGATTAAATGTTTCCACTTTCCCTATTCCATTTCCCAAAATAAGAAGAGTATGTTAATCCGCAAGTATAGATCTATAACAATGTCCTTTTATCATGTTAACTATTTTTCTTTTTTGCATGTAGAAGTTCAATTGAAGAAATTCACAACACTTAGAAAGTTCATTTTTCGGTGACTGGGTAAGTGCATGGAAATGGGGGACCAAAAGGGGGTAAAAAGGGACACATTTTTCCTAAAATCAGCAAAACTTGAACTTCATCTAATAATTTAGCATGCATATGCTCAAAATTTGACAAAGTGATAAGAATAAGTCATTGTAGAGCTTAGAATCTAGTTTCTAAACTACTATTTTTTCGAAAATGGTGGAGATTAAGAAGGTCAAATGTGGTGTGCACACAAAGTATGTCTATTTTTGTGTCAAAAAGATAAGAATCTATTGTGCGTGCATCCCCCATTTTTGATTTTTATAAATTATTTTTCAAATCCCTTCAGTATAAAGTTAGGTAATTCCATGTACGAGGTCCCACTAATTTTTCATAAATTTTTAGGGTTTAGGGCTCATAGTTTAGGGTTTAGGGTTTAGGGCTTGGTGTTTAGGGTTTAGGGTTCATGGTGGTAAAAATAAGTTTTTAGGTTTTAGGGTTTAGGGCTCATGGTTTAGGGTTTATGGTTTAAGGCTCGGGGTTTAAAGTTTAGGGTTTAGGATTTAGGGTTTAAGGTTTATGGTTTATGGTTTAGGGATTAGGGTTTAAGGGTCGGGGTTTAGGGTTGATGGTATAGGGTATAGGGTTTAGGGTTTAGGGGTTAGGGTTTAGGGTTTAGAGCTCGGGGTTTAGGACTCAAGGTTTAAGGTTGATGACTTAAAGTTTAAGGTTTAGGGTTTACTGAGTTTAGGGTTTAGGGTTTATGGCTTAGGATTTAGGGTTTATAGTTTAGGTTTTAAGGCTTAGGGTTTACGGTGGCTCAAGGTTTAGGGTATAGGTCTCGGTCTTTAGGGTTTATGGATGAGGGTTTAGGGTTTAGGGTTTATGTTTGAGGTTGAGGTTTAGGGTTTAGGGAATAGAGTTTAGGTTTATGGCTCAAGGTTTAGGGTTTAGGGCTCAGGGTTTAGGGTTTAAGGTTTAGGGCTCAGGGTTTAGGGTTTAAGGTTTAGGGCTCGAGTTTTGTAGTAGTAAAATAGGGTTTAGGGTTTAGGGTGTATAGTTTAGGGTTGAGGGTTTAGGGTTTATAGTTTAAGGTTTAGTGTTTATAGTTTATGGTTTATGGCTCGGGGTTTATGGATCAAAGCTATGGGTTTAAGGCTCATGGTTTAGGGTTTAGGATTTAGGGATTAGGGTTTGAGGTTTATGGCTCGGGGTTTGGGTAGTAAAAATAGGGTTTAGAGTTTAGGGGGTTAAGGGTTTAGGATTTAGGGTTAAGGGTTTAGGGTGTATAGTTTAGGGTTAAGGGTTTAGGGTTGAGGGTTTAAGGTTTAAGGTTTACACTTTATGGTTTATGGCTCATGGTTTAAGGCTCGGGGCTTAGGGTTTGGGGCTCGAGGTTTAGGGTTTAGGGATTATGGTGTAAGGTTTAAGGCTCAAGGATTAGGGCTTAGGGTTTAAGCTTACCCTTTCACTCATTGTAATGTTTGTGTCTTACCCATTCTTATTAGTATTGTGAGAGAGTATTCAACTAAAAAGGGTTCATTTGCTTCGTAGGAAAGAATCCAAAGAGAGTCATCACAATTTGATGTCTTTCATCGCTAATATTTTGAAGGAGGGAAATGCCTAATATCCAAGAAAATTTTGAGTACAAATAAATGTTACCCAATTTAGCTATCTCTTTTTTATAACTTGTGAAATATTTTGAGCTCCAAGAGTGTTATAAATTGAGAATAACAAGTCCAGTGGTATTTCGGGTCTGACGGATTAGGATACCAAACAAATTTGATCATTTTTATGCTCTTTTGAATAATTCTTTCATTTACAATTTGTCTGGAAAGAAGGTTTCATTTGAAGAATAGAGCTTGATATGTCAAGTCCTTGTGTAAGATAGTAATTTGAGAGGATTTATGAGGTTCTATTTTATTTTCCAAGATGCATTACTCCAATGTTTGAAAATGTTTCTCTAGATGCAACGACATTTTGATTCAGAAATTTGATGTTTCCTGAATGTCCAATCCTACCACATACCCCAGTAGTCCTCGATCCTTGGATACAGGGAGACACCATTACTTTTCTTCCATTTATAACGATACAAATATTTGTAAATTCATGTTATAACCTCTAAATCATGTATGCATTTCAATTTTTTCAAATCACATCACACCTTCACTTTAGGCGTGATGAATTCCCCCCTTTTGTTTAAGGTGATTTTCAAAGCATTCATGGGTTTATCATAGAAGGAAATATCAATAAATGGAAGGTCATTAAGCCATAGGCCAGCTGACTCCCATTCAGAACTAAACAAGAAAAATTTACTAGACGATTGATAACCCTTGTATGTTCTTATCCATTCCCCAGAAGTTGATTCCATCTAAGGAGAGTTCTAGAGCCAGGAGGGGTAAGAGGATTATCTTCATGTAGAGCACCATATATATAAGAATGAGAAATCATCTGAGTTTCACTTGATGTCACTTACTTGGTAGTGTTCTTAAATACTCATTTGAACCTTGTAGTGTGATCACACTTCAAAGGAGGAAGGAAATTAAAACCACCTAATTTCAGTCTAATAGGTGGCAACATGACAAGAATCTAATTCAATGATAAATCCTTCCATCTATATGGTGAATACCTATTTCAGTAAGTGATAGATAATCAAAAAATGGTTTGAGCATCATGGAGTTGATTTGTGGTCACTAGGGTTAATTATGGAGGCCTTGAAAATTAAGAGAGTTTAGGGCTTCGGGCTTAAGGCTTAGGGCTTAGGGTTTAGGGTTCAAGGTTAAGGGTTTATATTTTAGGGCTTAGGGTTTAGGGTTTAGGGTTTAGGTTTTAGGGTTTATTCTTTAAGGATCAAGGTTTAGGGTTGTGTTTTTGAGTGAAAAAACTTATAACATGAAAAAGTGGTAAAACATGAGTTACCATGAGTTGAAAACATGTTTCTAAAACCTCAAGTGATGACTTAAGTGTTTATAAACACTATTATGAGACCTACATTGTGATGGGAATAGGATGATATCTTTTAATTACAAGGAAAGAACGAGGATCACTCTCTAATTTTCAAGGCCTTCATAGTTAACCCTAGTGATAAAAAATCAACTCCATGATTCTCAAACCATTTTTTGATTATCTATCACTTACTGAAATAGGTATTCACCATGTAGATGGAAGTATTTTTCATTGAATGAGATTTTTTCATGAAGAACATATTGAAATCTTGCATAGACGGAGAGGGCATAAATGGGTATTGTTATCCAATTTTCGCACCCCTTGCAAATTGGATAACTTAGTAGATATAAGAGTTGGAAGCTGTTTGAGGGTGCATTGTAATTTACTGGGGTAGCTCGTGATTTTGTCTTCGAGCCATGGCTAAGGTATGGGTTGTTTTGGAAAGGTTTGCGAGTGGAAGAAAAGTGGTGGATGAAAAGTCACTAATGGAATTATGGATACTACTTACCGGTAGAATTTTATATGCTACCGGCCGGTAGTAAGATCATCCAGTCATAGACAAGAAAATGGTGTGAAAAGCACCGGTAACATGTATGGATGCTCTGGTGGTAGCTAGACAGTGGCGGCTCTGGTAGAAATTTTGGTGCTACCATCTGGTTACAAAAAGGTGACAAAGAATGCAATTGAGCGACAATAGAGCCGCCGATAGAATTTGTATGGATCTTACCGGTGCGACAACATATTTTAAGCTACCGACTGTAGCAGGGAAATCATGTTACCATCCGGTTATATTTATGGAACCGGATGACACCAGGAAGAAAATGCTACCATCCATGAGTAGAAAATACATGCAACCGACTGAATGTAGGAATGAACAAACCATTAATTAGAGTGGTACGGGTTGTTCATTTACTAGCTTAATGAGGTATGACACCCATGACTACCCATACAAGTAAAGTACCATATTTGTATGGCCTCCCATACCTCTTTAATGAAATATGTTAGTTGGTGAGGTAATTTTGAGGCTCTTCTTCTATATATTGTAAAATTTGCCTCATTTTGAAGAGAGACATTTTGGGAGCTAGGGAAACTCTTGCAAAATTTTCCCTCAACTCCATTTGAGTTGCGAGCCTTCTCTTGGGCTTGTAATGTAATTATGCCTTTGTGCATCATATGTAAATGGTCTATGCATGTTTTGAAGTAATAAAAATCATGTTTTGTGGTGTTTCTTCAACCCTAGCTCATTTTTATTGTGTTTCTCTTGCCTCTCCATTATGTTGTTGTATTTTGTGCATGTTTCTCTCATTTACAGGTTCATGAGGTTGTGTTTCATGGAGATTTGATGGTGAGTTGGGATTTGGGTTTGTGTCACACCTGTCTAGCCTCTCTCAACTCCATCTTCCTTCCATTCTCCCTCAAGAAGAGTATCTCACCCCTTTTCTTGGTGCTATCACCATCCCCTTAGTGTAGGATTTCCATTTTCATGCACTCTCTCTCTCTCTCTCTCATTGTCTCCTTGGAAGTTTTAGGGTAGGCGTGGTTAGGTGTGTTTCTTACATTAGGAGTAGCTTAGCAGTAGGATTAGGTAGAGCATCGGAGGACCATATCAAGTTCGTAAGTCCCACATCTTGAGAGATGCTCCCATGTTATAAAATTACAATGAATGGCCCTGTTTTCATGCAAATGTGCAACAGGGAAATTGGAAATTTCCAAGCATGAAAACTATACCCCTATGCCAAATTTTTCATGCTTTATCATTCCTAGGCAACAGACTCTATCCAGTTAGTCCAAATTACCTCCCAACCAATGTTATATCATCCCCCTAGGTGATTTAGGAAATTCCATTCATTCCCCTAGGTGATTTTAGGACTTCATTGAAAATGCAAATTTTGGGGAGTCACGGGAAGGGCTGTCGCTGGCCTTCCCAGGACTGGATCAACCCCCTGAAGCGGAACAGAAGGAAAAATTCAACATGGAGGTGATTGGAGGACCTTATAACATCATGGAAATGATACTGGAAGGTTTGGGGAAGTTTTTCAAGACTTGGAGCAGTCTGAGTTAAAAATAGGGTTCACAAGCCTAGGCGGCACACAAGCCTAAAATAGCTGCTAGGCTTCAGAAGAAGATTCGAGAGCTCTAGATGGAGTTGGAAGTAAAAAAAAACATATTTGGAAATATGATTCCAATAAATACATGATGGTAAAATAATATTTTTCACAACACCTTGGAGCATATGATTGACAGACAGTTTTTCTCAGGCACAAGTGGAGTACCAGATCAAAAATACAATTTTTCAGGAATAATATGGCCGAATCAAGAAATTAAAACCCCATAATTGGATTCAAAATGAAATTTCTAGTCAGTATCATATAAAATTTCACAAATAAATTCCACCGGGAGCTCAAGTTATCTTCGTTCTAAGTTACCCTCTCAAACGCAGTTAAGGACTTAGTCATTTTTTCGAGAGGACACGTGTCAACACTAGGAGCCTGGCGGGATTTCATGTCCCCGAAATCCCTGAGGTCAGGTACATAAGCCTTTGAAAATTAATTCAGCCCCCATGTGACCTATGGGGCCCTCATATGACCTCGAGACTTGCAGATCGGCCCCAGGGTGCTTATTTGGAGCATGCCTTCCCCGTCGGATCGAGCACCACGTGTCAGATCCAGGACCACCATGGAATTTGATGTCCCTTGTGCACCTAAGGTATGGGACATCAGACCTTGGAAAATGTTCCCAAACCCCATAGGGATTCTTTTGGACACCCATGTGACCTCCTTTCAGCTCCCAATGCTTCAATGTAACTTTCTCCCTCTTCGTTCCCTGTCGTTGGATCAAACGCCATGTGTCATGCTCTTGACCACCGTGGAATTTGATGTCCCTCACATACCTGAGGTTAGGTACATCAAACATGGAAAAATTCACCCTAACCCTAATTGTGCATATCTTTTAAAAAAGTTTCCAAGTGCCGCCTTTTTCACTTCTAACTTCTAATAGTTTTTGTGCACTCCATTCCTCCATTCTTCCTCTGCAACATTCTACCATCACCCCGCCATTGAAAATGCTCAAACCAGCTCCACCCAAACACTGAAACAAGCTCCCCATGGTGATTTTAGGTCTCAGAAGGATCTTTCATCAAAACAAGAAGGAGAAATGAAGAGCAAGAAGAAGAAAATAGTGAAAATCTCCATAGCCTAAAAATGAAGATCTGAAGAAATGTTGCAAACCGGTGCATGAAACAACAAACCATTTGATATCTGTTCATTCCTCTATCCAAGACCATTATAAATACACCTTCAAACTCCCCCTCATGTGATAGAGTAGCCACAATGAAGAAATCTCATTTCCGGCTCAATAAAGAAAGAAGTGGGATTTCCCGTCAAACTAGTTGCTGGATTGAAGTAAGATCACACGTGAAGCATCAGAAGAAAAAACCCACATCAAAAATATAAATTTATTTGAAAATGGAGGAGAAAACCAGACCTGTAATTTCAAGGTCCATTAATGGTTGCCATACCCAAAAGCATTGCAGGGCACTGAAAATTGAAACTTTAAAATCTTACGGACTATTAAGTGGGTGGGTTTGAAATTTGAGAGGAGGATATTAAAAAAACCCATATCAAAAAAATTTGTTCCATGTCAATCTAACTCCCAGAGGCCAAATTTCTAAAAATAGTAGGCCTACTACATAGGAATTGCTATTTTGGGAAAGTCAGCAATAGAAGAATCTGCGAAGGAGACGAAGACATTGGAAGTGCACTGTTGAGAATCCACCGGAGCGGACATTTTTGGCGATTCTTAAAAATAGTAAGTAGGCCCTCGAGCACATGCTAAAAATAGAAAGTTGAACCAAAAGGAACAAGGAACACGGGGAGAAAAGAGGAGGACTAAGTCGCAACATCGGTTGAAGATCGGGGACTTGCTTTTTCATACTTACTTAGAAATAGTAAGTTGCTTTTTCAAAGGGAGATATGAAGACAAAATGGACGGGTCAAAAGCCGACACAACCCTTTGACTGTGAGTATGATGTGGAAGACAGTGATGTCCTATACATGGACTTGAAGCGACCTCAAGACTCGTATGACCTCCAAGGACCGAAGGAGGATTGAAGACCGGATATTCACAAGTGGATTTTTCTCCACGCTGCAGTACACCTAGTGTGCGTGCAAAGTCTCGAGCTAGTCCTAGCATGCTCTTTCCACTACGAGCCCGAGACATGAACCATCCGAGCTGACAACAGTGCAACATTGGCAGTCATTAACCCTAGGACTATTTAAATCTCTTTGCAGATACCAAAATCCCCCAACATGGTCGTCATTTCCAAGGAAAGGGCCATGCATGATTGGGAAACAATGGATTCATATGTCTAAGGGGTGGTGCTCGGCTCGTGGCTAAAAACTAGAAGAAAGCCTTCCAGGATTCCCAAGAATCTACTAAGGTGTGAGTTACGAGAAGGGTATTCAGATTTCATCACTCTCTTCAGTAGAGTAATGGGTGAAGCAAGCACGAGAGACTTCCAGGACTGGATGGGCCTTTTCATCCCGACATTGTGAAGGGAAGAAAAGAATCGACTGGGGGAAGATCATCAATGAAAATCTCCATTTACAACTGCTCCAAGTACCTACAACAAAGAAGTTCCACATTAATTCTTATCTAGTTTATCTCCTTGCAAGCTTGCGATCATTCAAGGGATCGGCTCTCATGCAAAACATTGCTTCCAAGGTACTTGCATTCGAGAAACTTCCACAGATTGATAATGGAGGAGAGAAACAAGCATTTTACCCATGTGAATGATGTGTTCACCATGTACGTGGTCTGAAGCTTGGAAGGGGATCTTGAAGCTAGGATGTCACAAAAATTGGCATCCCTGATTAAGGAATATGGCTTGTACTTCATACAATTCTCAACATTCTCCTACATGAGTCGTTGGCTTCGACCAAGCTCCGCTGAAACTACCTAAGTACCTTAGTAACCAGATCGTATTGTTCAAACTATGCAGGAAGATCACTCAAGTAAATAACAAGCTCAAAAGTAGGAGAAAGAAATTGATTTCATTCCCTATATCTCTAGGGAGTTCATGCGCAAAATCTCAAATGATGCATCTCACCTAGAGGCCACTTTCACACATTTGAATCTACATTGCCAGGCCCAACTTTGACATCCGAGAAGATCCTAACTCGTTCCATGTTCTAGAATTATAACATGAACCACAAGTTGGGGACTATTGGGCCAATTATATTGATGAGTTCGAAGTATGTAAAAAAGATCATGTGAGGATGACAACCAGTGAGATGAAGAAATTAAAGTTCTCTTAGTATGAAGACATCTTACATGATGATGGGACAAATATGTATGATCTTGAGTATGTAGCAGTCAAGATGTCCCCAATGCCCCAAATCAACTGGCACGTTCGTGAATCAGGAGATATGCTGGAGCGGACTGAAAAGGTGGTGAGGAGAACGAGGAACTGGTTTCAAAATAAGAGGACTATGATCATTTGGTCACGAGGAATTTCTCCAAGCCTGAAGCAAGCTTCACATCATTTGTCTTCAAAAGTGGTAGAGGTAACTTCTAGCTCTAAATACTCTAGAGCAAGTTCAAAAAGGAAGGCCACGGAATTGAAAAATTCTCCCCACGAGAAGACATCCAAGAAATTCAGGGAAGAAAAAGATTCATTGGCATCGCCGCAAGAGGAAGACATGATCCTAGTAATGCAGACAGAAAATCCAACAACAAATGCACAAGTGAACAAGGAGTATATGACTCATGATCCTGTATCCGAGCCACTACAAGAGATCTTGCATGTTGTTGATTCCAACGCTTCTCTCATTTAGGAATTACCTCCCCATCGAACAAAAAGTGGTTGAGGCACTGTCATTGAACACGAATCCGACGAGATGTTTCCATGGAGGCGGGAAACCATCATCCTCGACACTCGAATGGTGCGATAAGTAGTAGCTCCCGATATATCAGCAATTGTTGCATTGGATAAAGAAAAAGATCAAGAAAGATCACGAGAAAACATCACAATTATACAATGGGGAGATAGGTAATCAATACATTGAAGTAGCTCAGCCCAAAGTAATCAAGCCAGTAGATGAGATGACAACAACCGACTATGATATGAGTATGATCCAATTGGGACCAGCTACTCACGAAGGAGATTTGTACCTATTCCAACAATCTTCTGTTCGCATGGTGGCAACTAATAAAGAATATAAAGAGAAGATTGAGGTACTAGAGGAACAAGTACAAACTCTTTCATCTTATGTGCAACACCTGGTGGAACCAAGCACTATAACACTTCCTATTGAGAAAGTGGTACCCATCAGTAGCTTCGATCCAGAATCCATTAGAAGAACACATGAGCTCACGATGCAAGGGCGAGAAAATAATGAATGGATCAAATAAATCTCTAAAAAGGGAATTCAACACTTCAAGAGGCAGTCAAGCTCTTTGTATACATGTGTGCAACCGCCAACAGAACACGAGCACTCAAAGAAGATGTGGGGAAAGAAAGAGATTACTGGGAACCTCTGGGACTAGTAGTGAGTGAGATGAGCAACACCCATCGTCAGGAATTGATCAATAAGAATGTTTTAGAACTCCTATAGAAGACTTGACACATGTATGGGTGAGGGCCTTGTAAATCAGATTTGAAGCAATCAATCAGGCCTTCACAGAGCTAGAGGAGAAAGAAGAACAAACATACAAGTTGTAGGATAGCATAAATCGAAAGTTCAAAAACTTGGAGTACCTGCAATGAGTGAACACTCAACTGCTGATGAGTTGATCGGCCCTTTCGAAGAATGCATCAAGAAAGGGGTGGGCAACCCATTTTCCTTCACTAAGGATATTCTTGACTTCTTCTCAGAATTACGAGCCTCCATTGCACTTATCATAGAGAAGAATTCATCATGGTTTGGGAAGTGCAAGGACATCAATAGTGTGACTGATGGATGGACTGAAACCTTAAGCTACATTCATATCCCTCATGCCGAAAAATTAGAACCAGCAGTGGCTCATTTCAACAAAGAGTTTGGAAAGAAAGAAGCCTTCTCAAGATCACAAAGTGGAGAGAAATCAGAGAACGGGGCTAAGTCCACCACAACAACCCATCCTTCAACATAATTCTTCTTCTTCTTCTTCTTTCTCTCTCTTTTCCCTTCTCATATAACACTCTCTCCTCAATGTTATATTTTTGCGTTGAGAGTTGCACTTTTTGATATGACTTAAGTGACTTTAGAAATATAATGTAAATTTAAGTCACCTTGCTATTATAAAAGGGACTTAAATATTTAAAGTGGAATGTGAATAGTCTTAAGTCACATTAAGGTATTCAAAAATTCACCAGGAAGATGAAAAGTTTCCTCCTCTTCTATAAATTGTAAGAAGCTCCTCATTTGAAGGTCTTCTAAAAAGTCTTTGGAATTTTTCTTCTTAGATGTTGGAGCTGTTTTTGTGAATTCATGAGAGAGTTATCCTTGTGAAGAGAGCAAGAGATAACAAGTTTCTTCCATTTCTCCCATTAAAAAATGTCTTCTATTTCTCACACTATGTACAAATTCTACTTGAGCTTCAATAAAGGAAGAAGGAATTTTAGCCTCTTTGATTGAGGAGTTTGTTGGTACTTTGTGCCCATTAAGCTTCATTTGGTCTTGTAGCTATTACGCAGATTTGTTTTCTTCTATATTCAAGTGCATGTAATGAAACTTTTGGCTGGTGTATGCAAGTCTCTGATTTTCTACTTGTAGCATTAGTTTTTCTCTTTTCTAATTTTCCCATTCCCTTTCCCGCCTTCCTAGCAAAGTCATCTCTTGTAGGTATATGCAAGAAATTGCTGCAAGGTCAGTGGAGTGCCCCTGTTGGATCCCGACCAAAAGGCCACAGGATAAAACTCACATTTCACTCGCGCATGCACATATGGCAGTTGCACCGGTTAAGTAGAGGGACTTAGACTCCCAGAGCATTGGCAAGATAACCACCAATTTGTCCCCGACAAATTTTCTCGCCAACAGGACCATTCACAACTCGGTCATTCGGGGGTGCTATAATTTTGCAATAATAAGTATCTAGAAAACCCATCAGTATGGTTTGAAACCCCTAGATTGAAAGGTACACTAGAAAATGCACAAGACCAGAGCTAGAAGAGAGTTAATAGGCTAAAAATTAGAAAAGGTGATAACAAGATAAGTTTAAAGGGTTGAAATTTGAAAATTTTCATGCATTACACTGAGCCCGAAGGGTATCTGAGGATGTGTTTTTTAGTTGTGGATATGAATAGATGTGCATAATCATGGATCTTGCATGGGAATGACTCTTGAGAGCTAAAATAGGGCAGGATTGATTAAACTTGAGAGGATTAATGATTTATTTGATTAATTATCACTTTTTTGAATGGTTTCATGTTAGTCTAAGCATGGTGAAACAATATAAAGAGTTGGAAGGAGAAAATGGAAGCAAAAAAGTCTAAATTTGTGCTTGATTTGGAATTAGGACACTTAAAGCTAGTGAGAGGAATAGAGTGGAAGTATGAGGAAATGAGGTTTTATAAGAAAATGAGTCATTTTAACAGTTGATTGGGCTTGTGTACAAAATGTGAGAGCAGGATATGGGGGTTGGAAGGGTAAGTTTTAGGTTGATTGTGCCATTTTTGCATATTTGAGCCTATAGAGCTTGTTGGAAAGACTTCTAAAAATAAGATACTAATGAGAATGATTGAAATTGGTTATTATGAGTTGATGAATGCATGCAAATGTGTTAGAGCTGCATCACCTCATGATGTTTTAAATCCTTCACAGACCTCATGATGACCATTCCCTTGATTATTTGAATCGATAAAAGCTTACAAATGTGTTTTAATTTATTATGTGTTGTAAGGAATTGCATGAGTCCATATATTTGATCAGTTGTCTCTACCTTTGGGAGTTGTGAGGTTTGTAAATTATAATTTTGACACATTTAACACTCCTACAAATGTCAATAATGAATCCAAAAGGCCCCAAAACCTAAACAAATACTATATTCTTTCAAAAAATAGATATCGATTGTATAATTTAAACCCTAAAAACTTGAAGAGTGAATGTTGAAATCTTGAAAACTATTTATGTAATGACCAAGTTAGAATATGAAAAACCATCTTCTAAATTGTGATAGATGGAGTTGTGAGACTAGTTCTATAAGGTGCAAAGTAACCCTAACTTCTTATATTTACTAAAATAAATTTAAAGTATAAGAAATAATAAAGTATAGAGATTAATAAAATAAAAACTTGTACTTATAAATATATCCCTCCCATAAGCACATATGTCACATAGCAAATAGAACGCGAACACATTACATTGGGAGCATGTTATGGATCGGATTTATCGTTGCATAACATGCTTGCATTATAACACGATCCCAAATTTTCTTTGTGCATTATAATGCGAACGAGCCATAACGTGAGAGTGTTATGGCCAAAATGGCCAAAAAATGGATTTGTGTTCACTTTTTGGCCCCCATTTCCATGCACTTATCCAACTAATATGTGGCAGAAAAATATTTTAATTTCAAGGAATTATCGATAAGGAAATTTTAAGGACCGATAACTTTAATAATGAAGGAAACATAAAAAAAAAGTTGAAGTTGACATATTTGTTATTTATATGTGTTTCAAGGTAAAGTAAAAAAATGTTTAAAATCATTTGCACACTGTAAATCAATGAGACTGTAACAAAAAATTTGCTTCCTCTAATAAAATACAGTACAAATTTATTATAAATACGTGAGAAAAGGTAAGAAATAAACTCCTAGATAGATGTCAATCTCTGAAGCTGATCCAGTAAACCTCAAAACTTGAAGCTTACAAAACCACAACTTATTACTAATGTACTTTCAATTTCGAAAATGACAGACTTTGGATTATGTGTGAGTGAAACTGAACTTAGAACTAATTTTACAGCAAAGGAAATAACAATTTAACACCAAAATTTATCCTAGAAACCCCCAAGTTGAGGGAAAACCAGTCGGGAAGGGCAATTTCTCTTTCTTCCCAAATTTTATTGGCTAATTGTGAATGAATATAGATTACAACAAGAGGAAAGGAAGTAAAACAATGTAAACACTCCCTTTCTATACTTGGCTACTCTATTTCTACACCTTTCTTCTATAAAACAAACTCCAACTCCAATGGTTTCTTTCTCACTTCTTGCATCTAACTCTGATTGCCTTTGATAATTGATTCTTGCCTATGCTCCTCCTTAAATAGCCTTCTTCCCATGTCCTCCTGTGCACTGGAGAATGGGAAATGTCCTCAAGGAAGAGACACGAATGAGACATTTGAATTCTGCATCCATTCGTGGCTCCATTTTTATTTTTCATCCATAAGTGATAGGACCGCCGATGTGTCTGCGGTTTGGTGGTTACATAACCACCAAGGCAATTACACAACTATTGTTATGTGTAGGGGAGTTATGCGACTTCCGAGGTGGTTATGCAACCACCTCTCTATACGGAGGGGTGGTTCTATAACTTTACAACTTTCTCTTCATTCTACTTAATTTCTCCTTCTGAAATTGGTTTTTTTGATGAAGTGGTGTTTATTTGGATCCCTATGGATCACACCTTCTTTCTTTGAGGAGGATTTTAGTCCCATAAAATCTTAGTGGGGAAGTAGATGAGGAAACATTGCCCTCACTTTCTTCTTTGAATACCATCAGGCATGCCTTGGTGTCTTCCCCTTTAGTCCAACTGCCAAGAATCCTTTAGACCTCTCCTTATATCTCGATCTTCGCTACTGCAAGCACTACGTCCTCCTCCAATTCACCTCGTGAATCCAAGACACAATATTCTATGGAAGGTAGCAACTGACATTCTTCATCTTCATCAAGCATGGATGGCTCATATAGGTGCAAGTTCTCACAATTTACTACTGAGTACATGCACATGAATGGTGGCAAATTAAGCCTAAAGGTATTTTATCCAACCTGCTCTAGTATAGTGAATGGTCCATACCGTAGTGGCTTGAGTTTCCTTGCTTGGCCTTGTAGTCTCTCTTTCCTCAAGTAAATCCAAACCTTATGTCCAACACGAAGTTTTTACTTTCTCCTATGTTGATCGTGTCGAGCCTTATACTTGGCTTGATATTTTTCCAGCTGTTCTTTCACTTTGAGATGGATTTTTTAGATCCTCTCAATGAGTTTTTGCTGCTCTAGTCACCTCTGTTAGCATATGGATTTTCATGCATGAAAATGACATGCAACTTGATGTGGGAATGAAGTCCCTCCTCATTGAAGATGAGGCTTCCTTTATGGAAAACCACAACTTTATTTACATATGTACATTAAAAATGTATGTGGGGGTGTTTTGGAACATCAATGGAAAGAAAATCGAATGAAGGAAAGGAATGGAAAGTGATGGAAGAAAAGAACATGCAATAGTTAGGTAAAATCAGAGCCTAATATTACATGGAGAAGAAGCAATAAATAAGTAACACAAATAAAATGAAGATTGCATCAACTAAATGAGAATGAGTAAAAGGGAACACACATGAGCAAGTAGATAATCGAGCTTAATCACCTGTGAAATAGAACAACATATTAGTAGCGTCAACAATAAGATCCAAGATAATAGTTGCATGCAAGATTTAAACACTAACATCTAATGAACATGAGAACATCAAATGTTATTAGAGATAATGAATGGGACACAAAGTTCATATTTCATTAACTCCAAAACGTCTTCTAAAAAAACACAATTTTTTTTTTCTTTTAAATAAAGCTTGCACACAAGAGTATTTTCTTATCCTCTCTCAAAGTCACCCTTACAAATGATCCCCTATCTTTCTTTTGTAACCCAAAATTTAGTTACAAAGTAGTTAGGGTTTACATGAACATTAAATAGGGCATCTTAAATGACCTTGACTTTTTCAACCAACTTTTAAAAAGTAAATTGAAAAATAGAAACCACTTAAGTTATCAAAATTTTCCAAAAGTGAGTTTAATAACACCACTTTATAACAAAAAGCAATGGGTACATGTGGACCCCACTTAAATGACTTGGACACACACATAAACATCCTAGTCAGCAATGCGCTACCTAGATCAAGACACCTAGGATCAGTGCCTTATCCATTGGGATAAAAGTCCACCTATCACGGTCGTGCGAGAATGAACTCATTGACCGTGCTCCGTAATCCTCCAGATGACAAGAGAGTCGAGCTTGAAACTTGAGTAATTCACCCACCTCTTTGTTTGAGTATCATCCTGATATGAGCGAATTTGTCTTTATTCACATTTGCATTCACAATTACACATAATTCTCCACATGCTTCGAATACCTTTCCACGGTGAATTCTTCATTTGTCACGAGACCGTAGTCGTTACGCCACCTTGGCTTATCAGAATCCAACTCCTCTTTTGCCATTAAAAGGTTCTTCCAAGAGTCAAGATTGCAATTCACTACCTGGAGTTATGTCTTTTGTCTTTTTCACCATCCCGAAGTGTTTCCATTTTGATCTTCTCACGATCATCCAATTCGAGAACACTCTAACTTTAAGATTGGTCGATGAAGTATCGTGCCCATTGCTAACTGAGAGCTGACAGGGACACACTTGAATGATGTGGCCTTGCTTGATGATCCACACAACTGCACTTGTCTTTGATTTTGATTTGTCAATGAATAGATCCATATAACGATTACATGAATACAAATGATTTAGAAAATATTCTCCCATTATCAATCTTTGTCGATATCAATGGCTTTTGACTCTGAAAAGACCTCTGCCAATAGCTATGACCTATACCGCATAATGAGGAAGTTAGAGGTTGCTTCCGCTTTGGCCGTTGGAGTTGAATCGCCACACTGTGTAGGTGTCGTGGTGCATCCATGCAAGTGATGACCAATTCAGAACAAGCGTCAGGAAAATTGTGACTCACCTTCGGTTGATATGTGATCGCAGATTGACCTACGTCGACGTGTCCCAAGTTGGTATTGGTGATGTTCTCATACTTTGAATGGAGCGTCGAGGTGAGTAGAATGCCCTGGAATCCATACCGCAACATCATTTTGTTTGAAGATGACATGATTGTGATGAAGCGTGATTTCAAGCTATTACTTCCTTCTTACAAAACTGCACAAATCGCCTCTGAAACTGCCCTAGGAAAAATAACAAATCTTGTTCTGAGAAACTCTCACTGGATGAGGGAGTCTATTAAGGTACCAAAAGTTTTTGGATCAGATATTTTTTTCCCAAATAAAATTCTTCATTGAAATATTAAAGGTCAAAGTTGACTCTTTTGAAACTACTAGGAAAATGCAAGTGTAAAACTGCGAAAATCCGTTTGGTTTTAGCTTGGGAAAAATATCAAATGTCACCCTAGGAATCTACAACTTGGAAAGGGAGCATATGAATGTGGATATAATTCAAATAAATAATAATTTTCTATTGAATATCATCCGAGTTCAAAATATCAACTCTCAAAGTGAGTCTCCTTGACAGGCTGAAAATCAGGTACGCGTACGTAAATCAAACAAATTGTGTTTTATTTGGCTCTGTGAAAAATATCAAACGAGGTGCTGCAGATTTGAAATTTGGGAAAGAAATACATGAAGTTGGTTAGAATTCAACGAAATAAATTTTTCTTCTTGAAAATCACTCAGGACTGAAATACGGATTCCCAAAGTAGGCCTTCCGACAAGCTGAAATTGTGCACACGGTGAAAAACAAGCAAACCGAGTTATTTTTGGGTTCGTGAAAGATATCAAATGAGGTCTTTGTGTATTTGAAATTTGGCAAATGAGAACACGAATATGATAATAATTCAACGAACAAAACATCTCTTCTAAAAATCACTCAAAGATCGAGATATCAAACTCCAAAGTTGATTACTTCGACAGATACAACCCGCGACACATTTTTTCCGCATCTATTGATTTCTTCATTAAATTCATTTTTTCTATGTGCCGATATATATCGGTAATGGATTTGGACTGATAGGTGGAAAATAATCTCTACCTTGAGTTGAAAATCTTTTTTTTTACCTGCTGGTGAATACGTGGTACTTTTTATTGTTCTCTTTTGCGTGAGAACATTTATTGGTTTTATTTCTTGCTTGGAGAATTACATATCCTCTTTCCTTGGGTGAATAATTATTTCTCCCCAGCTAAAATGTGGATTCTTGTTCTTGCAATGCGTTTAAAACTGATCCTTTGCCTTAACCACAAATCGACCAACCAAAACTACACTCGTGATTGATTAGAAAAACAATGTATGAGAGCCAACACCAAGATAACCAACAAAAATTTGTTACTAGAAACAATCTTCTAGCATTGAATGCAAGGAAGAAATCAAATAAATTAGTCAATATGCATTGTGTCTGCCTTGCTCAAACAAGAATAGATGTTCCTGGCTCAAAGTCCATAGTAAGACTTGCCCCCTCCAAGGGGTTCTTCTATTCTTCCACCGCATTTCGCACCTCTCTACCGCAGATTCTTTTGTTCTTCATCAATTGTATTTTGCAATTCATCAACCACATGTAATAGCAGAGAAAATTGCTTCTTCCGAAGATCTAGTGTCCTCGATGCAGCAGTGTTCTATGCTTCTAGCACAGCAATTTCTTTCTCAAGTTCAGATAGTGTTTTCTAGGTTTCATATCGAGGGGGTTGAGCTGAAATTAATCTTCTAATTGCTTCACACTCTTCTTTATGTTTTCTTTCAATTTTACTTTCTTCAAGGTGTTGTTGTAAATCCTCTATGTCTGATTGGACCTGCAAAATCTGTTGATTCAGTTCTTCTTGCAACACATTAAAATTGTCCTTCTCACGTTTATTCGCATCAATGACTACTCTGGTCTTGAGGAGAGGCATTTCAAAAGTAGTAATCTCTTGGAAAAAGGATCTGTATGGCCTCTCACACTCAACATAATTATCAACATCTTTTTCTATCTCTGTGGTAAAAAGAACAAACTTCTTATGAAGCTTTCTAAGAGGTAGCTCACCCCTGGTGGTGGTTGTATGTGTAAAAAGTCTTTGTTTAATAACAAAATCATCCTCTTGGGGACCAATGGCATAATGAACAACCGGGGCCGAATTAAGAGTTATGAGCGCCCTAGGCGGGACTAGAGCTAACGCCTTTTATAAATAAAATCTATTGTAGAAAAAATAATTAATCGTGACCAAATATCGTATTATGCCTTTACTATCTAAGAAAAACTTCCTAATAAATTTTTAGAGCTATTACTTTGCTTAAAATCCCAAGATATATCTCTAACATATAATCTATCATAATCCTCCTTTTCTCGTATATTTCCCAAATATTTTTCCCACTTTTTTTTACATATTCACCTTTCTTGATCTCTCCTCCAAAAAAACTTCCAAGACTTCAAAACCATACAAAGTATGAAAAATACATGAGTATGAATTAAATTTAACAACCGTCAATAAAGACACTTGCATAAATATTTGAGGCCTCCTAAATATCATATTCTTAATACAATTATGTAATTTTAATTTTATTTTGAATGAAGTGAATTGAATTGGTATGTACGATTGGAAACTAATTTCTACTAGCATATATGGAACTAATAAATTAATCTACTCTTCATAAAAACCATAGTAAAATAAAAGAAATTAGTGCCCCTAAATATTAGTGCCCTAGGCAGTTGCCTAGTTTGCCTAAGCCTTAATCCCCCGCTATGAACAACCATCTCCTCTTTTCTCCTAGTCAACCTTCGTGTTTTTCCGGTAGCTAAATTCCATGATGTGTGCACTGCGGTAGCCATAGGTCTTATGATGTTGATGCTATCTGCTGCTTCGGTTGCTAAATTTTTCAGCATCAATGGAATTTGATCTATTCCATTGCTTTTCGATGTTCAAATTTAAGTCGTGGATGTTTTATTCTTGTTCTTGGACTGCATGGCCTTGACCAATGCATGGTGGAAATGCTTTGATCAATGTGTTCACAGTGGGTGCGTGGGCATATGAGTGATATTTGTTTTCGTTTGAAAATTATGCGTGGAAACTTGTCTTTCCAAAACCTGTGATGAAAATGAATCTTTCGAAAAAAAATATTTCTCTACAAACGTTTCCGCATAGAGAAAATAATAAGAAATTGGAAAAATAATAAGAAGTTGGAAATAAAGATCCTCCAAGCTTCTTAATTACTTTCACACAAATTTTTCCACAGATTTTAATGGAAGAAAATTATGAGGATTTAAGAAGCTTTCTCATAACCGTTTCTTCTTCGTCTCGTAAAAATAACCAACTTTCTATTTCTCTGGGTAGTGCCATTAATTACCAAGAAAAAGGGAAAAAATATCAATCATTTGCAGTGGAAATGGCAAGGCAGGCTGGCAATCCCCATCCTATTTCCCCATGTGGGAGATTGGGAGATTTTTGCCCATTTGCCAACCAGTTGGATTGGAAATCAGTAGAAGAAATCCCACAAGTGGGGAAATAAGAAGAATTTTCTAGGAAAGGGGAAATCTGGGTATGGGAAGCCAATTTGGCATCCCCGGCAATAAAAATAAAATAAAACTTGTCAATTGATTTTTATTTATATTAATAAATTTGTTTAATTAAAAACCTAAAAATTAATAAAATTGATATTATCAAATAAAGGGTCATAAAATAATTAAATATTAATTAATTAATTATTAATGCAGTTTGTGACCTGCTGGGAGAAATTCTTGTCCGAAATGAATGAAACAAAGATCAAAATGATCACAAGAATGAGACAATCGTGACGAGGGTGATAAAATACATAAAATAATACTTTTGAAAAATTTCAAAATTTTCATGCTTATTAATTTTGTGAAGTCAAAATTAGTTGATAACAACCTCTCGAATCTTGTATCTCCCCTTTTCTTGCTTTGCCCAATTGCTATTTCAAGAGGATTCGTAGTAGATATCCCAAGCATGCTTCAAATGGTGACTTCATAGTGGATGTGTGTACTGCCCGGTTGTAGGAATGTTGAATGTAGGCTAAGGACTCATCCCAAGTCCGTGGATATTTTCTATTATACCCTCTAATCAGCTGCACCAAAGTCATGTTCACCACCTTTGTTTTCACATCTATCTATGGATGGAAGGTTGCGATCCTCTGTAACTTGGTGTCCATCTTATCCCACAAAGTAGTGTAAAACTTCCCCAAGAACCTAGAATATCAATCAGAAACAATAGAATTTGGCAAGCCAAAATGCACCCATACATTAGAAAAGAAAATTTCAGCTGCCTCATATGCTTTTATTGTCTTTTTACATGCCATAAGAGTACGCATCTTACTGAATCTATCAACAACAAGATATATATTGTCATGGCCATGTTTAGACATTTGTAGTCCTCCTAGAAAATCCATTGAAATATCTTCCCAAGGATGAGTAGAGACTGGTAAAGGCATATATAAACATTCCTTCCTAATTTTAGGCTTGCTTGTACAACAAAGTTTACATCCTCTTATGAATTTAGATACTTCTTCTTGTATATTGGGCTAATACATGTACCTTTTCAAGTGGGCTAAGGTTTTACCAACACCAAAATGTTGCGCTACTTTTGAGGTATGTGCTTCCCTCATCAATAGAATTCTTTCTTCCACTTACCCCATCGGTAGAGTAGTCCATATTTGACATAACGAGTCTTCAATACCCATCCTTTCAGCCCCTTGAGACTACAACTACTGATATATCACCACAAAATCTTTGTCTTGAACATATGTCTCCCCATAATCTTCCTTTGTGAAGGGCTCAATTTGAGAGATCATGGCCAAACAAGAGGTTTTCTCTTGTGTGGGTGGCCTAAACAACATTTTTGTTATCGGGGTTAGACCAAATCGGTTGTATAGATATATATCAGATTAAAGCATACAAGCAATAAACATGGAAATAACCAATAGAATAAAATACACAAGATATAACATGGTTCACCCAGTGTGGGCTACGTCCACCAAGAAACAACCAATATATTATTCCAGAGGTTGTACAATTGAAGATCTACAATCTTCCACACCTTACACGATGTACAATATTTTTCCTCTCACAAGCTTCTCTAAGCTCTCACCAAGAATTCCTTCTTACAATTCTTCCAAATCTTACCTCTAACCCTAGTTTCCTAGCTTATATAAGCCTATACAAACTTAGGGCACTTTAGCCATTCATTTACAACCATTAGATCAACTTTATAACAAAGATTAGATCTAATTCCTATGACTTAAATATAAACAATCACGCACAGGTAACCGATGTCGGTTACCCTAACCGATGCCGGTTAGTATGCTAGGTGACCAATGCCGACCGATGTCGGTTACTGTGTAAACCTACAAGTTGTAAATAAGCTCCTTTGTGAAGCAATTCAACTCCACAATCTCAACAATCTCCCACTTGGAGATAAATTTTTGCACTATCTGCACAACTCCATCCTTGGTTCCTCTCTTGGCTTTGTTTCTTCCTCTTCAAGTCTCAAACTCGAAGACCAACAAAAGTGGAGTGTAGCTCCAACTTCTCATTTTCCAATGACTTTGTTAGCATATCTGCAAGGTTCTCATTCATATGAATTTTCTCTAACTTTAGTTGCCCATCCTCCAACACTTGTTGTATGAAGTGATATCTCAACTGAATGTGTTTCATTCTTGAATGAAATGCTGAGTTATTTGCCAAATGAATTACACTTTGACTATCACTGTATAATTTACAATCCTCTTGCTCCTTTCCCAACTATTCCACAAACTGCTCATCCATATCATCTCTTTGCTAGCCTCTATCGCTGCAACATACTCAAGCCTCTGTAGTAAACAAGGACACAAACCTATCCAATCTCGAAATGCAACTAATTGTCGTCCCACCTCACGTGAATACATATCTAGTGGTGCTTCTCCTACCATCCAAATCTCTAGCCATATCCGAATTAACATAGCCCTATAAAGTAGTATCGACCCTTTATAACATAAATGCATGTTGGATGTCCCTTTCAAATACCCGAGAATCCATTGGACTACTTCCTAATGATCTTTACTGGATTGGCCATAAATCTACTAACAACTCCTATTTCCTATGCAATGTTTGGTCTAGTACAAACCATAAAATACGTAAGACTTCCAATTGTTGAAGTATATAGAACTTGTTGATATAATCCTCCTAAGACAAATAAAATTTTCTATTCTTCATATCTCTAATAATTTGTATGTCAAGGATTTTCTTTGCAGCTCTCAAATCACTCATTGCAAATGTGTAAGCTAACTTTTCTTTAAGCTCACCAATGTCTTGCATACTAGATCCTACAATAAGCATATCATCCACATATAGTAACAAAATAATATAGCTCCCATTTTCAAGCTTCTTGAAATAAACAAAATGGTCAGATCCACATCTCATATAACCATGATCATGCATAAAATTTTCAAACCTCATATACCATTTCCTTAGAGCTTGTTTGAGCCCATACAAGCTCTTTTTCAACTTGCACACAAGTTTCTCCTTACCCTTGACTTCATAACCAAGCAACTGATTCATATAGATCTCTTCCTCCAAATCACCATGAAGTAAAGTCATCTTAACATCAAGCTTTTCTAAATACAAATCTTTTACTACAACCAAACTAAGAACAATACAGATGGAAGTCATTTTAACAAGAGAAAATAGTTCACCAAATTCAATACCTACTTTTTATGAAAATCATTTTACCACAAGCCTTTATTTTTATCTCTTCTTTCCACCCTCTTCCTCCTTGATCATGTATACCCATATGTTCTGTGATCTCCTCTTACCGCTGAAAACTTGACCAAATCTCATGTTTGGTTCTATTTCAAGGAATTCATCTCATCATCCATGTCATGTTCCCACTAAATGTAGGTATACTCTGCTGCATTACTTCTTCAAAACACTCGGGTTCACCATTATCATTCAATAATAAATAAGATAATGAAGGAGTAAATCTTTCGAGGTCTACTTACCCTTTGTGACCTTCTCACTAAGATTTGGGGTGCCTAGGGATCATTCATGTGCTTGTTGCACATTCGTGTCGATCTCTCGACAGGTGACCGACATTAGTCACATGTAACCAATGTTGGTTCCTCTATAGCCAATGTCGGCTCACCAAATCGATGTCAAAAGCGCCATGCGCCGATGTCGGTTCACCCAACCGTTGTCGGCCCCTGCTCGACCAATACTTTGGTCACCATGACCGACACCAGTGTTTGTGGATTTTAATTTTAAATCTAAGAATGCATCTTTCTCAACAAACTCTTCACCGGTTCATTCTTGGGTACCAAAACTTGATCCCTATACATTCTCTTTTCATTCCAATCAATGTTACTGACTCCTAACAATCTTAGCATCTTCTAAATCCCAAAACCGGAATCTGAAATCACCATAACCATAACCAATGAAAGTGCATCTCTTGGATTTAGCATCCAACTTCTTCCTATTTTCTTTATCAACATGCACAAAAGATTCTAAACCAAATACTCTAAGAAAAGAAAGATCTACCTCTTTTCCAGTCCATGCTTCTTCTAGTATTCCACCATTCAGTGCACTTGAGGGGCCACGGTTGATCAAATATACCATTGTATCTACTGCTTCTACCCAAAACTGCAAGGGTAATCCAACATGTATCCTCATGCTTCTAGCATGTTCCATAATAGTTATGTTCATTCTTTCTACCACTCCATTCTCCTATGGAGTTATAGGAACCGTTCTTTCTCTGCGTATTCCATTCACTGAACAATAATCATTGAAAACCTTGCTGCAGTACTCACCACCATTGTCAGATCTAAGACACTTCAACTTCAAATTAGTTTGATTTTCTACAAGGGCTTTCCATCTTTTAAATGTTTCAAAAACATCAGATTTACGTTTAATATAATAAACCCATACCTTTCTTGTGACATCATCAATAAAAGTCACATAGTATTGGGATCCTCCATGAGAAGCTACCTGGGTTGGTCCCCACACATCTAAGTGCACAAGCTCTAATTTTTTCTCCTTTTTGTTGACCCAACTTTAAGAAACCTCACTTTATTTTTCTTTCCAAATATGCAATGCTCACAGAAATCAAGATCTACATATTTCAAATCTGATAACTTACCCTTTGCCTTTAAGATTTGCATTCCCTTCTTACTCATATGGCCTAGTCGATTATGCCACATGTTTGCATCTGAATTTGAATCTGAAGTAGATAAAACATAAAAAAATCAGTAATATAGGTAGACAAATATAATGTTCCTACCTTATTTCCTCTTGCAACAACAAGATCTCCATTGAAAACTTTCCAAGAATTGGTTGTGAATGTAGCCATGCATCCATATTTACCTAGTTATCATACAAAAATTATATTTCTCCCGAGGCTTGGCACATGTCTCATATCTTTCAATATCCATGTATTTCCATTATGAAATTTAAGATGAACTTCACCTTTACCAGTAATATTGCATGGTTCATCATCTCCAAGATAAACATGCCCAAAATTACCCTGGACATAATTTCTGAAATAACCCTTATTAGAGGTTACATGGTAAGAAGCTCTTGAATCTAAAACACATGAATCAATTTTACTATCCAAGGAGATAATTAGGAATCTTGCATTACCTCATTTTCAACAACATTTTCCTCTTTACCTTTCTCGATACATTCTCTTTGTTTTCCTTGAACCAACAATCATTCTTAGCATTTCCTTTCTTTCCACAATTCCAGCAGGTTATTCCTCTACCACTGGATTTAGATATACCATTATTAGAATTTGATTTCCCATTATTCTTTCTCTTGGATATCTCCTTTTTCCTTCCTCTACTTTCTACATTCAAAGAATTCCCAGATGATGATTCTCCGAACTTTTCCTGCGTATTTCTTCATTTAGAATTATACCAATCACATCATCAAACTTCAAAATATTAGTAAAATATGTTGTATTACTAACAGTCATTTCTAAATTATTCCAACTATCTGACAAAGAACAAAAGAATAACAATTCTTTCAATTCATCCTCAAAAGGGATATTAACTGATTTTAATTGATTTACAATAGAACGGAAATAATTCAAATGATTAGACACAGATCAACATTCTTGCATTTTAGAATTAAAAATTTCTTCATCAAATAAAATTTATTTGATGCACTTATTTTTCATATAAATTAGCTAAACATTTTAGTAATTCTCTGTGGTTTTTTGCTTTTGTTATATTCAAAGCCACATATATTGTCACCTCAATCTTATAGATCTCAAAGCCTTCTCGTCAAGAATCTTCTATTCTTCACCAATCATCTTTCTGGCCTTGCCTTCTCATCTAATGGTAAATATAGATCTCTCTGATACAGATAATCCTCCACCTGCATCTTCCATAGTTGATAATTATGGCCTTCAAATTTATCTACTTTGTATTTACTATCTTTTGCCATTATTGTGCTCCCACTCAATCATAAATCCCTGTGAGTAAATTTGTCAACACACACAACCCTCAAACAAAGCTCTGATACTAGTTGTTGGGGTTAGACCAAACTGGTTGTACATATATATATATATATATATATATATATCAGATTAAATCATACAAGAAATAAACATAGAAATAACCAACAGAAGAAAATACACAAGATATAACATGGTTCACCCAAGTGTGGGCTATGTCCACCAAGAAACAACCAATATATTATTCCAAAGGTTGTACAATTGAAGATCTACAATCTTCCACACCTTACACGATGTACAATAATTTTCCTCTCAAAAGCTTCTCTAAGCTCTCACTAAGAATTCCTTCTTACAATTCTCTCAATCTAACCTCTAACCCTAGTTTCCTAGCTTATATAAGCCTATACAAACTTAGGGCACTTTAGCCATTCATTTATAACCATTAGATCAACTTTATAACAAAGATTAGATCTAATTCATGTGACTTAAATATAAAGAATCACGCATTGGAGTAAGCGATGTCGGTTACCCTAACCGATGTCGCTTTTCCCAATCGATGTCGATTAGTATGTTGGGTGACCGACATCGATCAATGGATCGATGTTGATTACGGTGTAAACTGTAAGTATTAAATAAGATCCTTTGTGAAGTAATTCAAATCCACAATCTCAACATACGCCACCAAATATGTGCTACCTTTATTGTATTTGATCACCAAATGGAAATGTTGAAGGAGCCACATCCACTTGTAGTGCCTTGCCTCGCTGCAATTTAGACTATGCTTGCAAATACCGGAGAGTTTTGTGGTGGTGTGTGTGTAATAGTTTATTTACCCAAAAAATAATGTTTCCATTTCTTTATTGTCTGAACTAGTGCATACATCTCTTTATCATAAATTGAATATCCTCTAACTACTAAAGTGAAAGTTTCTAAATGATAACATACTGGCTTACCTCCTGTAGCAACACTACTCCCATAGCATAATCACTAGCATTTGTCTCTACTTCAAAGGGCTGCTAAAAATTAGGAAGAGCAAGTAATGGAGCATGACTAATCTTGTATTTCAACAACTCAAAATCCTTATCTTGTTCCTTACCCCAGTCAAAACCCTTACTCTTTGTGGTCACTATGTGTAGAGGTGTTGCAATAGTGGAGAAGCCTGGAATGAACTTCCTCATGTATTGTACTGCTCCCACATAACTTCTAGTCTATGTGGCTCCCATTGGTGTTGGCCAGTTATTGATGGCTTCCACCTTCATATGGATCCATTCGTAGCTCTCCTTCTCCATCCACGTGCCCAAGATAGACAAGTGAGTGTTTGGAAAATTCACACTTCTTCATATTACATAATAATTGTTTCTCTCTGAGAACTTGCAAGACTTGTTGCAAATGTGTTAGATGTCACTCACATGTGGCACTAAAAATCATAATATCATCTAGATAAACAATGAAACATTAATCTATGAATTCCCGCAATACCTCATTAATTAATCTTATAAATGTAGCGGGTGCATTACATAAACAAAATGTAAGTACTAACCACTCATATAAACCATGTTTTGTTTTGAAGGAAGTCTTCCATATATCTCTGTCTCCTTCATCCCGACTTGGTGATAACCCGACTTGAGATCTAACTTCATGTAATACTTGACATGTTGAAGCTGGTCCAAGAGGTCATCTATGCATGGGAGTGGATATTTGTTCTTTATGGTGATCTTATTCAAGGCTCAATAGTCGATGCACATCCTCCAAGAACCATCCTTCTTCGACACCATCACAATAGGTGAACCACATGGCGAGGTGCTTGGGCATATTACCCCTTGGTCTAATAGCTCCTGGAGTTGTTTCTTTACCTCTGTAATTTCCAATAAGGATTACCTATACAACCCGATGTTTGGTAGAGGGGACTCCGGAAACAGCTCAATCTCACACTTTACCTCCCATTTTGGTGGTAACCCGTTGGGAGTCTAAAATAATTCCTGAAAATAATAAATAATACTATCCAAATCCTTCATCCCTTGGTTAGAAACATCTGAAATTTCCACCCCATCTTGTTTATCTTTCAACAAAAGTAAACAAAATTGATTATGATTTTCCTGAATTAGTCTTTTTCTTGGTTAGCACTTATCATAGCAATTTTCATCGTATGTTGGTGTGCCTAGATGTTGTAATTGATTCTATCCTTGACCCTTCTATATCAGTTCTCCCTTCTCGTCAATATGGCATCCCTGGTATATAAGTAAGGATTCATGAAAACAACATCAAATGCATCAAGTGGAATTATATCAGCTTCTAATACATCTATATACTAAGAATTTATCCCAAATTTAAACTTACATCTTCTTGTAACTTGAATCTCTACACCCTTCTTCACCCATCCCAAAGGATATGGATGTGGATGCTCATAAGTTTTAAGACCAAGATTCTTGACAACCACATCAGAAATCAAATTAGATTGAGAACCAATATCAACCAAAGCATTTACCTTAGTTCTCTTAATTTGGATTTTGATCTGGAATAGTCTAATCATCTCCTCTTCATGTTCTTGGTTGTCCATGTTGGTGGCCATGCATCCAAGCCTCTCATCTACATCAGAATCATCCTTTATTTCCACCTCCCATATGTCTTTACAAGCTGTCATGGATTTATTTGAATCCTTGGTTCGATTCTTTGGATGTAACTCCGGATGTAACTTCCAACATGTAGCATCAGTATGACCATTGATATCACAATTCTTACAAAAATTCTTGGGATCTTTACAAGTATTCAAAGTAGTGGCAGTTTGTTTACCTTTCCCCTTCTATTTACCTTTGTTACTTGTCTTTCCCTGCTCTTTCTTTTCTTGATTTTTGATTTGCTTCATCTTTGAATCTGCTTCTCCTTGCTTCCTTTCATCATATATGTAGTATGCTTGCACACAAACTTCATTGAGATCCTTGGGCTTCGTGGAGATAACCTTCCTTTAAAGGTGAGTGTGAAGTCCTCCCAAATACTTGGTCAGAATACCTCATCCTCCAATTCCATGTTAAGCAACACGGCTTGTCTCGAAACTCCATAGTATAATCCTGCACACTTTGACCACTGCCTTGTCTAAAGTCTTCGCCATTTAATCACCTGGTCAGTCTTATGGCCAATGGATTAAAAATTAGCTCTAAGCAATTCTTTATAACCCTCCCAAGTAATGAAAATAGGACGTTTCTTCTTTTCACAAGTGGCTAGATGGGTTTCCCACCAAACTAGAGCATGACCTTCCATTTTGAAACGTGTAAAGGTAATCCTTTGTGCCTCCATGACATTATGCATATTAAAGAAAACTTCCAATTGTTTTAACCGTTTATAGAAAATTTTGCATCTACTTGTCCTTCAAATCTCTTAATTTCAACCTTAGTTTCAAATTTAAAAGGAGCATGATCAGATTTTACCTTCTCTTTTACAACTGGAGTTTATTCTTCATGCTCTTCTACATCTTCCTCGTCATGGATCTTGCCTATGCCAAAAAAATTTGCCAAAGCTCGAACCATTGATTCCATGCTATCTTGTTTGACTGAATCTGTCTTTTGCAGATTTGAGAGTTCTTGTTGATATCTATACATCCTATCCATCATGGTCTCTAGCATCTGAATTCTACGGACCAAGTTCTCTTCCTCCATTTGATCTTAACTCTTTGCTTCCACTTCTTCGTAGATATGTATGGATCACAAGGTATAACTTCTTTTCCTTTAGACCTTGTCACTGTCATACAAATCACAAGAACGAATACCACAGTCTTGGATACTTATTAGCTCTGATACCAAAATGATCAGTAAACCTTAAAATTTTGGAAGCTTACAAAACCACAACTTATTACTATTCTACTTTCAATTTCAAAAATGACAAACTTTGAATTATTTGTGAGTAAAACTAAACTTAGAACTAATTTTGCAGTAAAGGAAATAACAATTCAACACCAAAATTTATCCTAGAAACCCCCAAGTTGAGGGAAAACCAGTCGGGAAGGGAAATTGCTCTTTCTTCCCAAATTTTATTGGCCAATTGTGAATGAATACAGATTACAACAAGAGGAAAGGAAGTAAAACAATGTAAACACTCCCTTTCTATACTTGGTTGCTCTGTTTCTACACCTTTCTTCTACAAAACAAACTCTAGCTCCAATGGTTTCTTTCTCACTTCTTGCATCCAACTCTGATTGCCTTCGATAATTAATTCTTTCCTATGATCCTCCTTAAATAGCCTTCTTCCCATGTCCTCCCGTACCCTGGAGAATGGGAAACGTCCTCCAAGGAAGAGACATAGATGAGACATTTGAATTTCGCGTCCATTTGTGGCTCCATTTTTATTTTTCGTCCATAAGTGACAAGACCATTGGTGTCACGTAATGAACCGATGGTTACGCATCGCTTCGCGGGTCTATTATGCAATCGTTTTTCTATGTAGGGGCGGTTACATAACCGTCTCTCTGCTGCAGAGGGACGGATCTATAACTTCGTAGTCTGCTCTTCATTTTGCTTAATTTCTCCTTTTAAAACTGGTTTCTCTGATGAAGTGGTGTTTATTTGGATCCCTATGGATCAGAAATTATTCTCGCATGTTGAAAGAAACAAATGAAAATCATAAAATACTTCGTGTTTCACATTTTTATTAATGTAAATGTTTCCGATTTATAGTGTCAAAACAACCATTAAATGCAACATGAGAAAGCATTTTTCCTATTATACATAAATGTAAGTATTAAATGAATAAAGAATATGGGTATCTAATAAATCATAATATCATAGGGAGAAAAAGGCTTTATATTTTATGTTATCTTTAGATAAAAAATAACATCATCAGAATATAAAACCTTCCTAGATTGTTCCCTATCCTCGTATTTTTTACCTCTTACACCGACGTAAACAGTGATTAAAAACCAAAAATTTAAGCAGCAATCTAATGTTTGGATGTATTTCACACAAAACATAGTATATTTGAAGGGCTTACCTCTACGTTAAAGATGATTATAGAAAGGAATTGAAATGAATTTTTTTGGGGGAAAAAATCAACTAAATATTATTTATAAAATGAAGGAAAACTTGAATAATTGGAAGATATTTTCCACCGTGTAGCAAGGAAGTTGTGAAGATGACTAAACCGTTGTATCACTTCCAATGGCTTCCCCATCCACAATATTTCTTGCATCCATTTGTGAATCTAAAACTATCACGTTTAAACACATATTATAAAAAAATAAAAAATAATTCAAAAACTTCCCATGTAAAAAAGTATCAAGTTTAAATTGATAGACAAGGGTAAATTTTTTGAAGAAATGAATACGTGAAGAGGGACAGAATGGTAGCTTTCAGTCCTTTATTTTTAGACATTATATGTTCATACACATAGTTATAAATCATACAAAATCGAGTCACAAACTTCCCATGTAAAAACAAAGGATAAAGTTCAAGTATATATATGAGGATAAAGTCCTGCAATTTAGAGTTTTTTTCGTAAATTTAGACATACGTTGTGACATGAAAATAAAGGAGGTTTCTTTTTCATCACTTGATGTTTACTGTTAATCAGGTGTAAAATTGTGGAATTCTCTTAACTTTATTCTCCTCAAATATGAACTCAAATTTTATTCGTTATTTTTTTTGGAATTTTTTTTTATGGTTTTGCATTATTTTACAAATGTATATATGTATATATATACAAACTAAAAATAGTTGATAGCGATATCTCTCACTTTATTTCGCTGACATGTTTATGTTTTTTGTGAGAAGGATATAAATAATATTGATAAAACATAAATGCGTTTTTCCTGAAGCTTTCTCACTTAGAAAACTTGAACTGCACTTTGTCCTCATCAAACATGAACACAACCTCGAACCTTACACCTTGGCCTACAACAATGTTGGGCTATTGTTTAGTAGAAGTAAACTCGTCTCAATAAGAAATAAAAACCCGTTATCTTGGGAGGAACCCATTTCAACAAAAAAATAAAATCTTTATCCCATTAAGGAACCAATTTCATCAAGAAAGATAAAGTCCTCTCACTATGAAAATCCCACCCAAAAGTCCTAACTCAAATTAAAAAAAATCAGCAATAATATGGTGGTTGTTGTTTGTAAGTTTTTTCTACCTTTTTTGTTAAACACGATTGCTTTGGTATTTCATTTCATTGTCTTGTGACAATTTTTGAAGTAGTTTTATGCATATGTTTACAAATTAAAATGCGGGGATGCTTTCTAAAACTTTTCCAAACACACCAAACTTCAGACGATCGCTCCCAAACTAGAGAAAAAACAATTCTTTCCTTTTGTTGTTTTTTGTTTCCTACTGGTAGCAAAGATCATATTTGCTGTCAATCATTAGGTCCCTCAGGAACATTTTGGATCCATCTGTAGCCTTGTCACACATTTTCCCTGTATTTCTTTGTTGCTTGTTCCTAAAAATGGCTCTATCCCCCATACAACAAGTGAATGTCTTCTTTTCTAGCATTTTTGTTTTGTCTTACACCCATGTATTTATTGGTGTCTTTTAGTTACCACATGGTTGCGACTTCTTCCCTAAATGTCTTGGTGATATTCTTTCAAATTCAAGCATGATTAACTAGTTTTTGTGAGGTTATGACAGTGGCTTTTAGTCCTATTTTTAAAGGTAGTGTATGTACGTTCATTCTTTTATAAATAATCTATAAGTGAGATAAAAAATTCCTGTATAAAAAAATGCTTTAGTTTAAATTGGTAGAATAGGATAATTTTTTAAAATGCAGAGGCACATAATGGAGATAGATTTCAATCCTCCGTTTTCATATAGTATATGTGTATATGTGCATACAAAAATTTATTAGTAATACAAAAGTAAGTCAGAAGTTTCCTGTGAAAAAACAAAAGATAAATAGTTCACAAACACTAAAGTTTAACAAATTTATAAATAAACCCATAAAATTAGGCATACGTTGTGTCATAAAAAAAAGGAGGTTTCTCAACCATCACTTTTTGTTATTGTTAATCTAAAATACATATAGCTAATGTGTTGGTTTAAGTTTTAATGTTGGGTGTGTAAGGGATGTCATTAATTGGTTAATTGTTGTGTTGTCTTTTATTTTTCTTGTTGGTGGAGACATGGTTTGTTATAGCTTTACATGTGTGTAATAATGACTATTCTATAATGCTCATAGGATATATCTTGTTTAATGTGTTTTAGTAGATTTAGGGTTTAATTTTACTTAATGAAATAAAACCACTAAAATTTGAAAATAATAGGGTTTAATGATACATATGTAAATGATGACGGAATACGATGGATCTAAAAGCAGTGCAAGAGACTCCTCCAAAGAATTAGGATCTACACACATGTAGATAACTTTGACAAAAAATATATTAGACGATTATGAGGTGTGTTGCTTGAAAAAGGCCAATCCTAGGAACTAAAGGGCTTCCTTTAATGGGTGTCAACTTGCTTTTAGATAATTAAGCGAGAAATAAGAGATTAAAAATTGATAATACAAAGTAGTATAGATGATTTATGGATAGCTAATGTTTAAATAGTAATATTCAATCCATGTCCTTGATGATAGGCTAAGGAGGATTGAAAACATTATCTCGGTGGAGAGAGGCCTCATCACTATATTAGAAGAGAATATCTAGTTTCTCGGAGGTATCATATCGATTAGGAGTAAGGACAATCACCACGAGGGGTTCATTAGATAGGCAATATCCTAGCACGTGGGTTCATATTGAGGTAATTAATAAAATTAAAGTCAATATATCGGTAGACATGAGGGGGTGAAAGGGTTTAATTTATGAATATTTTGAATCAGGTATTGGGGGTAGGTTAGAGAGGTGGGCCAAAGGAAAGGGAGGTTCAATTTTAATATAAAACTAAAACATTTGAAACGTAATTTTTAAAAGTAAATACCTTAAAGTTGCAAAAGGAGTGTGGTCATAAATTAAATTATAATCTCTTTTTTAATAAAGAAATCTAGATTCTTAACCAAGAAATAATAAGATGGTAGAAAACTAGGATTGAGTATGTTTTTCTACACAAGTGATATTATTTCACCATCTTAATTATTTGAATAACTATTGATAAATGATTAAATCTTAACACATATAAGGTGATTTGTAATAGGTCTTCAATGACTTCAAACTATCTTTTGAGAGGAAATGCATAATAAAAAAATTTGAGTGAGAAATATAATATATTTTTTGTCTAATATATTAGGGTAGAAAGAAAAAAAGGGTAAATTAAATTGTAATTGAAAAATGGGTAAGTAAGGTACATGGAAAAAATAGGGGTATTTTCATTCTAATAATATAACAGGAGGGGGTATTATCAATTGAATAATTAGAGGTAGAAACTAGAATTAAGGGTATTATTTAATACCCTTCGAATGCACGTGCTATACCATAATTTTACTAAGTGAACCCCGTGATGATCACACATAAAAATTAGCTCATGGTTGATATCGATTGTTCCCACACAAATGGTTGATAGATGATGGGAAGGTCGTGGATGTTTTTAGGCATCCCGAATCACCACAAATAGATATAAGGGGGTTGTAACAAACAACGCCAAGAAAATGATCAACACAATTGAAAGCTCCCCAAGCTCAAATCCCCCTCCATCTCTTGAGACATAAACACAATCACAGAAGAGAATAAATCAATGTGTAATCATATGAATATGAGTTGCAAGTTGTCCACAAGTTATCTCCCTTAACATTCACATGTTTTCCACCCTCAAAGTAAAATAACCTCTTCTAAAAACAAGTGAGAGGAATCCAAAATCTATATATACTATAATGGTATGGAATTTGATCAAAGTCTATACGTGAAGAGCGAGAATGAAAAAATATAAAAATAATATATTTGTTATATTCACACACTCAATACATGGCTAATATATAGCCATTTACATAGCTAAACAACCTCCTAGAAAATAGGGAGGTGTTACAACAATTAACCCAAAATATTATTCATGGGTATAACAATCCAACATACTAACAACTAATTTATAATTACATAACATAAAGACTAATATACCATACAAGTAAAATTAAACCATATATAAAATACCAAACATGTGTAGCACTAAATGAATTCCTAACATTCCCCCTTAGTGCGGACATGGGAAAAAGATGCCTATGTCGCAACGTGCCGCTACGTAGCTTTGCTCATGATCGGATGGTTTCAAGGACAATACCAACAACCTCTAAATGGTTTTGTAATGCCCGTTCTCCGACGACCATGTCGCTAAGCTTTTAACGTTGTGGTGCTTATGTTGACCTCTCGTTGGCTTCGCCCTTGTCACAGAAAATGACTGGAGTTCTCCCACTCCGTCTTGTCTTCGCGCGTCGTGTCGATGTTTTCTGTGGGTGTTCCCGTCTCACCCATTTCGTTTCCTCCTATTAAAGGAAAACTGTGCGCTCGATTTATTGAGCTCGCGAGTTGGCTCTTGTTATTTCGATTAATAAGTATTAATAAGTGGTAATAATAATAATAATAATAATAATAATATTCTTATTTATCGGTCGACGTTAACCTCGCTTTCTGATCGTCGATTTGATACCAACCCTGTTGTTATATTTTGATAAGCGATTACATAAATTAATGCAGGGAAATGAGGATGAAGCTCCATCTGCTCGGCATTTAAGGTGAACTATTTAAATATGGTTTAGGGTTATAAAATATTCTAAGGCGTGCTCGAATGGGGAGAATTTAGGATTTGCGTATCACATGGATCTCTCTCCAAAATAGACGTCTTTTCTTGTAAACCGTGTTGGACCTTCCCTGGGATCTGGGGAAACGTGTTTGAAATCGTATTGGGTTTTGGCCTGCGTTTTGTCTTCGTGATTCGTTATGGCTTGCTAGCCACATTTTCTTTGTTTTGGGGATTTACGTGCTCAGTAGTTTGGGGATCTGCGTGCTTAGTGGATTGGGGGTCATGCGCCCAGATGAAAATCTCACATTTGTGAGTTTATTGCAAGTTTCCTTTCTTTGTGTGGTCATTTTTATGTGCGCAGATCTGGCGCGTCCTTTTGTGTCTTCCTAGGCCGCAAAGAAACCCCCTCACGCCTTATCTTTGGTGCGTAGATCTTGGACGCATCCCTTTTTCCCTGCCCTGGCCGCGTGGGTCTGTGGGGTGAAGGAATCGGGGTTTTGTGGTCGTGGACATGGTTTTTGTTGTTGCTGATGCGTTTTGGGGAAGAAGGAGCGTGGTTTTTCTTTTGGTTTTGGTCGCGCACAACTACCAAGCTGGTGAGTGCACGTTGGCGTGTTACCTCCACTTTCATTGGGTGCTGTGAGTTGTGTTCTTGTTGGGATCCACAGGCCTGCACGAAGATTTGCTTGAGCGAGCGAGCACGTTGCAAGAGAGTAGACGCCTCTTTGAGCGCTTCCAACAAGCAGGCTGCCCAACAATGTTGTTACCTGTTCAGTATTGAATGCATCCTCAAATTTGGGATTCTCCTTCAAGTTTTTTTTTTTTATCCAAATCAATTAAGTGACAGTAAGAGTGTTACGAGGAGACTTGATGAAATTTATTACAAAAATTCTCTATTGAGACCTTACTGGTTTTACGATGCAACTCATGGAAGAGAATCTCATAGAGGAGGATCTGTTTCATATCAGAATATTCATGAAGCACAATTTGTTGTTGGAGAGCCTGGTAATAAAAGCCTTCATAAGTGTGGCGCTTGCATTATTCATAGCAGGATGGGTTGTTCGGCGGAAGTCTTTAAATCTATCGGGTGGTTTTCTCAGGGTTCTGGTAATGTCAGCATCTATCATGGCTTCCTTCAGGTTTGGAGCTCTCCTCCTCGTGTTTTTCTTCACATCCTCAAAGCTCACAAAGCTTGATCGAAAAGAAGCACAAAAATGATCTTTGAATACAAGGAGGGAGGCCAACGGGATTGGATGCAAGTCTTTAGTGAATAGTTGATTGCCACACTGACACTAGCATTAGGAGTTGCTTATTTATTTGACAGTGGAATGATATCTGTTGAACTCGAGAAAAGGCACCTTTGGTTCTTGCCACGATTGGTGGTATACTTGGGCACTATGCATGCTGTAACGGTGATTCTTGGTCTTCGGAAATTGGTG
Organism: Taxus wallichiana var. yunnanensis; assembly: GCA_018340775.1. Classification (NCBI taxonomy): domain Eukaryota; kingdom Viridiplantae; phylum Streptophyta; class Pinopsida; order Cupressales; family Taxaceae; genus Taxus; species Taxus wallichiana. Next base: position 431,179,302 of record CM031244.1, on the reverse strand, counting down.
TTCTTAGTAGTAGCCAACCTCGGCTCATTACTACCTTCAAGGGCCTGTTTCAGCGTGCTCTTGTCTTGGGAAGTGCATTAAAGGCATGATAAGCCCTAACCCTCTCTCTTAATGATTTATTTCCTTTAGCATTTAGATAAATCAATCTCTGCAATTTTGTTTGAATTCTGTATATGTGAGTCTCTTTTGGATTGTTGATGTGTGATTCTCTTTTACTAAGTAAGTAACGTTTTGGATTCTTGATATTATTTAATATTTATTTACATATATATGTTGACTCTTTCTTGAAAGAGATGCCCAAAAGAAATGGGTTTTCGAATGACTTTTAATCACAATTTGCATGAGCTGATCTCTCTCCAGTGATTCTCGCTTTTCGATCTTATAAAGTTAGTTTATCATTTTGCCATGATTACTCCTGTGATCAGTGGTTTCTGTAGAAAATATTGTGGTGTGTGAATGAGATTTAGAATTTTTCTTGTCTTGTTTTTATTATGTAAAACATGGCTTGAAAACGGGAAATTTTCGGAAGAGCTGTGTTGGTCTTTTAATGTGGATTGGTAATAATATAACCCCCCATTAGGATTGGAGGCTTCTATTTGGGGAGAGTAAATCTTGGTTCTTCTTGGTCCTTCTAGATACTATCCGACTCCTTTGATTATCGTTTACTTTGGGGATTATTGAAAACCCCTCACCAGGGCCCTCTACTATTATTATTACTATGAGCTTATTTTTAGATTGGAACGCTCCTGAAGCATGTGTTAATGGGGTTTCTATTTTGTGACCTTTTTGAATATGGTAAGCACTCAAGACGTTAGTTTGTGTGGATAACTATATGGCTTAAGTTTGAGGCACTACTTAGATCTTCGAATCAGTTAAAGTAATATTGGATACATCGAACTCTCATGAATGTGTACATTCTTCAAGTTTGATTGACATGTGATGGCCCTCAGGCATATGAATTCAGACAATGCTTGAAATATGAGATTATAAATTTATCCTATACTTTGACTTCAAAGCTTGTTGAAATGCTTTTGGTAGGAAAACGGATGAATAGGGAAGTTATGAGAACTACCCTAAAATGGATTCATATATGACCTTAAGTAAAGGTGACAACTACCATAATGGGATCTGTACATACCTTATATGACAGTAAGGATAGAAGTCGACCTGAAATTATTTAACTTCATTATATAGGACAATGATTAATACCCATAAATTGAGATATGCAAGTGGAGGTTGAATTATATAATATGATATATTATGCTATTAGGAAACCAGTAAGGATAAATATGTTATTTCAATACTTGGTGATAGCGTGGAATATTTTCGGCATTTATGATGATTATTATGTTAGCTAAAAATTGGTACTTGCATCTCAATTGTGAGTTGAGATAATGTTGATACTTGCATTTATAGTGGCTCGGACCACGCTTGCATATTTTAGCTAGCCAAATGTACCTTCTACTCATTAACAAAGTATGACGGTATTGTTGTTCGTAATTCATTCCTCTGAGTTGGACTCTTATACTAATAGAGGCATATAGAGACATGATAATAAACAACCGATAGGATATCTAAATAATATATGAACTTACTGATTGGTGGAACCCTTGTTTACATAAGTACATTCTTTTTATTGTGAGATAAGTATCAAAAGTATACTTACATATCCTTGATTTTCTATAAAGGTTGATACTCGGGTAATATTGATGATTATCATATGATTGACACTTGTATTTATTATAGAGCTTAATGTCGTTGGTGCTTTTATTTAATTGAAAGATAATATTGTTGGACACTTATATATGTGAAGTAGGTTGAGGGTATTAGGTGAGCGTTATTATTACTACTGTAATTTAATTATGATTAAATGCAAGGTTAAGGTTGCATATCTTCTAGCCACTTGGAATTTTTGTTCTTATGTAAGCAGATTTTAGGGAAGTGATCAATGATGGGTATGAAATGTATTATCATGAGATGTGCAGTTAAGATTTGAATACATGATTAGGAATTATTTGATAGGGAGTATTGCAAGCTTTCATTTATTTAAATGCTAGATGGCATAAGTTATTAGGTGAGGTTTATATCTTATCATGCTCAGTTCTAGCGAACTGACTCTAGTAAATATTTGCTGCAGATGGAATTTTAGCGAGTAGATGAGGGATAGACTTGTAAACTTGTGCATCAACCTCAGCTGAGAAGTTCTTACATGAATCCTTTTTATATTGTTCAACTATTGATAACATACAGTGGAAAATGTAGGAGAGGATCTTGGTCTTGGTATAATGTATTTGTGGACTTTGTCATCTTAACTTTGGACACCTTGGTTTGTTTGACCATCATTGAAAATATTAAAATATTGGTTACTGCTTGTTGAGTGACCCTATTGGATTATTGGTATTTTAAGTGTGGATGTAACCTTGTTTTGTTCTGGTGAATGAGTGTTATTAAACTTTACCCTTGAAAGGAAATGTTGAGTAAATCTTGCTATGACTTATTAATAATGCGACATAAGTAAAATAATGTGGGTTGTTTAATACTTATAAAAGTTGAACTAAAATTTATATTTAAATAAATTAACGTAGAGGTTAACAACTTGAGAGCAAGGAATTCTTTAAAGAAATCATAGGCGAGACTATCTTTGTGAGCAAGAATTATATAACATGATAACCCTAGCTTCTCTAGTGAACATTATTCCTTTTTGGGTGAAATTTGTAAAATAACCCTAAGGTGAAATGAACTGTTAGTTGTTAGAAGAGGATAAGATTTAATAAGCCTGAGAAAACTTAGCATTGTAAGAAGCATTGTACAAATCATATCTAGAGTCTTAGCAAACTGAAGTTAAGGATCGAAAGAGGTTACATAAAAATAAATAACCATCAATAATTTCCTCATTGTGGCTTGCCCTATCTGTAGGTGTGTTATGTGGTGGCTTCTTATGTTGTTTTGTCAAATAGAAAAGTAAACCATCCTTGGTGGGTGTGAACATTTCGTGCTACCCTTGTGGTCATCCTTGTATTGAGTTATCCACGGAGTTAGTTGTGACCTCGGTGGTGGCATGTCATGTCGTGTTTGTGTCAAAAAAAAAGTTATCCTGTATTTTACTGTGTTGTTTGGGTGTGAAATTTTTGGGTCGTTACAGGTTTTCCCAATGGTGTACCAAACCAAAACTATAGATAGTTTTCCTAGTGGATTACTAACAACCACAACTATAGATGGTTTTCCAGTGGATTACCAACAACCACAATATCATGATGTTGTAGTACATTGCTCAGCTCTCATCATTGCTACTCTTGAGGATATTACATATCAGAATCCATGATAGTGCATTTATTCATCACCCATAAAAATTTGAAATCAACACACCATCTTTGAAAGCAAAAATAAACACACACACACACACACATGTCACCAAATTAGTGATGCAGCCCCATCGCGGTGACCGACGAGAGGACGTTGTTTAACCTCCATCCTCTCTTTCCTCCGGCCTCCAATGTGACACTACTATCTCACCGGATTTTATCATGAAGCTCAATTTTTCATACCTCAGTCGGACGTTGGATACCACCAAAATGTGTTCGTAAGGAATTTGTTTTTATTTTTACAAATATTTGACTTCGACTCTTGACAAAATGACTTGACGAATTTTAACTCTTTTGATGAAAAATGATAATTTCGACATGAAAAATGATGATGACTCACAAATTTGACATAGACATATGATGTGTACACACTTACTTTTGGCTTTATATGTCTTTGATGACTCTAATAACATGTAACAAAATTTAACACTAAACATGAACTATGACTAATGGAATATTTAATGTAAAAAATAACATTGACTAAAAAAACGTTGACCCCTTAAAATAATGACCTAATGTATAGACTATATATTCAAGTTATTGAAGAGTCATATTTTTAACTCTATGTTATGCACTAAATGAAATGAAATCGACTTTCTAACCTAAATACCTTTATGATTTGAATTGATGAGGATGAAGATTCACATCATTGACTAAAATAAGGTTTGTATACTTATATACTCTTTTACACATAACTGCAAAATTGAATGGAACGAATGTTGATGCCAATGTAAGGTGTGTCAGGGGGAGTTGGATGGTCAACACTACTTAATGTAGAAGACATCAGCAATAGATCTCTTGCGCAATCACCGCCAGAGTGTCTTCCAAACGTAAATAGAAAAATCGATGCATGAATATAAATCTTATTGCAGACCGCATTCAAATGTACCTCGAGGATCTCGAGAATTAAATTGACACCACTAACCGCAAATGAGAATATTATCACTTTCATGAAGACATGTAAATTTAGTTTGCCAAGTTAGCATCTGCCAAACCCGATCTTGCCAACACCTCCTTTTAAAACAACTCCTTAATCAATACGTGATTCGTTGAACATTGAGCAGACTAAATTGAGTTTTCTGATGTCTTCCAATTCAACACTCGATCTAGAGTGTAATGGCGATATCATTGAGAATTGGATATAGTGTGATATACAAACAGAGGGGGATTAAGATTTAGGTAAACTAGGCGATTGCCTAGGCGCTAGCACTTGATCGGTGGGTGCTGAATCTAAAAATTTCCTTTTTTGGTTAATTTTAGAACTTAAATTTAAAATAATTTATTTGAAGACTTAATATTGATTAACCCATTTATAGATATTATTGTATAGTAACATAAATTTCACGCATACACATAAAAAGTTTTGTAATATTTTTGCAAGTAAAAGAAAATATCACATATTTATAAGCACATATGATTTTTTTGGTATTATTACCCATTCTTTGATGTAGCTCCAGATTATGTAGGTGTGTAATTTGTTCTAGAAAAAGGTTAATGTATTTTTATAATGTTGCTAGTGTATCTAGTAGAGGTGAGTATAATTAAAGGGAAAAAGTATTTGATTTTCTATTCTTAATTTTTTGGGTAAATTTTTTATTATTTTGTTATGGAGGAATCCGTAGGCCTGATCCAAATACGAATCTTCACAAAACCATGGGAACTACAGAAACATTTTTGTTTCTTTGTAAAACAATGGTGCTTTCTTTCAGGATAGAGTTCTGTCACCTACTTGATATGGCTAAATCAGACTTGTAAGAAGCCTTGTATAAAATATTGTATTTTTTGCATTATGAGCATCTCCTACGACTAATGTTTTCCATCCATGGAATATTTTTCATCCTTCTCGTGATAATTTAATAATATATTTTTATTATTATTTTATTATGACCATGATGTAAATTTAAAAATACAAAAATATAGACATATTTTATTTATTTACTTTATGGAAAAAAATATTAAATAATTTTTTTAGGAGGGCGCCCACTCAAACTATTGCCTAGGGTGCTCCCGACCTTTAATTCGGCCTTGTATACAAATTTGATAAGAACAACTTTTGATATATAGTGCAACAAGCGACGTTGAACCAATAATGCTATCACCATGTGAAACTAAATATTCATTTGATGCAAAAAAAATCATTCAATACCTTCATTTTGTCAATCCAACTGTAAATGGGAGTGCATTTTGGGATGTGATCAGTTAACGGTGAGATTTCCAATACACACGTTAAAAGGAACAAGTGTATGTGATATGCCCGATGGGGATCTTCCAAATCTTAAAGCCCATGAAAAGGTAAATATTGATCTTGGGAAATGAAGTAAACAATTCCACTAATTCCTAATTTGTGTGAAGCTTGTTGCAAAATGCTTCGAATGATACACCATCGATGCTTTTAATAGTCTTGAATTATTCACAAATTACTCTATCATTCCCATGGCCAAAGAACAATTCTCCTACCCCCTTTTCCTTCTAATTCTCCATATTAACCTAGCTTTAATACCAAATATGGAATTTGATCGAGTCTATACAACAAAGAGCAAAATGAACACAAAATAAAAGAAATATATTCACACACTCAATACATGGCTAATATATATCCATTTACATAGCTAAATAACCTCCTGAAAATAGGGAGGTGTTACAACAACTAACCCGTTGTATTATTGTTGGCTAAATTTTATGCACCATTAGATACACAAACCTAAGTACAGTCATGGGATAAATCCCCTTCATTTAACAATGAAGTTCTCGTGTGATGTATTTATTTATTCTACAACTTATCAATTTATATTTTGGGTATTACTTTAATCGCAGGGCTCATGAACCATAACCAGAAAATTTTGCAACAAGTAAGGAACTTTGTTTGGGAAAGTTATGCGGAAAAGAAAAGGGAAGATGTGTGATTATAATAGCAGCGGGGAAAAATATAAGTACTTCACAATAAGTAGATCGCAGATCTTATTACAGCCGTGTAAAAAATAAATAAACACTTTAAAATTGTCACAATTTAAGCAAATGAAAAAGAAATAAATTCATATTCAGACTTTAAGTAACACAAAGTTTACCATAAAAATCCTCACAAAATTTACAACGAGACTTCTTAGACACAAAGTTCTCGCAAAAATTCACCTTCTTCTTATTCAATTCCAGCAAAGTTATACAAATAACATTTCAGAGTCTCAACACAAAGTCTGATATCTTTTAAATTCTTGCATAAAATTACAATAACTGGTTGCCAAAAAGTTCCATCTTTTGGCTCTTAAGCCTCTCTTTCTATTTATAGCCTCCATAAGGCAGTTACAAGATAGAAAATATCCGTTATATTTCCATAAGTGTCTAACTACTCAATTTGTCATCGGGACTTGAGCATTTGTAATGTCCTCTCTCTAGGACAAGTTAGGAATTCATACAAATATGATCACATAAAGTTGTAAATAATTAATTTTCAAACCCCAACTACTGCAATTTTTAAAAATTCATATTTTTGGCTAGAGAAGTCCAAATGGGCTGAAATTTTGGATAATGGATCACAAAAATATGAAGAACAATATGCAAAAATTAGATTTCGTACACCAACACGAAACCCTAATTTTGACCTAAAAGTAGGTCACAAAGCACATTTAGGGCATCAAATCCACTCCAAAAATTATGAAAACATTTTCTCCTTATTTCTCCTAGTTTCTACAATCATATGCAATATTAAATCAACCCCAAACTGCAGATTTGATATAAATATCAATTTTCCATACCCAAAAAAGCCTGCAGATAGCTGAAATATTCAAAAATGCATAACTCCTTCAATATTCCATATTTTCTCCTCAAATAAAATGCAGATAATTCTATAAATTAAGATCTTTCCAAAGAACTAAAGATTTGAATTTTATGACACCCGAAAACCCTCCAAAACAGCCCCCAAAAGTCTCAATCAAGTCGCTAGGGTTAGATGGAATGACATAAATTATTTTCAGCTCTTTCTACACTTCAAAAACCCTCCAAATAACAGTCCTACACTTGGAAAATTATACCAACATAGATCAGATTATATTTTACCTTGTTCACTCACAAAACATACTAAAACAAGTCCCTTATCAAGTCGCCATTGTTAGAAAGTATGAATCATGCAAAGAACATACTTCAACACAAGAGAACTCAACAATGGAGCAAGAGAAAATACTTCAATTGATCAAAACCAGCTCACTAACTTCCCACGCGAGAGAGAGAGAGAGAGAGAGAGAGAGAGAGAGAGAGAGAGAGAGAGAGAGAGAGAGAGAGAGAGCATCAATGGGCATGCATCCCAACTCCAAGCATGGAGCATAAAATAAATATCATCATAACATGAGTCTAACAATGATCCTAGCACTCCTTTTATAAGCAAGGAGGCACAAAATTTGAAATCCCTAGGAGAGGGAAATTATTAAATAAAAGAAGTTTATTTCCCCTAGGTGTGGCGTCCCCTTTTAAAAAGGGTGATTTTAATATTTAAAATCCATGTATATATTATTTAATTAATTCCCCCTTTTTTAATTTGCATTTTGGGAATTTAATTAAATAATTACTTGCTCCATAAATATTAAATAATTAAATAAATATTTCTTTATAATGTCAAATGATTAAAATCACTCTCAAGCAATATTATAAAATTATTTAATATAATTTTCCCCTTGCAACATCCCTAAAGCCCACGGGGAATGATAGGCTAAGGGTCTTCAAAAATGGGGACATTAGAACATTTTCCTCCTTGAAATCCTCATTGCATGACACACATGAAATTGAAATGTTACGATGTGCCACATGTTTTTAAGTGATTGAATTTTTCAAACAACTTAACGTAATGGCTTTTGACCAGATTACTTAAGTTTTAGAATTAAGATCGATTAATTTATTACATCATTAGGAAAAAAGAAGAAGAAAATGAAGAAGAAGAAATTCTAGCTGAATAACTTAATTCATGCTTTGCACCTTTTTGCTGAAGAAGAAATCTGTCCACACAACGGTAGAAGATCTTTGCTGAAACTATTCACTTCATGCCGAAAGTGTTTCTTATTTTTTTCCCTCTCAGCTACTCCCACAAAAACTGATTTTAATGATTCTATTGTGTAGAGGAGGTCGATATCTTTCTAGAAAGTCTAAGATCTCGAAAAATGGAGCACCGGAGCAAAAATTAAAGCCAATCGGGTTTTGACCTCCCATTACTTTCCCATTAACGTGTTGGAGATTTTTTCCATTTTTCTCTCATTTAATTCCACCAAAAACTAATTTTTATGATTCCATGATGTAGAGGACTTCGAGGGATTTCTAGAAAGTCCAATATCTCAAAAAACAGAGCATCGGAGCAAAAGTTATGGCCAAAATAAGTTGTCAAAATTCCCTTCTTTGCATGAATGTGACCCCCATTACTTATTACTTGTAAAAGTAAAGCAATTTCTCTTTGTATTGCGGGATTCTACAACTACTTTACTTAGTTACTTTATGAAGTAAAGTAACTCCATTTTTCCGCATTACTCTCTTCTTTTTTCTTCTTTGTTTTTGCAATTGCTTTACTTAGTTACTTTATGAAGTAAAGTAACTCCATTTTCCACATTACTCTTTTCTTTTTCTTCTTTGTGGGTTTTTGTAACTGATTTACTTAGTTACTTTATGAAGTAAAGTAACTCCATTTTTCCACATTACTCTCTTCTTTTTCCTTCTTTGTGGGTTTTTGCAACTACTTTAATTAGTTACTTTATGAAGTAAAGTAACTCCATTTTCGTATTACTCTTTTCTTTTTCCTTCTTTGCAAATTTTGAGATAGCTTTACTTCGTTATTTTAAAAAGAAGTAAAGCACCTTCTAAAGACTGATAACTTAAGTGATTAGTAATGCAGATTTCAGGAACTGCTTTACTTGCTTTACTTTTGAGAAGTAAAGTAGTTTGAAGTAGTCAGGTGTCAATTCAATGCAATGAATAGCTTAGATTTGTAGCATTTAGGAACTACTTTACTTGCTTAATAGCAAGAAGTAGAAGTATATAATTTTAGCGTAAAACTAAGAAGTAGAAGCATTTCGGTTTAGCATAGAACTAAGAAGAAAAAATAATTCGGTTTAGTGTAGAGATAAGAAGCGAAGCACTTCATTTTAGCATAAAACTAAGAAGCAGAAGTCATTTGGTTTAGCGTAGAACTAAGAAGTAGAAGCACTTTGGTTTAGCGCATAACTAAGAAGTAGAAGTCATTCGGTTTAGCGTGGAACTAAGAAGCATAAGCACTTGGTTTAGCGCAGAACTAAAAAATAGAAGCATTTCGGTTTAGCGCAGAACTAAGAAGTATAAGTCAGCTTTGTGGGCTTCTATAACTACTTTACTTATCAACTTTAATAAGTAAAAATCACTCCTATTTAGCGCAAAGAAGAATAAGAATATGAACCGGGTTTTTAAGGATGGGTTACTTGTTACTTGGAAGTAAAGCACTTTGAGAAAACCGATTGCTTAAGAGATCAAGAAATTGACTTTTTCGGAGACTTTTAGAGCATTTTGAGCACATGAGTATTTTATCAAAGCATCTCCCAAGCAACCTCTCTGCAACCTTTTGGATAATTCTAGAGCAGATCTGCAAAATTTTTAAAAGGAGTATCCCAAGATTTCTAAGTGAAATATTTGGGGACACCAATTATTCATAGTACAACAATCCAACATACTAACAACTAATTTATAATTACATAACACAAAGACTAATATACCATACGGTAAATATGAAACCATACGTAAAATACCAAACATGTGTAACACTAAATGAATTCCTAACAAATAGACTATAAACATCTCATTTAGTTATATCCTTTTTTAACATTTCCATTCTACGTGAATTCCATTCTGGTTGGCCATTCTTGGCCTCATGTGCACACTAATATCTAAGATTAAAATTAAATTGCAACTTCATCATAACAATCCTAGATATTAATTAATACAAACATTGAGTGTTACATTTTGTGTAGTAGTTGCTAGCCTAAAAAAACCCTGTTTAAATGGATTAATAACTTTTTGGAATTATTGTAATTAAACGAATGCATAGAAAAACACTGTAAACACAACGAAAATAGAAAATACCTTAAAGATCAAAAAAATTCTAACACATATTGTAAGGGTCATAGAAAATTCGATAGCTAAAAATATTATTAAAAAAGATACATCAGGCACATAGCCAAACCATAGGTCCATTAACTCATAAGACAACCAAGCAAAAAAGTGATTTGAATATTACATAAACAAAGATACCCAAGAAATACTTGTGAAATTGAGTATTCACCGTTACTCACATATGAAAAGGACAAAAGATATGTACACATTAACAAATTCCATCAATTTTCAAGTACCAACAATAGTACATCCATGTAAATCTGGGACATCAATTTCTGGGTGCTTGGATAGATTACAATCCTTGTTTGCATAAAACATAACCTTGAATGGAAAAAGTAAAATCACAGAAGAAGTTTGAATGTTGAGGATAATCTTCAAACCTACAATATAAATAACACATGAATAGATTCATAGCATGCAAAAACATCTAGGTAGTCCCTATAGTAATATTGATAGCATACACTAACTTGAACCAAATGAAGAGTCAAAACTGTACAACTTCATAGAGAATGCACCATCATGGGATGGGTTCTTTAATATACCAAAATCAACTAGAGACACACCCAACCTTGACATTAGTGCCAATTTTGACATCAAAACGCATCCGATAGGATTTTATTCTGACAAAATATTCTTCAAACTTGCACCCAAAATCATCCATGACTAACAAGGAGCATGCCCAACAGAGTTGGCACCCTCGTAAACATTGTTTCAAATGCCAACCTTCACTAGAAATCACTTTATTGACATTTGTGCACTTTGATATTCATTTTGTTTGAAAATAATGCATCCTAACTAAAATGACCACATTAACATGGAGAACATATGTTATCATTGTGGTAATCATTTCACCTTACCACTACACTCCATCAACATAAATTTAACTATATTTTCCAAATACTCGTATCACTCAATGTTGTTTGAAGAAAATCCATCCTAATTGAAGATTTTCTGCATCCATAAAGCGTGCAATTGGGCGGGGATCAAGCTTGGTTACAAAGGTATTTTTAATATTCATGTTTCTAATCCACACTTTAAGCCATCGGTAGGATATAGAGCCAATGCATTCAATCCATTTCAAGCCCAAATCTACATTGTAACACCCACTATTTCAGACGCACAAGACAACACAACAAAGTACAGGATAATTTTTTTTACTTGTTCGAAGTATAGAATGACACAATAGGTGGTCACAATGACTACAACTAACTCTTTGAACAACTTGACACAACGATGAATACATAGGCAACACGGAAACATCCAACACCTATCAAGGATAGTTCACTTTTCTCTTTGACAAGGCACCACGAAACAACCCAACCACGATACACAGACACAGATTTAGTACATTCCACGGTGAAAAAATCCTTTAAGGTTATGTAATCACTAAAACATCTTACAAGACCTGACTTTACGATCTAGAAGATTTAGATTTGATTCGAGCATTTCTTCCTACAAAGGTGAACTTATTACTTTTATACTATTGACTAATTAGCTGGAGGACAAGTTTTCTGAAAGAGGTTCAACTAAAGACTGGAAAAACTAGCTAAATTCGCTTGATCAAAAGGGACACCTTCCATCTCTCACAAGGTTTCTTATTCATCCAAGCTACTGAATCTTGATTCAGGCCTCCATTGCACAAGGCGATGAGCATAAGATTCAACTGAAGTGGAATGTCATTAAGGTTCAGAACTACAACCTCCTTGTGTAAGGATCAACAATTAACCACGCTTAAGAGAAGATTATGAAGTACTATGGCAAAGGTTAGAGTGATAAGGTTAATTTATTTCATCATCATGATCTCTTTAGTTATTAACTGGTCTTTTAAAGAGGCTTAATAGTTCAACTGGATTTGGGAAAAAGCTTCATTTAGCAATCTCTTGATTAAGTTCGACAAAGGATGCACATGGGGTTCCCAAAAAGGAAGCACAAGACTTAATGTGTACTTATTCAAATTCCCCTACTAACTAAGATCTAACTATATCCCTAAAGGCCAACAATGGTCTTACTTTTTAAAATATTTAATGTTTCACAACAATGAAAATAAAGTTAAATCCATAGCTTAAGGTTAACGAGGGTAGATTCTTTTACACCGGTAGAAAACTACTTTCTTTCCTATTAAAGAATCTTAATTTTATCAACCAAGCACAACTTCATTATTATCTTATTTATTTATTCATCTATGTATTCGTTTTTTTTTTTTTGATTAACTTTAGAAAAGGATTGTCAACCCACTAAAACATGCCTAGAATAGCATTGATGCCAATACCATGGAGGGTTATTAAACATGAAAGTTTTATGACCCGAAAGAAGAAATTATCGTTATTTAACGAGAACACTAAACACGGTTATAACATTTCTATTCAAAATGGCACACAATCCAAAGGTGTCAAAAGATTTGATTGAACTTTGGTGAGAACAAGAAGGTAACAAAAATTGGTCAAACCACGCTACAACATTTTCATGACTGAAATAATATCATAAAGAAAATACACATAACAAGGTGATGATCGAGTTTAATTCCTCACAATAATAATTTAAAGTTTTCTACAAAAGGATAAGACAAATTTATTTCACAAATACCAAAAATCCAAGGCAAGAGGCCTTCCAAACTCCATTACAGCACCATTGCAAGATTTACAACACAATAGACATTCTTACAAGGAACTTCATAAAACAACCCGATGAAACCTTTATCAATCTTTCCTTTTATCTACTCACAAAGTCCATCTGCACAAGTATTAACTCGAGTCAGTTCGCGAGAACTGAGCATGTTGAGACTACACAATGAAACAATATGCTAACATTTAACAATATCATGAAAGGAATGTTCTACTTCAAGAATGGATCGAAGCACAAACCACTAATCAAAATTCATCACATGAGATAAATATTTACACCAGCTAACAAGGAGGAAGCCAAATATTCTAGTAAGAATGATATCTCGAATAATCAAGGCAAGACCTTATAGATTAAAACAAAAAGGGCCCAGAATATTGAGATTTCAATCATGTAATCCTATGGATTACGTGATTGAAATCTAATACCCAATCCCTCCATTGATATGAAAAACCCAAGATTTTAATAAGGATCCAAACCACTCAATCAACATATTTTCATTTGAATGAAACACACAACAATACCTTTGAACCCATTCCTTCATCAATAAAGGATGCTATGACCACTAATATTACGTCTCGATGATGATAACAACACAACTTAATAGAAGCAATCATTAATGGACTGTAACCTACTAGTGTTCATTGATCTCAGACAAGTCGAACCATAGTACACATCCAAAACAATCTATCCATCTCCTCACACATTGTTTATACTCACATTCTATGTGATAGACAATAAGTGATTGAATCTAACCGAACCAACCTCTGAATATACATAGACACTCTCAGGTCACGGTTTCAACCCAGAACCATCATTTCTTCCATGAAGGCCATAAACCACACATTTTTTTAGTACAAGGTATACCCTTATAGGGTTTGACTTAAGAAGACTCCTCTTCATCCAGGTACTCCAAGAGGTCCCGAAAACCCAAGATATATATTTTAAAACATTTAAGAACAACTCCCCACACAAACGCTAGTAAGACCCTTCAATGAAAACAAAAAAATTAAGTAGTAGGAGGGTTCGAGCTTACGGCCCATGGCTTCTATTTACTAGGCCTTCCGAACTTGGAGTGCAAATCACTGACTTGGAACAGCTTCAGTCACGGGTGCCATGGAGGTGAAACTCTAAAGAAAAGAATAACTAAAGAATAACACTATTACATAGTATTATAAACGAATTCGAACAGGTTACCGTGACTTAGAAAACAACTCACAGTTAACCCAATTTACCTTCCAAGGAAAGGAACCGAGTTTTCACATTTTCTTATCAAATTCCTCATAATTCATAAAAAGAACAATACACAAGGAAAATAGAATTTATTAATTTACTCAGCTTATAACGTAACAATAAAAGGGAAAGAAAAACTCATGCAACCAATTAATATGGTGATCTATTTTAAAGACAAATCCTAGATGAGTTCGTACCAGTATGCAACTATTTTATCCATTTGACACGAATATAGACATTCGACATCCATGGCAAGCTTAGGAAATAATATTCATGAACGTCGAGCCACTTATACGCTTAAGCATGTTCTAGGTATTCAATAGCTGCTAACAACTCTAAAAATACTACACAAAATATCTATATAAATAGATACTACATAAATATATGTATTTACCTTTACTTATCTGGGTATTCGAAATACCTATTCGAGCCACAAAATATTTATACAGTAGATACATACTACACCGATACGTGAGTTTTCTCTAATCCATGCAAGGGAAAGAAAAATAACCAGGTATGAATAGTGAAGGTATGTACCCTAGTCGTATAATATTGTTCTCATTCCACTAAAAATAACAGAGTAAAGAGAAATGTAGTTTCCCCTTTTACAAACCAGTCACTAAAAAAACAACAATTCAGTAAAAGGAAACTTAGAGGGATAACCAACACACTCAAGGAAGTAAATAAACAAATCCCAAAATCCTTTTCTAGGTGCCATTTTAGGGAGAAGACACATTTATTTCATGAAATTGTAAAAAGGTAGCAAACATTTCAGAGTCTAGATTCAACATGCCCGATTTTAAATGCCATTTCTCATGGCCACGTACTGGCAGATCTCCTCCTCCAAGCAGTCCACACGGCCCACACTTTCTTTGGTCCTTCACCCTCAAAACCAACAAATGCTCCCTTCCAGGGTAGCCCACGCGGCTAGCTACCTAAGAGCAAGGAAAGAACATCCATCGAAGCACAAGAGACACACATTTTATCAGTTGAAGTCACAGGCATCACAAGAGTTGTGAATGCAAACGTGGAGGGATAAACCCAAGGCAAGAGAAACGTGACAAAATGCTTTAAAGAGATGCGGTCCCATGGAAAAACTATGATTTGTAGAGTATGCCCAATAGGAGAAACAACAAAACTACCGCATGATCTCTCTTTCCAGCGTGAGCAACAGATTGAAATTAGCATCATGAAGCAGGGTAAGGACACCCATTCACGCAATAAGAGGAGACACTTATGTCAAAAGTTACAGTTTCAGCCGGGATAAATGTATGCAGAACGTGGAAGCTACGTTAGGGAGAAAGGAAATTTTAGCTTGAAAACTAGAAGAAACCAAAAATACACGCGGCCCTCCATTGGCATTTCCAAGCACCACATCGGCAAGAGCTAGAATAAAAGAAAAAACCAAGAATACAATGCAAGCGGCCAAAAATTTGGCATACAGTCAACAATAGAACAAAAGCAATGCGTGTTTCCCAAAACTATAATTTAAGAAAAGGAAGGAGGCCACCAACTCCACCCACCCTTTGTTAGTTCAAAACCAAAATTAAAGCATAAGGAAATTCAAATCAGCACCCAAACAACAATTAAATTCCATTTGATGAAGGGCCACGTGACAAGGGCCAAGTCGTTGCTAAGGAGGTAAGGGTGGTGGTTGAAAAGATTTATTTGAGCATTAAAATAACAGCCCCCATCAAATCTTGTGCCACACACAACCTCCCTACACATTCACAAAATAGAACCCAAAGGAGGAAGGAACCCAACACCTACGCCAACCAAGCAGGTTAAAAAAACATACAAACCGACATGATGGAGAGAGAAAAAGAAAGATCATATTTTCCTTTAATTAAATGATTAAAACAACACGCAAGAAGGATTGATCGACCAATGGGAAGAAAACTAGGGGTTGATATTTGAAAGCGAACACGGATCAACAACCAACCATGGCGCCAAGATGGGGTAACCCCTTCTTGATGCGGAATGAGGTTCAGTCTACGGTGCGATCGATCGTAGCGAAACAACAAAAAAATACTATAGAGATAATTAATATAAAATATCGATAATAATCGACAATAAAGTAAAATAATAATAATATAAAATAATGGCCGATCGACAATTGAATAAAAATATCATTATTATCATTTTTATTATTAATTTTACAACTAAAAAATTATTATTATTATTCATTTTAGCAAAGACCGACAATCAAGCTTGTAATTCGAGAACACGATTTTATTTTAATAGGAAAGTCATAGCGGACGTTGTGGGGGTCAGCAATTGGAAACATTGACAACAACACAAGTAGGCACGACGAAGAGGGAGAATGTTAATTATTCTTTGTGACAAGGGAGAAGCCAACAAAAGGTCAACAAAACAAGGAAAATTTTAGTGGTGAATTTTCATGAAAATTGAGGATTATGGAAATTCGTAATGGTGAATATTTTGTTGTTCAGAGCCAACTTATTCACCAAAAAATTTGGCCGACATGTCCCTTATACTATTCCTTTCACCTAGATTTTACACATATATAAGAGGTTATGAATGTAATTCGCCACCATTTGAATCATATAGTGCACATATTGCCATATTCACCGAAGTAAGCATATCGCCACCACTGAAGTCTGAAATCCGAGCCATCCAACCGTAAGGCATCCAACTCTGAGAGTTTGAGTCGTCTAGCCTTGATTTGAAATACTCTGCAATCTGAAACGTCCAACTGTATTCCGTCCAACTTGAGCCATCCAACCCCTAGCCATCCAACCCCTAGCCATCTAACCCCTAGTTGTCCAACCCCTTTCCATCTAACCCTAGCTGTCCAACCCCTATCCGTCCAACCCTAGGGGCCCAGCCATCTAAATCTTAACTTTCCAAACCCTATCCATCCAACCCCTAGCCATCCGACCCATAGCCATCCAACCCTTAGCCGTCCAACCCTTTACCATCCATTCTCAGAGCCTTGGAACATAAAAGCCACTCGTAAGGCCCTAAGTAGTAAGCAGTCATGGATACTAGAAATCAGGGCAAAAAGATTACAAATTCAGTCAGTTCAAAAAAGGGTGCCAATACTTTGCTTGGCTATTTTGGAAAATCACAAAAGATGAAGTTGGTTTCTACTTCAGTTGAAAATATCGGTATGTGGAAAGTGTTATTTACTAGTTATTTTATCTAACAAAATTTAATAATTATGTTTATAATATTGTTCTCGGAACTCTTTGACATTTGTACTCTGTAAAAATTGAACTATAGATAAGATTAATACAATATAAGTAACAATTTTATAAAATTATTTGCAAAATTTTCAGAAATTCCTTCACAGAATAATCAATTTATAGATATTGATGATCCGATATATGTTGAGGCAAACATACCGTCCCTTGATGAAATAGAAGTACAGGAAAATTCATCAAACTCCCAGGAAACACCAGCAGAGGAAGCTTCTACTCCAAGGTCTATTTCTAGAAAGAGGAGACATGAGATTCAAAATATTTCTACTAATCACCCTAGATGCAAAAGTTGAATCCCATGGAAAAAAAGAAAATATGTTAGAAGAAAGATGGCAAACTAGACAATTGGAAGGAAATTCCAGTTGAATGGGCTGCAAAATATCCTTTTATTGAACCTGTGCACACTGAAAATTGTAATGATGTTCCAACACAATGTCGATGCAAAATATGTGGTTGGAAATAGGGGAAGGATCACACGATGCAGCTCAAACTAGACACAATTGAAAAACATTGTGGGAAAATATACATTTCCCAAAAGCAAAAGGATGGCAACATAGTCAGAACTCATAAATGGAAAGATGCAAAAGATTGTCTACATGTCAAATATGCATAAGAGTATGAAAAGGAACAAAAATGTATCAAATATGTAAATGAAAAAGGTGGGACCATAGTAGGAAAATTGAACAAAGCTATGGAGGCGAAATGCAAGCAAAGGGTATTCAATTTGCAACCATATTTCATATAATGAAAAGGGGAAGACCAATGTCATATTTTGGAGAAAATAGAATGTTGTATCAAGTTATTGGTTTAAAGAACGTTCCACAATCTCATTGGTCAGATACCAGTGGCTGGGAGATTGCAAAATGTCTAGCTCTGGTAGAGAAGGAGGATCTGAAAATGTGTGTTCAAAAGGCAAAGTATATTTCCATTTCTTTAGACGAGGTTACCACAGTCGATAATACATCCTGGATATGTATTCATGTTTACACATTTACTAATGAAACAAGGACTCCACACCTCTTGGAAATTCATAAAATGACAGAGAATTACAATTCTGAGAATATTTATAAATTGGTGGTATCAAATCTGAAGGATATCGCCGGAATGGATGACTATGCCATTGCAACAAAATTAGTTTGTGTCGGAACCGATGGTGCAATTGTAATGCAGGGATCCAGAAATGGTCTGTGTGTTAGACTTCAGACAACTATTGCTCCGTATATGGTTGTTGTCCACTGCATGGCTCACATAATGAATCTCGCATACAAAATTGTGAGCACATTTGAAAATGTAGCTAAAGTGGAGGAATTGATACGTGATCTCCATGCCTATTATTCTTGTAGTCCTAAGAGATTTTTAGAATTTCAAAAATTTGCTATTGGACTGACAGAGGGAAAAAAACTTCTCAAAGATGTAGATATGAGATGGATATCTATGTACGAACTTACTGTAGAATATATGATGAATATCCTTCACTTACAGGATTTATGTTTAAATACCGTAGGGATTTAGATAAAGCTAAAGATCTATTGTGTCGTCTAACTGACATAGAAACTTTACTAACACTTTGCGGTATTTTACCCATGTTGAGGGAGCTAAATATTTTAACGAAGCATGCTCAAGATCGGTCTTTCTACATTACAGACTTTATAAGACTCAGAAGATGTGTTTGCTGGAGTCTAGAAAGTTTATATATTTCTGATGGGAGTTTTTAGGGTGTTGCTTTTGAAAACTGGAATGCATTGACAGATTTGAAAAATTCTAAGTGCTTCTTAAAGTACAATATAAATGATCATCTATGTATAACAACACATGGAAAAGAGATTCCACTTCATACGTACCAAAACAGAATTGATTTGGCTTACTCAGAAATAGAAGAAGTAAAAGTGACACAGAAATTTATATGATTCAGTATTAATCGAAACTAGGAATAAGTTGAGAAAGATCTCTGAATTGTTAGCTAAAGAGATCAGGAAAGATTCAAAAATGATAAAATACTTGAAGCAATGGGAGTTGTAAATCTGCAGTTCTGGAATTTTTTTGGCAAGTGGCAAACCTTATACATCTATCAGTCCTTTATTTGTCAAAAACATGGGTGATCTTACTGATCATTTCTGTAAGATTGTAGAGGTAAATGGAGTTTCAGTAGAAGGAATTTTGGAAAGAAAACTACTTAGTTCACAGTCAATGGATTTTGCTAATACAATGATATGACAAGTTCAGCTTCTACAAAACCCACAAGATTACAGTGCCATGAAAAGGATTTGGAAGGATATCTATTCTAGTAGTATTCTAAGTGAAGATTTGAGTGAGTATATTAAGTTGTATGAGCTATGTCAAACAATGATTGGGTTCTGTGGAAGATGAGAGGGTTTTCAGTGCACTATCCTTTTTAAAGTCAAAAGTTTGAAACAGATTGGATAGGAATCTAGAAATTTGTCTCAGATTGTATGTATCGAGTTACTCAGTGGAGTCTTTTCCTTATGATAGAGCCCTGACATTGTGGAATTCACTAGTAGACAGAAGAGGAGTAAGTAATATTTTTCCTGATCCGGGGATCAAGACACATCCACAAATCATGTTGTAGTTGATTTCAAGACACAAATGAAAGTGTTGCTCCAGGACTATTTGAATTCACATAGATTTCATTTCTTCTATACATTATTGAGACTACTTATGTACTTCATTCTAGTGATTACAACTTTCAATAAATGCAATATTGTATTTGTCATTATTTGATCCTTCGTCATTGCAACAATGTCATCAATACATTATTTGTTTCAATTATGCCATTTGTTTTTTTATGATTGCATTTCAAATTGAGACTGAAATAAGAACACATGTGACATTTGTCTTTTATATCTGTTAATTTATTTATTTTACATCTGCAAGAATGCAGAAATGTAATGAAACAAAATAGTGTAAATTTAAGCAACATTTACATAAACAATAGAAAAGAAACATAGTTTGTATTTATATGTAGTTACATTATACAATTCTAACTTCCAAAGTTCATATGAAATTGATTTCTCATGTGGCGGATTACTTTATGAAAAAGTACAAATTCATAAAGCATTGTCGGCCAATACAATTCAAAAAGGGGTTGTTATAACATCTCAAAGCTTCCGGACAAGTTTCTGTCATATAAGGACACATTACGAGGTCATCCTCTTTTCTGCCTATGATTCAAAATCATAGTTGTCCTTACGTCTGCCACATGGAATAAAAACTAAAAAAGGGTTGGCCACTATCTTTTAATTCCTACACCAGTGTCGGAATTGTGACAACACACCTGTCACATGGTGAACTCAACTAACTTATCAAATTTTATGATGCAGGTGAAGGTTTTTCTTTTTCCTACGTATCGAGATGGAGCAATAACTCCTGATGCTGAAGATCTCCTGCTGCAGTGTTGATATTTTCTAGTATACTCAACTCCTCCCTCGCTACATCTCCTGCAGACAAAAGTGTTGCATCTGCATCTGTCTTTTCCTTCAGTAAGATTTTTGGATCCATATTATGCTCCTTTATTATCCTTCTCAATGTATTATTTTGTTTATTAATTACAATGAGTTTTTCCTTCAACTGTATAAAAGAATTCAAAATTTTGCGGGCATTCTTCAAATGTGCTTCAAAAATAGTTGCCTCTTTCTTTAAATTTTCATATTTTCCTGTAAAATAGAAATATTAAATTTTTAGTCTATCAAATCATATGAAAAAAATATATAGCAGTGGTTATTATATCAGATAATATTTAGTTTTTCATGTAAAAGTAAATGCCCACTTACAACAACTTTCTCTTTTTCTGCATTTGCAATTAAAACATTAGTCTTGTCTTTAGACCATTTGTTGTAGTAAGCATGTGCTTCAACATTGAGATTTTCCAACCTATTTAGCATTATGTCTACAATTTCATCATTGTAATCATTACTATATGAAATTTTCCCTGATTGAGCTTTGTTTAGCAAAACATCCTGCCATGTTGGTTGGCTCTCTATGGCAGTGAACAATGAATGCCTTTGAGCATGATTATGGTATCTAGTATTTATTTCTTTTATCAAAATTTTTCTCGCCTTTCCCAAGACCGCACCAAATCCACATCAGACATTACAACCTCTTGAATTGTTTCCCCCATGCTATTTGATATCATATTTTCTAAAATAAAGTGTGTTTTTTCATCATCTGTTTGTGGAGTAGTGGTTTGGGGAGGAGGAGAGTCACTGCCCTGCATTCCATGCACATTTGGTTGTGGAGGTGGAGTAGATTGAATCATGTCGTGGGTGTCAAAATAGTTACTCTTGGCTGCATCCCCACTTTTGAAGCCTAAATACTCCTCATCAAGGGCGATGTTGTTGAAAAGTTGTGTGGTTGTTACACTTAAAACTCCACCTAGTGACAACCCAGGAAATTCGGTTGTAGCAGGATGAACTGTTCCTGTTGACTCTGCAGGAAACCTAATATTCTTTCCTGAAGTCCTCCTTTGTGTTTGTACTTGACGTGTCGGAGGAATTGGTGGCCTCCTTGCAAGTGGAATATGACCTGAAGCCATATTACCTGCATGGAGCAAACAACAAATTGTTAGAATATAATGGTTGGTGTTTGTAAATGCTAAAAATTGTAAGGAAACAAAACATGCAAATCAAACTACCGTACAATATACCTCGCATAGACGGAGACACAATCGTGATATTTTGATCTCTAGAGTCAGAATGAGTTTGATCTTCATCATCCATCTCAGTAGTTTCTGAATACAATACATGTAGAAAAGATCAGTAGAAATATTAGAATACATAATCTATAGTAATTGTTTGAATTTGTAATTTATATATAAAGATAACTTCATTATTCATACTTGTAGTTAAATGTGATGGTAAACGTGTTGTGCATATCGACCCCTAGGTCACTTTTTAAGAGGTCTTATTGGTGTTGATTCTGTTGAATCCATGTCAGAATCAACAGAGACCTTTGGAGGGGCTTTACCTCTAGCAATTGCCTCCTTATGAGATGTTGCAGCTATAATTTTTCTCTGCAAAATATAATCATACATTTAGTATTTTATTTTAAATATTTAAATTGAAATCTTTATAACAAGTAAACAGTAAATGTAAATTTTACCTGTTGTTCTTTGAGACTAAGACCAATCATCTTATCATTGATTCGTAGTAGGAATCGTATGCTGTGTCAATTCGTAGTACGCTTCATTATAGAAAGCTAGAATAAAATTGCAAGAAGAAAATACAATCCTTGATTTATCAGTTTGATTGCCTTTGCGGGCATGGGAGATATCTGATTTAATTCGGTTGGACAAATAACTACACCAATCGAATTGTTGACCTGCTAGTGTCCGTAATAAATACTAAACTGCCCAATAGGGAATGTCTACAGATCTGCCCTGTAATACAATCCTGGCCTGAAAAAGTGAAGCAACTGCAAGAAAGAAATTGTTTGTAATACCTTGTAGAAGAAGGCCTCTTGATGATCGATTAAGAGGAGCTGCAATTACAGAAAGGAAACGTTAGATCCTGTGTGGTGAGTAATGTTAAAAAAAAGCATTTGAAAATAATAAACTTACCATCAACCTGTACATTGTAATGAGACTCCAAAACTTTTTTTGTCTTCGTCTGTAAGGACTGCCTTTGTAGTAACTGGTGGCTTATTTTGGAAAGGTAAACCTGTTAGCCTGATGCACATCCTCGGGTTCAACAGAAAAAGAAATTTGATGACATTTCGGATGCATGACAAGAACGGAAAATTTTCCATCTTTGTCGTTGTAAGAGGTGAGTAGGTAATCAAGGACGGATGAATGTGTCAAATTGGGGCATGTTCACAAGCCCGGAAAATTTTGATTTTTCCAGCCAATCCTTTGGAGCATCTTTTAGTTTTAGCAAAGCTAAAATATGTGGGCACATGAGGTTTTTGTATTGAAATTTGGGTGAAGGAATAGATGTGGTACTGGCCATTGTTGAAATTAGGGATGAGTGAAATTTGGGTGTAAAATTAGATAGCTCAGAGCACTGGAAATTTACGGATAAAAGTGTAAAAATGAACCTTGAAACGTTATTTATAGAGTCCAGGGGTATCATTAATGAGCATTAAATACATTGGTAACAATGCCGAATGAACTCCATCCAACCCACTCGACCAACCATTTCCCGTCTATCCCTTCTCGACCAACCCCCCGTCCAACCTATATTCATCCAATCCACCCGTCTAATCATAGTCCGCCCAACACATTCCCGTCCAACCCCTTCCGTCCAACATCCACATCATCCAATCAACTCGCCCAACCATCATTCGTCCAACACACCCATCCAAACCCTTCTCATCTAACCCCAACTCGTCCAACCCCACCCGTCCCCAACCTCCCTGGTCCATGTCAACCCCCGTCCAACCTCCACCCATCTAACCTCCCCCCCAACCCAACCCGTCCAACCCCCCCCCGTCCAACCTCCACCCATCCAACTAACCCGTCTGACCCCTCCACCCATCCAACTTCCACCCGTCCCCAACCCCTCGTCCAACCCCCCAACCCCATTCAACCCCCCACCCGTCCAACCCCATTCGTCCAACCCCAACTCGTCCAACTCACCCATTCAACCACTCGTCCAACCTCCCACCCAACCCACCCGTCCAACCCCCATCCAACCTACTCGGCCAAAAAAGTGAAAAAACAAGGAACCAATCCTCTGTAAAATTGCCTTCACCACGAAACATTTTTTCAGAAATTCACCTACGATTCGAAAGTCATTTTATGAGATTTTGATGATTCGAAAGTAATTTTTTAGAGGGGTCTTCTTAACCATCTCTTCTTGTTCTTACGTACAATTAAAAGTTAAAACAACCATAAAGACAAATGGATTTTCGATTGAAAACAAAAAAACATGAAAATTAGAGAGAAAACTAAAGAACATGGTGTGTTGAACTCGGAGAACAAAGATCATGCCCTCCTCATCCAACTTACCCTCTCCATTTTATAAAAGACTAACCATTGGGAAGGTAGGCTGCCGGTAAGAGAAGCAAACGGGGGTTGCAAGGAGTATGAGCGAAGAAATGGAAGCGGCGACAACAATTGTGACTTTACTTTCGGATTGGGTTCTGTGGCGGCCTAAAAGAAGCTAGCATTTGATTCCGGGGGTTGCCTTGCCCACAACTTCTCTCTTTGAAGTCGACGAAAATAGTTTGCAATAATGTGAGTGGCGAGTGTTGCACCGCCTTACACACCATCCACGACCCGAGAAAAAAACAAGTTGCACATGACCTTGCATGAGTTAGGGTTTACATTACATCAATGATCATAAATTGCAAGGATGTCAATGCCTATGTACGAGTTAATTTGGTTTGTCAATTGTCTTTGACACATGTCAAAACATTTTTTTTTAAAAAATATCCATATTGATATTAAAAAAATATTTTAACTACCTCTAAATATATAGCTTATTATTCCCAAATACATATAACTCTTGTAAACAACTTGAAATTACTTCTAGAACTTTTAGAGCGTGATCCGTGTTAGGGTCATTGCTCCTATTTTGTTGCAAACCAGGTCCCATGCAAATAATTTTCAAGTGCTACTGCTAATATCGACACACATGCTAAAAATCGCAGCCCCCTCAAGGAGAGGAAGACACTTTCCAGCCCTAGCAAGCATGTGACACAAACGAAATCATTCACCCACACATTTGCTGGCACTTGGCTTCTTATTTTAGTTTCCCTCCTTGTTTTTCTTTGTTTCTTTTGGTATTTGCAACAAGCTCAAAATAATTACGCATGGGACCATAAATAAAGTTTAACTCCTGGAATTGCTCTCCACCAACCGCTGAAAACAAACTTGCATGAGACCACAACCTGGTTTAAGCACCTGATTTTGCTCAGCAACACTCGCTGAATAAAATACCAAGACCGCAGCCTTTTCCCCTTCATTTCAAAGGACTTCCAAGAGACGAGGCGTTTCAATTTTCTATATTCTCGTTTCATGCTAGGGTTTAGGGTTTAGGATTGGAGATGTTGGGTTTGAAGCTGTTTGGCGTAGCAGCCTCGGCGAAGAAGCATGTTTTTAACAGTTGCAGTCATGGTGGAATGAGAAAAGAAGCATGCAGGTATATGGGCAAAGGCCGGGGAAAAGACAAGACAAACGCAGAGTAATTTCACAGGCTTTTCACAACCAGGATCAAACAGGGCCAGATGTTCATGTTCACTGGGATGTAGAAAACCGTGGTGCGGCCCTTCCTTCTCCGCTTCCCTCTTTAGTAATTCGAAACATGGAAAATTATCTGCATGATCGTGGAATACACGGGCGCATAAAATATTTTAGAGGTTATGGAAATGCAGATGTTCCCCAGCTTAGGAAGGTTGTAAGCGAAATTGGGCTTCGTCTGGAAGATGATAAAGATGCAGTTTTCAAACGCATTTTAGGTGAAATGTGCTCATTTGTAGCTTTCTTCCCTGCTCCTAATAGATTTTTTTGCTTTCTACTAGTAGAGATTTTGCTCCGGGTTTGCATATGTTGGAAGAACGAGGTTACCATATAATAACTGCGGAACTTCGTGATGATGGCGAGATAATGGAATGGCCTTAAATGAATAATCTTATCAGGGAGAAATCAGAGCCAAATCTTAGTGAATTTGAGTCCACAACAAAGCATCAACTCCCTGCCTCCTCAAATTTCAAGAACTCAGAACCAAATTCTTGTGATTCCACACCAGGAAAGGCCCAATGTGTTTTTGGGCAACCCTCTTGGGCATATTCTGGGATTTGGAAACATGCGGTGTTCCCAAAAGAGTGCCTCATGATGCAGTTCCAGTTAACATAAAAACATTTCTGAGTAGGCACGGAATAAATGAAAAGATCGCCACTTTTAATGCATATGGAGATGTCTCTACTTTTCCCTAAAATCTTGTAGATGCTTGTAAAATAACTGGTGTTAGCATAATTGATAGAAAAGAAGATTTACTTGAGAAGGCCATGCTGGAGGATATGTTCATGTTTGGGGTCGACAACCCTTTCACTGGCAAGATCCTTTTAATTTCTAAAATGGATTTTTATCCTTCCTTGTGGTCTCTGGATTCGTTATCTACATTTCTTGTTGCTGTTCCTGACTTGAAAGCAACAGATAATTATTTTTATCGAGTTACAGCGAAATTTGTATGGGAATGGCCTGAAGTGGCTATGGATGGCTGTAAAGGTATGAGAGCCCTCACCATTCAAATGTAAATTATTTAGACATTTGCTCTTTGTTTCAGTTTAGTTTTAGTTTAATCTTTTTGCCATTGAATAGTTGTAGAACAATTTTAGTTATAGAAGTTTATTTCAAAATTAGTTTTGGAATGATTTTGAAGCCCCATCATCAGAGAGAGGATAAATAAATAAAAAATTCTCACTTTTAAGCAAGGAACTTTCGTGGTAGACTTTAAATATGGAAAAAACGGTCTATAAGAAAAATACGGAAAAATTTAACAAATCATATATTTAAAAAATATGATAATTTTAATAATTTAAAACATAGTTCTATACAACAGATTCAAAATTATGAATTATGAAGAACTTGTGGTAGTCCCATATGCTATAAGTCGCTTGTAGATCCAAAAACAGGCCGTCGGGCATCGTGGACTGTAAAAACCTATTATTATTATTATTATTATTACTACTTAATATCTTACCCTATGTGTTATAAAATATTAAAAGGCATGCTTTTAATTAATAATAAATAATACTAATAATAACAAAAGTATGATATCCATTTTATTTTTAGTTTTATATTTTTCTTAGTTTTAAAATAAAATAAAATTATATTGTAATTATTTAAACCTTGAAAAATACGTTATTTAATATGATTGATTGGAAAAATCACAAAAATACGGAAATTCTCATAGAATCCACCGTATTTGGTAACTATGGTTTTAAGGACAGAAGCAGCTCTCAACCTCAACACATAGCAAGTTCTCACATGTTGCCATGGAAGACATGAAATAAGTAACAACATAACCGGAATACTTGAGGTCAGTTCCAAGTTTACAAATGGTGCTCGTGCTATATCAAGTAAAGTTGAAGTGCACAGGAAAAATGTTAAGAAAGAATGAGAACATATTTATTTGATCTTTAGATTTGTTATTTCTTATTTATATGCTGGAAAGCTATATATATTGTTTTATTCTTGTTTCTCTTTCCTCTCTCTGCCAAGAAGAGTGAATATATTTGAATATAGCTATGTAATGAGACAATAGAGAACTGGCCTTATAACATTGCTTAAAGTGTAGACATAATTTTAACCAAACCTTATTATTTTCAAGGATCTGAAATTCTGCCCACAAATTTTATTACAATTCTGTTGAAGTGCAGCATATTTACTTCTATTTCGTGCAAGTTAAGTGATATTTAAAGTGTATTTGAAGTTATTGCCAATGTTTAATCCAGCATAGGTTTTCCTAAAACAATTCTTGCAGCAAAATACATGCTGCTTTTATGTAAATAGACTGAATATTAAATATATCTGAACAATTTATAGTCATTTTTGTAACCCGTCCGAAGAGGCTCTCTTCAAGAAGAAGGCTTTCATTTTAGCTATAGAAATTTATTTCACAATTAGTTTTGGATCAATTTTGAAGCCCCGCCATTAAGGAAAAAAAGCATGCCACAATGTTTTAAGGACAACAACTCTCAACCTCAAAATATAGCAAGTTCTCAAGTGTTGTTTATAGTCATCTTTGTAACCCGTCCTGAAGAGACTCTTAAAAATTAATGTTCTTCATGTTAGATGGAGTCATTATGTGTTTGTGCACTCGTATGTTCTTCGTTGAGTGATCAAATTTCGCACATGCAATTACAAGATTCTTTTTAGTTTTCTACTTAAGCTTCTTAGAAGTTGACGCCTGTGACAATGATATCCATATTAGTTATAAAGCTCATTTTGGATAGCATATGAACAAAAGATTCCAGGTATCAAAATTGATAAGAAATGTGGAGAGCATATGAAGAAAACATTCCAGGTATCAAAATTGATAGATAAGAAGTGCCACAAATGGTGCAGTAAAGTTTGTGTTCAATCATTTATAAGATTTTACTCATTTATGGTACTTGGACAAATTTCAGGCTATCACATTTGTTCAGCCCTTCACTTTCACTCTGGGTAACGTTTGAAGATTTTGATATATGTTTTCCATTAGGTGCAATAAGAACAATTTGTTTAAAGAATTAAT
This sequence comes from Taxus wallichiana var. yunnanensis, assembly GCA_018340775.1. Lineage (NCBI taxonomy): Eukaryota > Viridiplantae > Streptophyta > Pinopsida > Cupressales > Taxaceae > Taxus > Taxus wallichiana. The sequence continues at coordinate 431,150,562 of CM031244.1, read as the reverse complement.
ATAGTAGAAATAATGTTTCTGTCAAGTTTATATTCAGCGCTTTCCTTTACTTCAATGGTTCTGTCATGCACTGCCATTTCATTTTGTTGTCTTCTAAAGTTTTTGCATCTAAATTTCGTTATCAACGCTTCTGGCAATATTTACATTGGTTTTGGTTTTGGTAAATGCATTCTAGTTACGGATCATAGATTCTGTTCTATTAGATTGTGTTTTGTTTGACAAATTTCTTTGTTACATTTCCTTTATTTAACTCGTAAATAATGTGAGGGCTGAAGGGGTGTTGAAAGTTGGACAAACTTAGTAAGGTTTTTGATAATAGTGATAATCCCTTCTAAGACCTCTTGTATAACACACACTCTTTTATTTTCACATTTTTAAGTTTTTACATCACGGATGCAATGAATCTAATTTTGAGATAAATTAGACTAGTGAGAATTGCATACATTTAGTGTTTTTATTCTCATTATTGATAGTATTATATTGATGTCATAAAATTAAAACTAGCATACCTATATTATATAAATATATGTAAAATATGTCGAGAGGTATAGTTCGAAAGGCACTTATGTCACACATCTAAAATAGGCACCTCGTGAACTATACCTCGACATATTTTACATACCATGTTTTGATTTATGTTTATATAAATCTATGTATGTAAAATATGCCGAGAGGTATAGTTCACGAGGTGCCTATTTTAGATGTGTGACATAAGTGGAATAGGCACCTTGAAAACTATACCTCTCGGCATATTTTACCTATTCAAGTACGGGACCTATTCGAGACCTATTTTGTATTTATTTTTATTTTCACAATTAATTTTTATTTACGGGCATGCCATCGAGACTCCACCACTCAATATATATGTAAATGAAGATGCCTCTCAGCATAATAATTAAAGTGAAACTCTTCACTCTATTTTTCATGAACACATTTCTATTTTTAGATGTGACGGTGTGGAAGTTCCTTGTTGCTCTACATATGAAGGAAAGTTCATTTGTAGATAGATTTAAGAATGAGGATTCCACATTTATGTGCACGGGGACTTGGATTGTAAAAATAAGGTTTGGGTGCATTCAAATATTTTTCATTTTATTGTTGTTCATCACTAGAAGTGTGAAGTAAAAAGTCTCACTCTAAGATTTTACCCAATTTTGAGGACTTAGTTTATGTTTTCTTTGTGCTTTTTAGGTTCGATATGAAAGAAAACATTGATATGTTACACCCAATGCAAGAAATCAGCTTTAGAGGCTTTTATAAGATACACTATCGGTAGGGTTAAAGGTATAATGTCAACAATTAGCCATTTAGTTCTATGCAAGTTTAGTTTAGCCATTTAGTTCTATGTGAGGTTAGTTAAATGTTTGAATCGAGGCATATTCTCTAGTTACTACTCTTATTATACTCTTATCTTTGGCATAGAGAAACATCTTTCCATAGCGGTTTTTCTTGATCAATGTATGGAAAAAAACATGATTAGTGGTTTAATGTGATATCAATAAAAATCACTTAGGTTGAGGAACACTAAAGCTGTCACCGATTTTCCTCCATTATTTTAACTTCCAAATGGAAAATATGGCCACCATCCTAATATATCCTTAGACAATTCTTTGGCATTTCATTTTTGCCAATCTTTGTTTTTATAATGAAACTAAGGAGCTTGTTCCTAAAGGAGAATGGATATCTACAATTATCACATAAAAGCATGACCATTTTAAAACCTAGGGCAATAATAAAATTTATGTAAGGATCTGTTGGTTTCTCAAATGTGCACCCGCATCTCGGATCTCAAAAGGGACGAGGTGTTTGAGACCACAATGGAAGCGTCCCCAAGTTGTGGGACCTTAAGCACTTGGGACGGATCTCGGAGAAGGCCGGTTCCTCTATCTATTTCTATTGCTATTGCTACTCCTAGTGTTGAAAGGGGAAACTAAGCTAAGAATGCCAAGGGACCAGGGAAAGAAGGATAACATGAAGCAAACTATACTAAAAGGTGATAGCACTAGAAAAGAGGGGTGAACACTATCTATTCTGAGCGAGAATGATAGGGGATGCATGAAAGAAGGCTAAGCACGAGTAGCATAAAGAAAGCACATGTTCACCAAATCGTTCTCATGGAACACAACCAAATATGGAACTGCAGGGGACCTAAAGTAGCAAAACAATACACAATGCAAGAGAAGAGGCAAGAAGAAGGAATGCAAACACATTAGGACAGAGAATAGTCACAAAACGATGCTTCTATTACTTCCAAGAATGCACAGTAACTATTATAATGATAAGGAGGCCGATATCCACATGCAAGAGCCAAACATGGAGGTCTGCAACTCAAAATACAAAAAATATGGAGTCCTTAGCAACATGCGTAAGGATCCAAAGTGTCTAACCATTACAATGAGCCCTAACCCTATCTTTATAGATTCAGCCCAGAGGAAAGAAGGAGGGAGAGAGAAGCAAGAAAATTAATTCGAAGCTCAACCACATCGTCAATGTCGTCCCAAATCTGTCGTGTCTACATCAATTATTTTTTTGGCGCCTCGAAGGATGAGGAATGTCGATCGAATTGTATGAGATCGGTGGTTGACGAAAAACTATCGGTTTTGAGTGAGAATGATAAGGGATGCGTGAAAGGAGGCTAGGCACGAGTAGCACAAAGAAAGCACGCGTTCATCAAATCTTTCTCATAGAACACAACCAAATATGGGCGTAGGGGACCTAAAGTAGCATAACAATACACAATGCAAGAGAAAATGGAAGAAGAAGGAATGAAAACACGTTAGGACAGAGAATAGTTACAAAATGATGCTTCTATTACTTCCAAGAATGCATAGGCTGTTCAATGATAAGGAGGCCGATATCCACATGCAAGAGCCAAACATGGAGGTCTGTAACTCAAAATACAAAAATATGGAGTCCTTAGCAACATGCATAAGGATCCAAAGTGTCCAACCATTAAAATGATCCCTAACCCTATCTTTATAGATTTAGCCCAGAGGAAAGAAGGAGAGAGAGAGAAGCAAGAAAATTAATTCGAAGCTCAACCACATCGTCAATGCCATCCCAAATCTGTCGTGTCTGCATCAATTATTTTTTCGGCACCTCGAAGGATGAGGAACGTCAGATCGAATCGTATGAGATCTGGTGGTTGACGAAATATGATTCTGCATTAATGTCCTGATAGAATTTTTCCCATTTTCTCCCTACCTAACCTCTCCAAAATTAAAGTTTCAGATCTCCAAGGCATAAATGAGGTCAAGATCTTTCCAACAGTGCTAGATTTGTCGAATTTCGATCACTGAGCTAAAAGATATGCTCATTTGAATATTTGGGTGCACAAGAGGAAGAATTATGTCTGTAGCAGGTCTAGGTGGTGGCCTTGCACTTCTTGGAGATTCAGCCCCGTCTTTATGCTCTTGAAATCATGTCGGATCGACATGTGGTGGCCTCCGCGGGATCCTTGGGCTCCTTTGTATTTTTCCTAAGTCTCTTTTCTTGGTGGGCCAAAAGTATGACCTTGGACATGTGGCGGCTTGGCACTTGTTTGGAAACCCACCCCAAATTTTATCTTTGAAATAGCATCATGCTGACACTTGGCACTCTCCACGGCCTGCCTCTCATTTGACTATTCAACCCCCAACTCTGTCCCTTTTTGGACTAGGGACATGTGGAAGGCCCGCGCTTCTTTGGGGACTGCCTAGAATTTCCTTTTGATATTGTGTCGTTGATCCATGTGGAGGCTTCGTTGGTTCTCTATACTTAGTCATTTTTTTAGGCCCGCTTTTGCTTTTAGTTTTGACCTTTGTTGACCATTTGCTACGTGGAGGGCTGGCACAAGTTTGAGTCTTTGGCCTGGATCCCACTTTTGAATGTGCGTCGTTAAGACACTTGGCACCCTCATTGAGTCAAAGACTTTTCAACGGTCGGTGCAACTTTTGGGGCTCTAGACGCATGGAAGCTTGGTGCTCGTTTGAGCTTGCCCCTAGGATTTAACTTTTGGAGATGCACCGAGCTGACTAGAAAGAAGGTGAACACATGGAGTGTGGGCACAAAGGAGAAATGGAAGAAAGAGGAAAAGAGGGGCGCGCACAATGCATGCAAGAGGAATGCTAGGGACTTAGCTGATTGGAAGGTAAGTCTGCAGAGGTACGCATAAGGAGTGCACGATGGGATAGGAGAGAAAGCAAGTGCACAAGAGGAAGGTGTGCAAGGGAAAATGGAAGGAGATAGAAGAATGCGAAGGGGAGCAGGATGTGTATGCAAGTTATCCAAATCGCTAAGAGAGCTATTTGGATAACAATTTTGGTAACTTTCGGGGCCATCTGCCTACTAGATGAAAGAGATCAGTAGCCTGAAGCATCCATTGGGAATGGAGTCCACTTGTTCAATCATAAAAATGCCCCTGTAATCACTTGAAAATCATGTCTGCACTTTATTCTGAATCTCTCAACTGCTGAGAGAAGCTCTGCATTCTAGAAGTAATAAAAGAGCGCGCGCATAAAGCACGCTAGGGGAAAGAACTATATACAAACAAACAATGCACATGGAGCACACTTGGAGGAATTGAAACTACTTAATATATACAACATGATGCAGCAAACCTAATGGAAGGGTTTGAGATAAATCCCATTTCCTGGGATTTGCAAAGTGCGCTTCCATTCGAATGATTTAACTCGAAAGAGTTAGCTTCTTTCAAGACTTGAAGATGTATGGGCCACTCCAAAGTGCATCAAACTTTGAGTGATGCCTGGTTTAGCTCTGTCAGCATCCCATTTTAGAATCAGGTCCCCAAATTTGAAAGCTTGATGCTTAGCCTTTATGTCAAACCATTTCTTTATTGTTTGATGATGTTGTTATAGCTTGATCATGGCAGAGTTTTTGAGTTCTTCAAGATGAACCAGTATTATCATCTTGATTTCTCTCCGATCCGCGCCAATGAATTTAGTTCTAGTTTCAAAGGAAGGGTAGCCTCCTGTCATAGACAAGCTTGTAAGGAGAAGTTCCTACCTTGCCTTTTTACCGTGATTATATCTACCCAGAGCGCGCGCAAGACCTTTGTATGCCATTGTCTTTGGTTGATGTTCATTGTGTGCTTCATGATTCTGATCAGGTTCTTGTTTGTTGAATTTGCTAGATTGTTTCCCTAAGGGTAATAGTTGGAAGAGGTTTTCAAATAAATGCCCAGACTTAGAGCCCAATCAGTGATTTTAGCACCAAGGAAGGCCTTTGCATTATTAGAGATAATGGTTTGAGGAATGCCAAACCTTGTGACTAAACCTTCAAGAAAGTCAAGGATGACTGCCTCAGTTGATTCCTTAAGCGCGATAGCTTCTGTCCATCTGGTGAAGTAATCTGTAGTTGTCAACACCCACTTATGTCCAGCACTTGAAGGTGGATTGATCATGCCTATGAAGTTGAGACCCCATTGCGCATAAAAGGATGATTTTGGATTGGATTGGGGGAGGAAGCGTAGCCAATATTTTATTTCCTACAAATAAAGCACACTCCTTGAATTTTGTGACCCACCTATGTGCATCTACAAACAGGGTAGGCCAAAAGATACCTGCCATTATGATCTTCATTGTTGTAGTTTTGGCAGAGAAGTGTCCACTAGAGAATCCATCATGAAATTATGCTAACACTTGTTCAGTCTACGCACCGTTGATACATCTTAACAAAGCATGCCATCTAGATTTATTTTGAAGAGAATTCCATCAATCAAAACATAAGGGATGGATTGCAACCTCAGATGCCTTCTCTTTGCTTTGTTCAAATTGGGAGGGTATGCACCCTTGGAAAGGAATGTGATCATGTCCTTCATCCAGTCACACGCGGGGTCTATATTTTGTTCATGTTCTACACGTGGGAGGTCTTCATCTAGAAATAATGAAGCCTCAGGTTCACTCTGTGCATCCTCAACAATCTGCTTGCAGAGTGCACTGCCTCTTACCAACTTTGTGGCCTTAATAGTCACATCATATTCCATGATTTTTGTCACCCATCGCACTCTCTTCTCACTGATTTCTGCTCCCATGATGAAGTCTCTGACAGATGAGTGGGAGACTAACACCTTGATATGATTTGTGGCGAGCATGCTCTTGAATTTATTGAGCGCGTGCATGATGGCGAAGACCTGCTTCTCCATGTGACTGTATTTCAATTCATAATCCTTTAGTGTCTGGCTGAAGAAGGCCATTGGTTGTTCCATCCCTTGTTCATTTTCTTGTGTTAGGACAACAACAATGCTTGCATCGGCACCATAAGCATAAAGGATGAAATCCTTTGAGTAATCTGGATTGAGGAGTGTTGGTGCACAAGAAATCTATTTCTTGATCTTGTTGAAGCTTTCTCTTCCTTCTGCTGTCCATCTGAAGGCTATGTCCTTCTTGAGCATAAGGGTGATGGGCTGAACCAGTCCCACAAAGTTAGGGATAAAATTGCCTACAAAGTTAATCTTGCCAAGGAAGGACTGTAAGGCCTTTTTGTGCGCCAGTAGGAAAGGGCTAGGATGGCTGAAACACACTTAGGATCAATCGTGATGCCATCCTTTGAAACTACATGGCCTAAGAGCCTACCCTGAGCCACCGCAAAATTGCACTTCTTGGGGTTAAGAGATACCCCAAATTCTCTGCATCTCTCAAAGACCTTTTCTAGGTGCACCATGTGATCCATGCTTTGCTTTGAGAAGACAGTTATATCATCAAGGTAAACCAAGATGAACTCATTGATGTAACCTTTGAAGGCAATATCCATGGCACGCTGAAATGTTGCGCCCACATTTGACAGACCAAAGGGCATTTTCTAGTATGCATATGTTCCCCACTTGGTTGTAAATGTTGTTTTGAATTGATCCTCTTCCTTGACTAGGATCTAGTTAAAACCTAAATACCCATCTAACATGGAGAACCTTTGTGCACCAGCCACAGTCTACAAAATATGCTCCATTGAAGGCAAAGGATAGTGATCCTTTAGAGATGCCTTATTCAAATCTCTGAAATCAACACAAATTTTGATTTCACCATTCTTCTTGCATATTGGAACCAGATTTGTGACCCAGGTAGAGTATTTGATAGGAAAGATAATTTTTCCTCAATGATTTTTGATAGTTCCTTTCTCATGAGGGGCTCTATTCTTAGATTGGCATTGACCCGGGTTGAGCAACACCTCAAAGGTTTTGATCCAAGTGTTGCTCTATCCTTGGATTTACTCCCATGAGTAAATGTCACTTTGTATTTTTGTAGAGAGAGATGAAGGCATGTTTTTCCTCATGCGCACAAGTCTTCTTTGAGCAAAGAACTCCTTTTCGCGTGTGCGATAGTAATGGGAGAGCAATCCTATTGCGCGGCTCGCATGTATCTTTTTCACCCTTGAACTCATCATCGGGCTAAACATTTTCTCTAAGGTGATTGTATGTACCCAAAATTGTAGGGTATTGTACCGCCTGGAATGATGTTACACATGCCCCAATGATGATACAAGTCACCTCGCAAGGTGTTCGAGATCCAGAAGAATCTCACGAAGTATATGTTAGCATCCCAAATGCTTTATCCATGTTCCTTGTGCTTTGTTTTATTCCTCTGCCTTTCTTTTCTTAGCATTTTGACCTTTAGTAATGAAACCGCCCCTGCTCAGGGCGGCGGTCCTTCACGCATTTTCCAACACGTTCTTTTGATCATAACTTGCGTAATTTTCAAATTTTACCAGCTTTTCTCCACCGCCTTGGCTTGTATTAATGTTTTGTGTCCCCTGGAATAGTGTTTCTTCATTGTTTAATGGTAAAAGAGTTCTAATAGGAATTACCTTTGGGTGAATGTAAAATCTATAAATAGCCAGCTTGTTTTCAAGCAAATGGCCCCTCAACTTCTCATTTTTCATTGTTTAAGTCTGTCAATTTCTTGTTTAGAAGCTCATTTTGTTTTCATGTTTGCATCCATGCTAGTTTTCCTTGTTGTTGGAAGCCATTCAATCTTCTTGCTTCAGTCTTATTCATTTTTGTCCATACAAATTAGTCTAGAGCATAGTAGTGTCAGTTTTAGATTGAATTCATTAGAGTTGCAGGTTGTGTTCTTCACAGAAGGTAGATTCTAGAATCTCTCAGTACCCTTTTGTTGTATTCCCGTAATAAATCCCGCTAGGAATTGCATACACCAAGCTCTATCACTTGCGCTATCCCTCTCCTACTTGCATTGTATTCGGTCTATATCAAAAGATGCCATTGTTCAAATACCTTCTTCTATTGATGCTAGCATATACACGCTCTTCTAGATTCATGTGAACACGAAAGAATGAGGAGATCATTCTAAGGGGACAAAGTCATACACTACTGGATTCGCCACTATTATGTAAATTCCAGGTTTTATCTGTCAAAGTTCTAGTTAAAACATATCAAATAGAGTAGTGAAATATTTCATTTCAAGTTAAATTTCATTCTCGATATTGCAGGGAAGCTGTGGGGATTGATAGTTTCTGAGAAACTATGATTCATTCCTCACTTCTGAGGTAGGATCGAGAATATTTCAATTAAGTTAATCAGCTATCTAGTTATTTAGGATAAAACTCACAACTGGACAGACAAGTAGCTACACCGGGCTACCTTGTTTGTTTTAATTTTGTTATTAGATTAGTTGTCATTTTCTGAATATATTAGATTAGTTGCTCTTTCAATTCCATTAAAATTCTATTAAAAATACAAAAATAGAGGAATACATATATGTTGTAGATATATCTTGCATAGTTAATTTATTTCATTTCAGTTAGGCTTATATTGATCTTGTATGACAATCACGGGACCTAGGGAGCCCAGGGAATATGTTTTTGAGCCAATCATGCCTCAACCCAATATTATTGCAGCAATAACTGACATAGACCAAAATCTCAAAATTCAGGTCTTCCGAACAACAATAGACCTACAAGAAATCAGCACATAGTTAAGGGGATTAAACATAGAAGATGACAAAGCACACACATTCTGGTCAAATCAGACAAATTATAGATTTCCTTGATAGACATCCGTATGACTGTAGAAGGACCTGAAAGAGAACAAACATTCGGTTGTGATCCACTAGTCCCACAGCCAGACGCAGGAGACCTCCTCATTGATATAGACACTAGCTTACGTATCCAAGTTTCCTAGAACACCTGTTAGGTACTCGAGAAAATCGTACAACTTTTAGTTCTAAACGTAGAGGCTGAAAAGGCATACGATTATTGGATACTCGGGATCAGAAGAAGGGATTGATTCTTCACATGACCATAGGAGGTCCACAACAACCACGAACTTACGGTTGTGATCCAAAGGTCCCACAACCCAACAGGCCTACAAGTCAAACCAACGTTGATCTTTGGTTTATGAACATTAGTATTTAGGTCCTCTCCACTCCCACCAGACATCATCACACAACTATCATTATTAAACATAACAACCAATCAAGCTAAAGATTTCTAGACTAGACTAGAGAATCGTCCATAAAACACCAAAAGATCCACTACATATTTATCCATTCCATTTTCATGACCTTGTTGGGAGACATATATGAAGCACCCACAGGTTATCTTCCACGTATTCCGCAACCCATAGATCGGATCATGGCAGAGCTCGATATTGATTGGAGCCTTCGAGCAGCTATCCTCACCGAACGATCTATCACACCGGTTCAGGTTAGGAGGGCCTTCTTTGCCTTAGATTCACAGATCCCGTTATTGCGTGTTGAAGACATAAGATTACCTAACTAGTTTATCTGCATCCCGCGTGTATTCCATCCCCACCGGTTGTCTTGGCACAACCTCGAGAGGTCGGGTGCGAGGAAGAGTAAGTTGTAGATTCTCATGCTCGCATGTCACTTTTCCATCGTCGGTGACCAGCCCTTTAGGAAACTTATTTATCTTTAGTTTGTATTACTTGGTCACCATAGATGTCATGCGATTCAGCTTGCATACTTGATGAAAATTCAGCTTCATTCTGGATAAACTGGACAATCAATGCGTCACTATCGAACATTTGCAGCTAGTGTTATTATCTGAAATAGATGGTCGATTACCATCTTAATGTGTTGAGTGTTTCCTTTGACAAAGTCCTTAGCAGGAGAAAATTGTGAACCGAGCGCAGCCATTTGGTCAGCTTCTCTGTTCATTCTGTGTGGAACTACCTGCAGATTAAGGGCATCAAAGCTCTCAAGTAGGTCCCAAAATCTATGTTTATAAGCTTTAAGAAGCTTATTCTTTGTCTGGCATCTATTGGTGACCTGGTGGATGACCAATTCGTGTCCCCAAAGATTTGCAATGCTTTAATTTTCTTCTTTTCAGCGATAAGCAAACCATGCACCAAAGTGCTTCATATTCTGCCACATTGTTAGAACATGCAAATTACAACCTATGCGCAAAGAAGAATTTCTCATCCTTAGGGGAAATGAGAACCACTCCTGCTCCTACACCATTTCTGCTTCTGGATCCATCAAAGTATAACTTCCATAGACTAGTTTGAACTTTGTCTCCTATGAGTGCACACGGAAGCGTAGTGTCTTCTTCTAGAATGCAATAAGTACCAAGCCCAGTTTCATAGGCTTCCAGTTCTTCAGCATAGGGATCAAATTTGTGATGCCTCTCTATCCATTCATCAAGTACTAGGTCTGGAACAGAGGGTGGAAGAGACTGCTCTTCAGAACTAAAACTTGTTCTTCTTGGATAAGATAATTGGCTTGGAGAGGGGATGGGACATATGGCTCTACATGATAAGAAAATATAGGCTCAGCTTGTATGGTAAACCGGGTACCATACCTTGTCTTGAGTAACATATGAGACCAATCAGAAGACAAGTAACCACCCACTTTAGCAGTAAATTCTCTTGATAGACATAGGGCAAACAAAGGAGGTAGGTCAATAATTGACACATCTTGAGTAATTGTCAGGCTTGGACATGCATGGAGGGTTAACTCAAGATCCTTGATGACTCCTAAGGTGGTTACAATTGAGCCATCAAGTTGTAGGACTCCTTTAGACAAAGGGCTATATTTTAGACCTAAGACATCAACTATCTTCTTAGGCATAACAAAAGTACTAGCACTTGAGTCAATCAAGTAGTTATGCACTAGGTGTTTGCCTATAATCAAGGACATATAGAAGGGTGGGGTTTTAGCAATTTTACTTACTTGTTTCTCCTCTTCTTGGCATATTTTGACAGAAGCGTGTGGCTTCTGCATAACCGGGTCAACGCGCAGAAGTTGTGCGAGCTTCATGCAACAAATCCCACTGAGATGGAATGGTCAGGGCATCCCACATTGTGATGTTTATGTTTGTTTTCTTCATCTGGTCAACAATGTTGAATGGAATCCCTCCCACCTTGTGCATTTGGGGAACAACATCCATTTTCTTGTTCAGGCGTGGAAGCCTAAATTTTAGCTGGAGCAGAGGCTTGGCCTACCAAAGGATGGGCACGTGTTACTTCAGAAGGAGCTTTATGTGGGACCTCCTGCATAGGGATTTGAACACTTTTGTTGCAAGAGGTCTTGTCTGATTCTTTTTCTTCTGAAGATCTACTTGTATTGTTGGGACTGTGACCTACGCCCTGACTCTAATATTCTTTTCTTATATCTTGTGTTATCTGCAACTTGGGTGCGCGGTCTGTTTGTATCTTCTGTAACTTGGTTGATTGCATAGAAGTCCTCTACACCAAAGAACATCAAATTGGACTCCAGAGGAACTTCTGGCCCTTCTGGATTATCTGCTTCATGGGTGCTTGTTGAGGGCTCACATGAAGCATTCTAGATCATGAAGGCTTGGGCGAAGTGCAACATTAGCACAATGGTACTGACTATGAGGCATTTTACAAGGGAAGCACCACTCTGATTCTTGTGCCAAGTTGTTCGAATCAAACGAGTGCTCGGCTTGTCTTTGGTCTTTGGGAGAGAAGGCACGGGAGGGACAACTTGCAAGAGTAGATGTGCATTAGGCTTCCATCTATCATTTTTCTAGTTGGGCACGTATCTTTGATTTCCATATTGATTCCACCAAGGATGATTCCCTTGGCCATGTGCCTGATTAAAATTTCCTCTGTATGCCTGTGTTTTCTTCTTTTCTAATGATATGACCTTGTTTGATAAATTTCTAATCAAGGCCTTTAATTCTTCATCTTCCTTTTATTATGATGGAGAATAGGATGTTGAAGCAACCGGTTGTGCACTTTTCTCATGAGTAGGAATAGAGGCTATAGAAGGATGGGGTGCTTGCGACATTTCTAGGAACAGGGCATGGGCGGTCTTAGAGCCAACTTTCTCGCCTGAATGAGACTATTTTCTACCCTTACTGCAATGTTATAAGCAATTGGTAGAGTCCTACCTCCCATAGATTGGATCATAACTGAAATATCATTGTTGAGCGCCTTTAAATAATAAAGGAAAGCATGTTGGGCTATAGGTCTTACCACAAGAGGGATTTTGTCCCAAGTCTTCTGAAATCTGATGTTGAAATCAGTCATTTGCTCATTGGGTGCCCTCCTTGTCATTGTCAGTTGCTCCACCAAATATAGGTGATCTAATTTGTCTTCAAAATAACTGCGCATGAGTTGTTCCTAGCTCATCCAGGTGGTGATAGATCCAAGTCTCAAGCCTCGGTACCATTGAAGTGCTTTACCTTTGAAAGAGGCTGCAAACAACCCGATCTGCTACATCATTATGTGTGATTAGATAGAGTGAACACACATTTTCCACATCTTGGATATGCTCTTGAGGGGTGACTTGATTCTCACCAGTAAAGTAAGGGATACTCTTGAGCGCACCATTTGAGATATCATCCTACACGACCAGGAGTAAGGGACTCCCTCCATAAAAGTTTGCAAAGCTTCTTACACGAGGGGTTCACTTAGTAAAATTATGGTATAGCACGTGCGTTCGAAGGGTATTAAATAATACCCTTAATTCTAGTTTCTACCTCTAATTACTCAATTGTTAATACCCCCTATTTTTTCCATGTACCTTACTTACCCATTTTTCGATTACAATTTTATTTACCCCTTTTTATTTCTACCCTAATATATTAGACAAAAAATATATTATATTTTTCACTCAATGTTTTTTAATATGCATTTCCTCTCGAAAGATAATTTGAAGCCATTGAAGACCTATTACAGATCACCTTATATATGTTAAGCTTTAATCATTTATCAATAGTTGTTCAAATAATTAAGATGGTGAAATAATATCACTTGTGTTGAAAAGCATACTCAATCCTAGTTTTCTACCATCTTATTATTTCTTGGTTAAGAATCTAGATTTCTTTATTAAAAAAGAGAGTATAATTTAATTTATGACCACACTACTTTTTCAATTTTAAGGTATTTACTTTTAAAAACTAGGGTTCAAATGTTTTAGTTTTATATTAAAATCAAACCTCCCTTTCCTTTGGCTCACCTCTCCAACCTACCCCCAATACCTGATTCAAAACATTAATAAATTAAACCCTTTCACCCCCTCATGTCTACCGGTATATTGACTTTAATTTTATTAATTTTAATTACCTCAATATGAACCCACGTGCTAGGATATTGCCTTGCTAATGAACCCCCGTGGCTTCTTAATGGAGGAGGTGGCTGATGCACCATTGCAGGGCACACAGGTTATCTGTTTTCAAGAGGAGTTGAGTGGGTGCGGCACGTTGGAGATAGAGATGCACGCGTGAGCTTTTTGGAACGAACTTTTCTCGGGGATAGCTGGAGGTATTCAAAGGAGTCTTCAGTTACTGCACTTCTTCTTGTGTGCACTCTTCTCATGAAAAGGTGCTCAGGATTGCGAAAAAGAGATCTTAAAATATTGGGAGTCGTCATATGTGTTTGAAATGAGCCTCCAAAGGCTAAAACACTAAGTTCACACACTAGAACTTAGAGATATGAAATTTGAGCTTTCAATGTTGGTCCCATCGAGCGTGCCAGAAACTATTGGTTTCTCAAACGTGCACCCATGTCTTAGATCTCAAAAAGGCTAAGGTGTTTGAGACCACAATGGAACCATCCCCAAGTTGTGGGACCTTGCGCACTTGGGACGGATCTCCGAAGAAGGCCGGTTCCTCTATCTATTTCTCTGCTCATCTTTACTCCTAGTGTTGAAAGGGGAAACTAAGCTAATAATGCCCCGAGGACCAGGAAAGAAGGATAACATGAAGCAAACTATACTAAAAGGTGATAAAGGCACTGGAAAAGAGGGGTGAAAACTATCTATTCTGAGTGAGAATGATAAGGGATGCGTGAAAGGAGGCTAGGCATGAGTAGCACAGCAAAACACACGTTCACCAAATCGTTCTCATGGAACACAACCAAATATGGAACTGCAGGGACCTAAAGTAGCACAACAATACACAATGCAAGAGAAGAGGTAAGAAGAAGGAATGTAAACACGTTAAGACAAAGAATAGTCACAAAACGATGCTTCTATTACTTCCAAGAATGCATAGAACTATTATAATGATAAGGAGGCCGATATCCACATGCAAGAGCCAAACATGGAGGTCTCAGAACTCAAAATATAGAAAATATGGAGTCCTTAGCAACATGCGTAAGGATCCAGAGTGTCCAACCATTACAATGAGCCTCGACCCTGTCTTTATAGATTCAGCCTCAGAGGAAAGAAGGAGAGAGAGAAGTGGGAAAATTAATTCGAATCTCAACCACCATTGTCAATGCCGCCCCAAATCTGTCATGTCTGCATCAATTATTTGTTCGGCGCCTCGAAGGAGGAGGAATGGCGGATCGAATCGTATGAGATCTGGTGGTTGAAGAAATCTGATTTTGTGTTAATGGCTTGATAGACGTTTTCCCATTTTCTCCCTACCTAACCTCTCTAAAATTAAAGTTTCAGATCTCCAAGGCGTAGATGAGGCCGAGATCTTTCCAATGGTGCCAGATTTGTCATATTTCAAGCACTGAGCCAAAAGATATGCTCATTTGAATATTTGGGTGCGCAGGAGGAAGAGTTATGTCCGTATTTCAGTCCACGTGGCATCTTTGCACTTCTTGGAGATTCAACCTCATCTTTATGGTTTTGAAATCACATTGGATTGACATGCGGTGGCCTCCATGGGCTCCTTTGTATTTTTCCTAAGTCTCTTTGCTTGGCGGGCCAAAAGTCTGACCCTAGACACGTGGCGACTTGGCGCTTGTTTGGAAACCCACCCCAAATTTTATCTTTGAAATAGCACCATGTTGACACTTGGCACTCTCCGCTGGCCTGCCTCTCATTTGAATATTCAACCCCGACTCTGTCCCTTTTTTGGACTAGGGACACGTGGAAGGCCTGCGCTTCTTTGGGGACTGCCTCCAAACTTTCCTTTTGATATTGTGTCGTTGATCCCATGTGGAGGCTTCCACTGGTTCTCTATACTTAGTCTTTTTTAGGCCCGCTTTTGCTTTTGGTTTTGACCTCTATTGACCATTTTCTACGTGGAGGGTTGGCACAAGTTTGAGTCTTCGGCTTGGATCCCACTTTTGAATGTGCGTCGTTAAGACACTTGGCACCCTCCACTGAGTCGAAGAATTTTCAACAGCCGGTGCAACTTTTGGGGTTACGGGACGCGTGGAATCTTGGCACTCGTTTGAGCTGCCCCTAGGATTTAACTTTTGGAGATGCGCCGAGATGACTAGAAAGAAGGTGAACGCATGGAGTGTGGGTGCAAAGGAGAAATGGAAGAAAGAGGCGAAGAGGGGCACGCGCAATGCGCGTAAGAGGAATGCTAGGGACTTAGCTGATTGGAAGGTAAGTTTGTAGAGGTGCGCGCAAGGAGTGCACGACATGATAGGAGAGAAAGCAAGCGCGCATGAGGAAGGCGTGCAAGGGAAAATGGAAGGAGATAGAAGAATGTGAAGGGAAGCAGGATGTGTATGCAAGTTATCCAAATCGCTAGGAGAGCTATTTGGATAACAAGGACTTAAGTCTCCTTATTAGGTATGTAAGACCTTGAAGATTGTACATGGGTTCAGTATTTCTCTTGAGTTGATCTAGAATTGGAATAATCATCTTGATAGAGGGTACAATTAGAGAATTCCAATCCACAACTCTTTTAGTCCTTTGATATCTTTGCTAATGAATGGCCATATGAGTAGATTAGTACCATGATTGCATAGTGATTCAAACAGATTACTTTGGGAGCATGAATTACCAACTCCTTTTGTCCTTGGATTTTAGGAGCGGATAGTGATGTCTTAGTTTAGTTGTCATTTTTATAGAGTTGTTTGTGTTTAATTATTTGTGATTTTAGATAACTTTCATTGTTTATAGGTTATCTAAGCTCCAAGCTCATTAATTTTTGAAATAGTTAGTTTTTTTGTCAATGATTTTAGGGATCCGTCACACGTTTTCAATTATTTTAATTCCTTATTTTTATGATGCTTAAATATTTGTTGGAGATACACTTATTTATGTTCATCTTGTATGTATAGTTTTTATATTCCATCACGCTTCCTATTATGAAATTAGATGAGAATGTTGTAAAAGTCTTGTTTGCACTGACTTATATGCGTAAATAATAAAAGATACATTATTCATTTTCAAAAGTGGTCCATTATAATCAATGGCTAAAATTGAAATATTGGAATGATTTGGGATCAAAGATCATATAGTTACTCGCTTGCCTTGGGATGGCATTCCTCAAAACTTTATGCACTTTTGCTAAATTTGGGGTAGTGTAAACAAACATTAAAATGGGAAGATTTATTGCCTTTTGTTAACAAGGAAGGGCCTTGTTATGCTCGCTGATTAATAGCCTTGTTATTACTTATCCGGATTTTTCTAGTAATCACCAAACATGTTACATTATACCATTCAATAGATTTTTGACCCGCTATTTTTATAGTTTCAATATTATCATTTTAAATAGAATCAAGCCAAAATTTCATCTTGTGGGTTCTAAGGTTGGCATACCAAAAATACATCAGAGACAAATGCATCATTTAATTCTTATCTAATATACCATATCAGCCAAAATTTATCTTAGAATTTCTAAGCTTGTCTTACAGGAAAAGACTTGGGAAAGATATATTATATGTAGTCCTTGTCTAATGCACCGTATTTGCATGTATTCAAATGTAATATTGTGTAATTGTAATTATCCGCACAATGTTGAAATTATTGTTTAATTGAATTTGGGAGGATATGAATGTTTGCTTAGCATTATACAACAATCAAGGCACATGCCTCATATTTCTTAGTTTCTTAAATCAAATGTATGAACAAATTTTGTAGGAAATCATAAACTATGGAAGCAAACATAATTATTCGATAGAAAATTTCATAAGACATTCTTTTGTTTAATTAGTCTTTGCATATCGTATGTGGTACAATTATATTATTTTCCAAATTTTTGTTTCTATTTTTCATGTTTTCAATGGGACTAGGTGTAATCTTTCATTTTTATTGCATTATGCAAATTAACTTTTCATTGTTGATACATGCACTATTTAGGCATTTTTGTTATTTTTGGATCTCTTCATATTAATTTTTCATGTGGAGCACATCTTTATAGAGCTAACTACATTTTTTTAAAATGTAGATTCTCTTAATTAGCCTTAAGTTTTTAATATTGCATTCATAAAATTGTGTGTAACATTCATATCTACCGATCTTATTTTGTTTGCTTTATATAACATCTTGGTTGATAGATATGAGTTTTAAATACGGTGATCAGGCACTAAGGTATTCTTCATTTGGAAATTGTTTAGTAGTTGATTATGGTGATGCAATGGACAAAGATACTCCACTATCCCAATCTAAGCATTATATGACACTATTTGATGTGGTAGAGTCAGTAAGAGAGTACTTGGCCAATGATACTCCACTTTAAATGATTGCTCAATATTCGGATGAGCTAATAAAGAATGAGGAAGGTTGGTATCCACCTTGCTACTAGGGTAAGTGCACGGAGATGGGGCCAAAATGTGGCTAAAATTGTAATTTTAAGTAAAATGTGAGTGCATTTTAGAAAGACGTGTTCATGCTTTAAATTACTAGGGATGGTAATTACTTAAGCTAAAGCGCACACACGCTATAACGTGAGTGTGTTATAACATGCTCGTGTTCTATTAGGAATGTTGTATATGTGCATTTGGAAATTATATTTTTACTAAAATAATTGTGTATGTTATTCATTTATTATTTTTATACTTTATTATTTCTTATACTTTAAATTTATTTTAGTAATATAAGAAATTAGGGTCACTCTACACCTTATGGAACTAGTTTCATAGCTCGATGAGTCACATTTGAAAAAAATATCATAATCTAATATGGTCAATACATATTAATTTTTCAGGATTTCAGCCTTCAACCTAATTTTTTAGGATTTAAATTCTATAATCGATGTTGTTTTGGTAAAGAATATACTCATTGTTTAGGTTTTGGGGCCTTTTGGATTAGTTATTGACATTTGTAGGGGTTTTAGATGTGTCAAAATTATATTTTACAAACATCACAACTCTCAAAGATAGCAACAATTGATTGCGAATATATGGACTTAAGTATTTTCCCATGAGCATAGAATTGAACACCTATTTTCATCTTGGAATCATGGAAAATCATAATATGGATGAGCATGCACTTTACAATCCTACGGCATGCATATTTAAGAGGACTATTTGAGTAATCTTCACAATCAATGATGTAAGGAAGTGAACTTGGTTCCCATGCGAAATGTATATAATATTGAGCTTGATAATATAGATTAGCAATAGTAAGGGTTGGGAAAGAAGATGATCTAAGGACCCCATGATATCTTCATTTGTTCAATAGAAGAACAAGAGATAACTTGAAGAGTTGGAAGCTAAAAGAGTGCATCACATCAATATCTTTATAACTCTCAACAAAAGTTAGGGTAGGAGTTGGTGGAAAATGTGCCAAATATTCCACACATTCATTTCCTTTCTATGGAGAAATAAACTCAAGACCTTCATCAAGATTTTTGCTAAGAAAATTAGTTGCATTCTCAGCTTACTATAGGAGTAGGAAAGTTGATTCAAGTGCCACATACTTCACAAAAAATCAAATCTACATCAACATTCAGAGAAATGCTTTTAAGATATCTTTTAGTGTTGTTGCCAAGAAACCATTGAAATAAATTCATATATGGCCAAGACACCATTGAAATAATTTTGTGCATTACAAAATAGGAATTTGATTAAAGTGGTAAGAGGAGATAGTAAATGAGAGTGTACTAGAAAATTCTCATCATTAGTTTCAAGAAGAGTAAAATCCAATCCTCATGGGAACTTTCCCTTTAGAAGAAGATAAGAAAGACTCAGTTATGAATGGGAACATAGGATATTAGACTTGTGATTGTGAAAAGTTGAAGGAAATTGAGGAGTTTATATTTTCCAATCAATAAGAAGTGGGTGCATCAATAACTGAATTACAATGCCATGCAAAGAATGTACAATAGTTATAGAAAAGAAGAAGGGAGAAGTTCAATGTATACTAGAAATGGAACGAAGACACAAGAAATGTCTTGAAGAAATTAAAATATTCTAGAAGAAGGAATATCTTAATTGATTGAACCAATATCTTAATTGGTTCAATCAATGATGCATTTTGGGCCAATTTGATCCTCAATGACCTAATTGTGAAAATATGATGTTATTTGGGGTTTAATTTGATCCCACCCTTCACAAGGCTTCTCCACTTACCTTTAACATGTACTTAAATGAGGAAACCTCTAATTCACCTTCCTCTCATCAAATAGTGGATTGGATTCTAACAGGGGTTATGAGCAAATTGAAATAAGATTGTGATAGTCTTGGTAAAAAGTATGAGTTTCTTCCTATTTGAATTTATCCTCCTAGGAACATGGTTATATTGATCTCATTCCACTCTTCACACTAATCTAGTGACTTCTATGATGGTCTACTTGTATACTCCCAACTAATAGTGATTTCACTCAATTCAACCCAAACAGGGTCTTACACAAGACTGTACAAGATGATAGAGATATCATGTAAGGATAATTTTACACACATATAATAACCTTAGTTTATTTTTACCTCCTACTAAAGGTTTAGAAACCATTTTTGTCATACTAAATCCCTTTCTACAAGGAACACTAAAAATTCTCACAATACAATTATGGGACTAAGCCTTATGGAAAAACAAAGATTCATAATAGGGTTTCATCTAAAATTTAGAGTCTTGGAGGATTCTAAATGAATGCATATGTTCTTCAAACTGCCCTAAACATCATCCACATACACATAACAAGAGTAAAGATGTTATTTTGATTCTAGTAATTGTATTCGGGTTTAACTATTTTCATGAAAACTACAGAGTTAGGTAAATTACCAGGATGAGATGAGTGTTTCTAAACCGTGGAACTATACAAATTCATTCCATTGTTAATCCAAAATAATGAAGTTACTGTATAGTTAATTATGGAGTGAATTAAGATAGGAATAGTGAGGCTTTATGAGGACGATCCAAACTTCAAGAAGCATACAAATATTATAAGTATCTTATTCTTCAAAACAAAGAGCCATGGTTGGATTATATGATACAAGATGACTTGTTGTTTAAGGGATTGTATCAATGTGTGCCAAGGAGTTCTATGAGGGAAAATATGATCAAGGAGAAGCATTACATAGGAGTTTAGTATAACATTTTGTCTTGATAAGACCTTAGCACAACTAAATACTCACTATTTTTTTGTCAAGAATGTAGGCAGATGTAAGAAAGTTTTTGATAGGTAGATAAGGTATGTCAATTTGATACAGGAATGATCACTAATCTAGGTTTTTATCAACCCTTACCGGTGCCTAATAGACCATGGGATTCAATTAGTATGGATTTTGTATTAGGCTTGCCAAGAACACAAGGTGGGTATGACTCAATTTTTGTAGTAGTGGACAAGTTTTCTAAGATGGATCATTTCATTCCATGTAAGACAACTAATGATGCTACTCATGTGGATAATTTTTCTTTAAAGAAGTGGTTAAACTCCATGGAATTATAAGAAGTATTGTTTCAGACAGAGATACAAAATTCATAGGACATTTTTGGAGAACATTGTGGAAGAAGCTAGGAATAAATTTAAACTTCAGTTCAACTTACCATCCTCAGATAGATGGGAAAACTAAGGTGGTGAATAGGAGTTTAGGGAACCTACTGAGATGTTTAACTAAGGACAGTCCTAAACAATGGGATTCAATTCTTTCACGGGCAAATTTTTCTTACAATAATTCACCTAACATGAGCACAAGAATGAGTCCATTTCAAGTGGTATATGGAATGCATCCAAGAGGTATTTTTGAGTTGAGAGACTTAGGAAAGATGGAAAAGAGAAGTGTTGATGGGGAAGAATTTTCCATTGCCATGCAAGAAATCCATGAACATGTGAAAAAGCAGTTAGAGAAGAATGTGAGAAAATACAAGCAACATGTTGATTTAAGAAGAAGAGAGGTCAGTTTCAAGTGGGAGACATGGTATTATCTCATCTTAGAAAGAAAATATTTCCAAAAGGTCAGTACAACAAACTAAAAATGAAGAAAATTGGTCCTTGCAGGATCATCAAGAAGTTTTCTAACAATGCATATGAGCTGGAGTTGCTAGGGAATGTTGGAATTTCTCCCATTTTCAATGTTGCAGATCTGTATCCCTTCAAAGAGGGAGAAGAAGGTGATTATATAGCTGGAGAGGAAGAAACAATAGTCCAAGATTGGACAAAACAATTACCACAAGCATCTAAGGAGGAACCAAAGTCAATTCTAGATCAAAAGGTGACTAAAAGAACCAGAGGAAAGGAATACTATCAATATTTGGTGAAGTGGAAACACCATCCTATAGAGGATGCCACTTAGATGACA
Source organism: Taxus wallichiana var. yunnanensis (assembly GCA_018340775.1). Classification (NCBI taxonomy): domain Eukaryota; kingdom Viridiplantae; phylum Streptophyta; class Pinopsida; order Cupressales; family Taxaceae; genus Taxus; species Taxus wallichiana. The sequence goes on along the minus strand of CM031244.1, from coordinate 431,128,748 downwards.
GAGAATGACATCATCAAGCTTTGGTAGGACTTTGGAAGATCTCAAGAACAAGAGTTCATGAGATAGCTTTTCTTGTCCTTAGGAGAATGATGCAAGAGCATCAACTTAGAAAAGAAAAACATCAAAAATTTGGTTTGAAGCATCTTAGGAGAGTTGTCATAGGGTGATAGAGGTGTTGGTAGGTGTCTAGGTTCTTGAAATTTTGAATTTTGGCTTGTTTATAGTTTTCCCGCCCAAATCAAATTTGAAATTCTTAAACTAGGAATCAAGCGAGTTTGTATAGTTAGGTTTTATTTGGGGGTATAAGTGGTTAAGTTTGATGTCATGAACATCTTGACATGTCTTTAATGACTTCTAAGAAGTGAAATTAAGGACCAAGTGGTCATAAGTTTTAAAATCATAATTTTCCTATGTTGTACATAAGAAGTTCAAAACCATAACAGTTGGTTCTTAAGAAAATATGAGAAAAATGGGATGAATGATTCAAATGAGAGTTATTTAGAGAGTATTTTCAAGAGAAAAAGGGTGAGAGAGAGAATTGATGGTGTGAAAGTTGAAAACAAGAAGGAAGCTCTGTTTTGGAGAGACAAGAGAGTCAAGAAATTTGTTTTCCACTTATGAAATCTAATAAAATGCATATTTTTGATTGAGGATAAATGTTTTCTTGTGTGTTATCTAAGAGGGGATATTTTCCTACTATTATTATGCTTCTTTTGTGGATTTTGAAGTGAAAATGCAAGTTTTACTACTTTCCTCATGATTGTACTATATGCAAGCTTATAAACTACCCTGTCTTAGTATGTACTTTAGCATTTTGAAAGAAATTTCTTCTTTTTCACATATATGACTTGATCGGGAAGGTAGAGGGGATCGAGAAAAACTTATGCTTAATATTAGAAGGTGTGGAATTTAAAATTTTACATATAAGGAGATTTTGATCCTTCTTGGACATGCCTAAAATCATAGTTATGGTTTAAGTAAAGGAAGTTATTTGGAGGCCTTAAACACCATTTTAGACTTTGAAAATTAGACGAAATATTCTTAATGCTCCAATGTAATAGAATTACAAGGTTTTGTTGGTGGAAATTGTTTATATCTTTCCCAGTTCATGACAGTCTCCATGAAGGCATGTAGGTGTCTTTAGGAGACCTAACCACAAAATTCTCTAGTGAATTCGAGGAGCTAAACAAAGAGGGAAGACCTGAAATTTTATGTGAAGAACCTTTGGGATAAAGGGTATCCTAAATAAGTTTTAGTTTTTTGTGTTTCCTTTTGGTTTATTCTGAACAATAATGCTTAGCATTTTGTAGGGCTACAAGTTAAAAAGCCTAGTCCTAGCAAAACAAAGTAGAAGATATAATTTCCAAGAAATTTCCTCTTGTTGCTTTCATCATAAATTTTTCCCCTAATCTTAGCCCCACACAACTAGTAAGATGTGAGGTATCACCACCAAATCTTGAGATGGGCAAATATAAGCTTCGAGTGAAGAGTTTAGAATTTCCTTGTTAGGGAAGAGAACCTTTTAGGGAAGGATTTTCCATCAGGAATCTTCAAGAGAAGACTATAAGTGAAAAACATCCAAATTAGGAGAAACCGTAAGAAGGATGAAGCATGCAAGACCTTATAGGATCAATATTAAATCTTGTCTCATGTTTAAAATTGGTGATGTAAGTTATATAGTTTTGAAAAGTGTGAAGAAGTTGTAAAGATATCATGATTGAAACATATGCCAATTATTGAAAGTTTAAAAGCATTTGAAAAATAATTAGATCCACACTACAATCTAAACAAGATGATAATGCAAATGAAAAATAGGTTGAAAATTCAACAAGAACATTATGGAGATGTAATACTTATATATAGAAATGTTTTAGGTGAAGTGAGTTGATGGATTTTCCAAATTTCTCACCCTCTAAAGTGCACAAACAATAAGCACCATTCTTGAAAGCTTCAGTTTCTTGGTAAATTCCTAGCTACTTTGGTCTAAATTTACAATCTTCACTGATCTTCCTATCTATGTGACTATCAATCCTTAGCACAAGGTCACTTTACACACCCAAAATTGCATGGTGCCACCTCGAAAGGATGCAATAAGTCTCCAATGATGAATATCTCTTTTCCATAACAATGATGAAATTCATATCATCTTCCCTTATCTTCAACATGCTTATGTTTCCTAATTCACTTTTGTTTCTAAGTTTTCTAGCCTTCCAAGCCATATTTTTCTCCTTTTAAGGTTGTTGTGACTTTAAGTCACGCAACCTCCACAATGGTTACACAATCACCGATCTGTCTAGACCGGTGGTTGGTTCTGACTATGTAACTTTCAGTCTTTGTAGACCAATGGTTCTATCTATTTTCATCTGCGACTTCAAACTATGTATTTTAAACACATGTCGCAAATTCATGAGTGAATTTATCACATGTTTCTTAACCATTTTGATTGATTTTTAGCTTGTTGGATTCATATAGGAATCCTCTTCTTAGTTTACTATCATTAGAATTTTACTCCTCCTTTCTTAGATGATTTGGCACTTCTTAATTTCCACGTGTCTTGGGCTTCTCCTCCATATTTCAATAAAGCCCATATTTTATTCATATGATGGGTTTGAGATTTTTTTAATTGCATTGTTATGCTATCAAAATATTGTTGAGAACTACACAGCACAACACATTACAATGCTATGTTTCCTCCCAGTTCTACTTTTATTACTAGCCTGTTTGTAACCAACTAGCTCTAACATTTTCTTTGTTCACCTTGCTACTAGTCAACTTTGCATACTTTTGATCATCTGGAACCCATCTCTAGAAAGGAAAGGAAGATGAGGAGATGATAAATCCATCATCATACTTGGGAAGTTGTCACAGTACAATACTAACCAAGTTGGTGGTGTACTTATATTTCTTTGAAGATTTCATATGAACATTGTTATATTTAGATTAAATAAACACAATTTTTAAGAGGTAGAATTTACAATTTTTTCATTTCTAGGATTGTGTGCATACGAACAAACTTTCATTGATATCTTCTTCCCTTCTTATCCATGTGGATTTGCAAAGGAAATAAGTTGGAGAAAATTTTGTATCTACACTTCCTTACTTTATTTATTCATTATTAATTACACCTACATTTTATTTTATACTTTGTCAGGGAAAGAAGAAATCACTTCTGAGAAGCTTTCATTCTTCATGTTAACTTGAGGCGAGAATTGGTTAGAGGAAATAGATGTCGAAATTATAAATTAGAGTATATCTTCTGTTAAATTAGATTTAATTCCGCACTGGAATAGAGGAATAGCCACATCCGTCTACTTCCTATTTGTTTTATTTAGTATGTAGAGGTAGATTGTTGTTTAGATTAATTTATTTTCCTGTGTCTATAGATTTAATTTAATTTAATTTGGAAATAGCCAGAAAAACCAAAAAGATAGTTTAGAAGTTAATTAGATTTATTTGTTTATTTCATTCAAAAGCTTCATTGGAAAATACAAAAACAATTAGATAGTTTACTTTCTTTTCTTTGATTAAATACTTGAAAATTGAACCTAATTAAATTAAAAGGGGAAAATCAATCATCTTTTGTTTAAATTTGGGTTTTTTTATTTAAAGGTAGGAACTTAAGGTAATTTAGAATTGGAAAGAACACAACATATGTTTCCCTAGCAGCCTAGGCTACCAAAACTTAGCCCTCAATCCTTTTGGATCCTAGTTTGCTTGTTTGTTTCCATTCTTATCGGTTCGATGCCCACATGACCATTTCGGGTCCACCACAACCATGTGTAATAATTATTTGATCCAATCATAGGCTAGCCGACATTGATAAAAACCAAGTGTACATTGACCGAGGTTTACGCCAATTAGTATTTAGAGCCACACCTGTCTTGCCAAAGATTATTGGCTAGCTTAACGCCTTAAATGACGAAGTTGACATTACCAAAGAGTATTGGGTTAGACCACAAAACCCTTGATTTTTACTTTACACATTTGCTCACGTTCTTAGATGACCCTCTTTAGAGAGAAACACTTAGAGGAAGAAGGATAATTCCCTTGCATTTACCAATTTAGGTTGGGTTATACTCAATTCTACCGATATTGACCGATGTCATGCACAAAGATCATCCTTGATTTCACTATCACCCTAGTCTGAGTTAGGCGAGGCTTGGGTCTCACTTGATGAGCAAATACCCAATTTTCCGGTTGAGTGTTTACGATTTACTTGATCGTCGACCCTACCATTATCACCATTTCACACCTATCCCATTTATATAACATCTATCCATCACATTACCATCCCATCTATCGAATCCCGGTTTTCTTGGCATGACCTCAAGAAGTTGCATGTGTCACAAATCACATGTTTATTTTCAGTGTATAGTCACCCACTTGAATTGGGCATTCGTAAATTTTCATGTTATACTATTGACCCATTTTTTACGTATGAACTTGCTGATGTTGCTTAGATTTGTTCTCTCATAGGGATGTATGGATGCATTTGAAAGCTGTCCATACTAATGGTTTAGTTTTTACGGATACAATGAACTTGGAATTTTTTAAATAATCATCTAGGAATAAATGAGAAGAGGGAGAGGTAATGGAGTTAGGTAGTTGATTTATCTCCCTAGGGATTACTTTGATGTAGATAAAGTCAAAATATTTTCTTTTATCACATACAACTGCTTTGTAAAGTTGGAGGTACTTCGCGTGGTTTATTAAAATTTATAAAATTGATTAGCTACCAGTTGATAATCTCTTAAGAATAACATTTTTGAATCCCATTATCTTGGAAACAATGAGGCCTAGAAGTAAGGAGCCCTTGATATTGTGCCCCATTGTTGGTGCATTTAAAATATAGTTTGAAAGTAAAAGGCATGATCTAACCTTTTGGAGAAGTTAAAATCACCATTACACCCATTCCATACCGTGTATTTGGCTCCATCGTAATGGAGTGTCCAATGATTAGTGGGGAAAATAGATCCTACATTATTTTGGGGTTTCCTCTTGCACCTCGATATTTCTACCATGCATATATCTATGAGATCGTCAACAAGGAGTGAGAATAAACAAAGAAATTACCAATTCCTTGGAGGTCAAATGAAAGGGTGATTGGGAAATCATTCTCTAAGAGTTTTACACTTTCCATAGTAGCTTTTGTGGACACAATTTCTACCTAAACAAGCTTATTCTCACTTGTTTTTGTTGCTTCAATTGTTTTCGGTTTATTAACCTAATATTTTGGAACCCACTTGGTGGTCACAACTAATTCCTTTGGAGGAGGTGGTTTGTTTAATTGATTCACATGGAGTTCAAATTCAGAATGAACTCGAGTTTATTCTTGAGGTTTTCCAGATGTATATTAAAGGTTTTAGGATCCCCTTGAGTGACGAAAAACCTTACCCAAATGGAGGAATCTAATATTTTTGAATAAATTTGAAGGAATGGCCTTCATCCTATGAATCCATGGTCTTCCCAAGAGCATGTTATAGTTCTTTTTCTTATCTATGATGTATAATTTGGTTAAAATGGTTTTCGGTGAGGGAAACTGGAAGGACTATGGTTCTAATTGAGGTGGATTTGAGATTTTCAAATCATCGCAATGTGTTTCTAGTAGAGGAGAAATTTGTCTCTTCATATCCTAAATTCTAAAAAAGAGAAGGGGACTACATTCACAATAACCCCATCATAAATCATGACTCTCTCAATGCAATTTTTATAGACCCATACTTGGGTGTATAATGAAGGATCTCTACTTCAAGATATTTCGGCATTAGAGGGCATCTTACTTATGTTGAAGACATACCCAACGTCCTTATCATTCCATACCAGAGGGTGTATGATGAATTCAATATGATTGATTTGAGCCTCGGGTGGAGGCATGAAATGAATCAAATGGCCAAGTTCTAACACATCTAATAAGGCAGGATGATGGGCCGGCAATTCTTTAACAAATATAGAAATAAAATGTGATAAAATGTATTATTGAGGTCCACAATCAAGTCATAGGCTCTTATAGGTTTGGGCCTATAAAAGGGAATAATTAATTGGGGAGATGATGTGATGTATACTCTTTTTGAGTCATGGTATTGATTTTGGCTCACTTTCTAATTCAACTAGTCCTAGAATCTTTGTTTTGTTTTTGGTGTAGATTGTGGGCAACCCCAAAATTCTCATACGTTGAGGCTTCATGGCCTTGGGTTCATATAAGAATACACTTATTAACATATTGATGGTTTTATTTCTCATCTTTGGAGCACTTTGGGAATGTATCACAATAGATTCCCAAGTTTGGATTTTGAGGCATGATAGGCCCTGTATAACCGAGGTTGTGAGGATCCTTCGGGTATTCCTAGGAACATATCTAAAGAGTTGTCATTGATCCTTTGAAAGTCATTGAATAAAATTATTGAAATCTCTATAGGAGCATGAATCATGACCAATGACATGGTGAAATCCATAGTATAAATTAGGATTGTAATCCCTCGGACTTTGGTTTGAATTCTGTTGTTTGTTGAAACCTCACTTATTATTTTGGAATTGGTTTTTGTAGTCGTAATTTGATGCCACTTGGAAATATTTTGATATTAGTTTTGACCTTAGGATTGAGCTTGTTGGGGGAGGATGGTTAAAATCAATTGTGTTAAGGGAAGGGATAGGGTTTTTATTCATTTGATTCCCCATGTTTCCATTGTTGTTATTAGTGTTACCAATATTTGTGACATTAGGTTTCTTTGGTGGTTCAGTAACACAATTTGTGGTGATACCATGATTTTGATTTACAAATTAAGGCCCTTAGTTTCTATTCATGTTGTTTTGATTGGAAGTTACAATCCCATTAGGACCATAATTTTTCCGACCACTATTGTTGATTGCTTGATTGATACGAAATGCACCTTATAACACTTCATCATAATTATGAAATGGAAATTTTGCACTTCCTTAGATTCTCAGTTGAGTGAGTGGAGGAAGAGGTCACATAGTTCCATTTGGTCCATGTTAGGTACGCTCCCATAAGAGTATAATACTTGAAGCCATCTCTATATAAAATGAGTGGTAGACTCATTTAGTCCATGTTTGATATGTATGAACTCTCTAATCCTTGTATGTAAGAGTTGGTTCATGTCAAAGGATTTGATGAATTTATAAGCAAGTTCTTTACAAAATTTTATAGAATCCTTAGGGATTCGATAGTACCAATCTAATGCAATCCCTTCAAGGGTATTTGGAAATATTTTAGCAACTACCATATCTCACGAAAGAATTTATTTGATTGCAGTGGCATAGGCCTTGTTGTGGGCATTAGGATCCCCCTCTCCTTCAAATTTAGGAATATTTGGAAATGGGTGTGGAAGCATGACACCCAATATATTGACATCAAGGGATTTTTTCAAATATTCGACATAAGTTTCCGTTGTATAGGATTCTACCATTGAAGTTCCCTAATGAAAGTAGGGAGGAGGAGTTTGATAGGATGCAACATAAACATTAGATGAGGCATATAGAGTTCCTTGATACTATGTGAATGGGTTAGGGAATGTATACACATCTGGTTTTGGTGACTTTGAATATATATGCATGTAAGGAGGGGTAACACTAGGGAATGCGTTCGTGGGTGTTACGTTATGAAAAGTTAAATTTTTGGGAGTAGTAGTTGGAAACACATTTCCAACTAATCTTTGTGTAGGGTAAGCATAAGTTGAGTGAGGGGCCATCCACAATGTACCAAATCCTATTAGAATATCAAGTAGGTTAGAATTGACCGGATAGCCTTGATGTGGTGGTTTTGTATTGGTTAAGTATTGGTAACAAGGGTATAACTTTGATTATTCACATGAAAATTAGCACGTTACTTAGTCACGTGTATTTGTTGTGAGGTTTGGGCATTATCCAATTCTCTAATCCTTCCTACTAATGTGGAAATAACATCATTTGGTGAAGGTTGAGGACCTTTTTGGACACATGTTGCACGTGGCTCTGCAAAGGAGACATATTGTACCCTTTTATAAATTGTTCACTTGTTACTCCTCCCTTTTGAGATATGTTTTCTAATTTTTGTGAGGGAGAAGAAACATTATTTTGCAAAAAGGTGTCATTATATGCTTGTGACATATCTATGGATTTTTCTATGGGTTTAATCCAGTCCTTTGTTGGGGTGTGGAGCCTGTTTTTGGTCTTTGGAATCAATTTTGAAGTGTTGGAGTTAAAACGATTAAATTCGGAGACTTCATGAGCATTATGCGCAGTTGTGTTTTGTTTTCGCACTGTGTATTTATTGTTAAGTTACTATTAACTGGTGGTTGGTTGGTTGTTAACATAGTGACAATTTTTCTAGTCATGGGAAGTTAAAAGGTTATGACTTTCAAACTTCTAGGTTCATCTTTAGAACTTCCTAAAAGGATTGTAATCCTATAAATAAAGGTTTTAGGGGCTTCCTAATGTATCTTGAATGTATCTTGAGTGATCAAGAGGTCTTGAGTCTTAGAACATCAAGAGGTGATCAAGAGTGATCAAGGTTGATCAATTGGGTGTCAATTGTGTCTTAGATGTGGTTTAACATCTTTGGGAATTCTGTTATGAGTTCATGAGTGATTGTTGTGCAATTGTAACTAAGAGAATATTGTGATAATAAAATCTAAGCAAGTTCTTGGTGGACGTAGCCCACATTGGGTGAACCACATTAAATCTTGTCTTGTCTTCTTTTGTGCATTATTTATATATGTTGTTATATTTATGCAAATTCATTTCTACTAAATAGTTTCCTACTGCTGTGATTTGAGGAATTATTTCCACATATTTGTTCTCTAATTCCTAAAAACTATTATTAGAGATTTGGTGGTTTTTGCTAAAGTGGTGAATCGCAGGGAAAATTTAGCTTGAGTGGGAGCTATGGCAAGATGAGGGTAGATCGAGGGTTGAGAAGTTCAATGGGAAGAAATTTGGTTTGTGGAAGATATAGATGGATGATTACTTGTATTAGAAGGACCTCCATGTTCCTTTGGTTGGAAAAGCAAAGAAACCTACAGCCATGTCGATGAGGATTAGGAGTTGTTGGATAGAAAGGCACTCGAGGCAATTCGTTTATGTCTTTCATCTTTGGTTTCTTTCAACATATCATAGGAGAAGACCACAGAAGGTCCAATGAATGCACTAGGAAGTTATATGAAAAACCCTCTACCTCTAATAAAAAAATTGATGAAAAAGTTATTCAATATGAAGATGTTTGATAAAGGTTCTCTTGTTGATCATTTGAATGAATTTAATATGGTTGTGAGTATGTTAAACTCGGTGAAAATTGAATTTGATGATGAGGTTAGGGATTTGTTGATTTTTTCTCCTTACCAGATAGTTGGGACAACTTGGTTATGGTTGTAAGTAATTCGGTCTCTAATAATTCAAAGATGAAGTTTGAAGATGTTATAGGTATGATCCTGAGTGAGGAAATGTGAAGGAAGAGCTCTGGGGATTCTTCTACTTTTTGAAATGCTTTGACAGTGGAGAGGAGAGGGAGACAAAAGAAAAGAGGAAAAGGTATCCATGGGAAGTCGAATGATCATAGAAGGTCAATGCCCAAGAGCAAGTTGGAATGTTGGCACTATGGGAAGGTTGGTCATGCTAAGAAAGATTGATGTGCTCTTCGGGATAAGAAACAAGAAGGATTTAAATGTGGCAATAAGTGATGTTTTTCAAAATGCCTTAATTCTTTCTTTAGATAATATTGTTGAGTCTTGGGTGTTAGATTTAGGGGCTTCTTTCCATGTCACCCCATATAGATGTTAGTTTCTTGATTTTATTCAAGGTGATTTTGGACATGTATATCTTGGTGATGATGAACCATGCGCAAAGTATAGTAGGGGAAGGTTATGTTTGGGTGAAAATGTAGAATGGGAATGGGTGGACTACTTAAGGACGTTAGACATGTGTCTAAGTTGAGGTGAAACTTGACATCAATGGGTTAGCTAGGTAGTGATGGTTGTGACGGTCGTTTTACAATGGATTCTTGGAAGGTTACCAAAAGAGATCTTGCGGTTGTAAGAGGTAAGAAAAATGGTAGTTTGTATTTAACTAGTGGTGTTGATTATTGTAATTTAGTTGTTACAGATGGAGATGTAATGTTTTGGTACCAAAGACTCAATCGTATGAGTCAAAAGGGCATGCAAATTCTAAAGGATTGGTTGATTGGATTAAAGGTGTTAGATTTGTATTTTGTGAGGATTATGTTTATGGGAAACAAAAGTGGGTGAGATTCCTCAAGGTTGGACCTACCAGGAAGGAGGGTAAGTTGGATTTGGTGCATACAGATGTATGGGGCCCAACTAAGGTAAAATCTATTGGTGGTTCATGTTATTATGTCACTTTCATTGATAATGCAACTATAAAATTTTGGGTATCTTTGCATTAGAAAGGAAATGATGTGTTTGAAACTTTCAAAAGATGGAAAGCCTTGGTTGAGAATGAAACAGTCTCAAGCTGAAATGTCTCAGGTCGGATAATGGAGGGTAGTATTGCAGCAATGAATTTCTTGATTATTGTTTGGTAAATGGGATCTACAAGAAAAGGACGGTTCCAAAGACTCCACAAGAAAATGGAGTGTCTCGAGAGAATGAACATTACAATCATGGAGTGTGCTAGGTGCATGAGGTTACATATGGGGCTGCCACTCATGTTTTGGGTGGAAGTGGTGAATACAATTGTTTATCGATTAATAGATGAATCTTTATGGCCTTGGATGGAGGTATACCACGAGGAGGCTTGCTGCAGTAAGAAAATTGATTACTCATTTCTTAGAGTATTTGGATGTGAGGTATTTTTTCACATTGATAAAGGTGATATGACCAAGATCGAGGCTAAGTCGAGAAATACCTTTATTAGATATGGTGAGGATGAATTTGGTTTTTGTGTTTGGAGTCTTAAGGAAAGAAAATATTTTGGTCTAGAGATATTGTCTTTAATGAAAAAGTCATGTATAAAGATCAGTTGTAAGAATAGAAAGAGGAATCAAAGAAAGAATACACAGTGTTAGAGGACATTACGGATGACAAGGTGTCCAAGGGGCGGTTCAGGTGTACCATGTTCTGGCATAACCAATTCAGGAACCTACTCATTAGGAACCCCAAACTCTTGAGGTGATAAGGTCTTATAGGGTAAGAAGGAAACCTGAATTTTTACTCCATCTTTGAATTACTTATTGCTCACTGACAATGGAGAGCTAGAGTGCTTTGAGGAAGTAGTATAGGTGGATGCCAAGAAGAAGTGGGAGTAGGCCATGGATGAAGAGCATAGATCTCTTATGGAGAACCAGACTTGGGATCTAATGGAGCTACCCGAGGGAAAGAGAGAATTGTAGAAAAAGTGGGTGTATAGAATCAAAGAGGAAGATGGAGGTATAAAAGGTATAAGGCCCGGTTGGTGGTCAAGGGATTTACACAGAAGAAAGGTATAGAATTTGATGATTTTTTTCTCCTATTGTTAAAATGACTTCTATTAGGACTATTCTTGGTTTAGTAGCAGTAGAATACTTGCACTTAGATCAATTGGATGTGAAGATTGCATTCCTTCATGGTGAGTTGGAGGAAGAATTGTATCTCAGTAGCAGCCACAAGGTTATGATGTCAAAGGGAAGAAGAGGTTAGTGTGTAAATTGAAGAAGAGCTTGTATGGCCTTAAACAAGCTCCATGTGATGGTACAAAATTTTTGAGTTTTATGTAGGAGCAGGGTTACTCTAGGTGTCACTTAGACCATTGCGTGTACATCAAGAATTTTCTTGATAGTATTTATATTATTATGTGTTTGTATGTAGATGATATGCTTGTTGTAGGGAATAACATGAAGGAAATAAAGGTACTTAAGAAGCAGCTAGGTGACTCCTTTGCTATGAAATATTTGGAAGCAAAGCAAATGCTTGGTATGAGAATAACTCAGAACAGGATGGAGATAAAGTTGGTATTATATCAAGAAGAGTACATAAAGAAGGTCTTGGAAAGGTTTAGTATGTAGGATGCTAAACCGGTTGGTACTTATTTGGTAGGTCACTTTAAATTATCAAAGGAGAAAAGTCCCAAGACTAAGGAGGATAGAATCTAGATGTCCAGGGTATTGTAATCATCAGTGGTTGGTAGCTTGATGTATGTTATGGTATGCACTAGGCCTGATATTTCCCATGCAGTGGGAGCAGTGAGTAGGTTTATGAGTGATCTAGGTAGAGAAACCTTGGCATGTAGTGAAGTGAATCCTTCAATGTTTCGGAGGGACCATGGGAGCATCATTGTGTTTCAATGGATTAGACACTACATTGCGTGGCTATGTAGATTCGGACATGGTAGGAGATTTAGACTGCAAGAGGAACACAACAGAGTTATGTAATTACATTTGGTGATACAATGGTGAGTTGGATTTCATGGTTACAAAAGGTTGAATATGTTGTTGCCATAGAGGCAAGCAAGTAGATGATTTGGATACAACAATTTCTTGAGGAGTTGGGGTATAAGCAAGAAGTTGGGATACTACACAACGATAGTCATAGCATTATTCATTTGGAAAAGAACTTTGCTTTCCACTCTATGACAAAAGCACATTCGGTGACATATCATTTCATCGGGGCAGATTTGGAAGAAGATAAGTTGAAGCTAGAAAAGATTCATACTGTCGAGAATCCTACATATATGATGACCAAGGTGGTCACAAGGAGAAGTTGAAGTTTTCTCAACTTTGGCTAGCCTTCATAGATGAAAATGAAGGGTTGAGAACTTTTCTCGGTGGAAATAGTCTCCCAAAGTGGGAGATTGTTGGGGTGTGGAGCCTATTTTTGGTATTTTGGAATCAGTTTTGAAGTGTTGGAGTTCAAATGGATAATTTTGGAGACTTCATGAGCATTTTTCAGTCGTGTTCTATTTTCTCATTGTGTATTTATTGTTAATTTACTATTAACTAGTGGTTAAATGGTTGTAAACAAAGTTTGAGCTTTTTTCCACCATGAGAAGTTGAAAGGTTACAAATTTCAAACTTCTAGGCTTGGCTTTAGAGCTTCCTTATAGGATTGTAATCCTATAAATAGAGGTGTTAGGGGCTTCCTAATGTATCTTGAATGTATCTTGAGTGATCAAGAGGTCTTGACTCTTAGAACATCAAGATGTGATCAAGAGTGTTCAAGGTTGAGCAATCGGGTGTCAATTTTGTCTTAGATGTGGTTTAGCATCTTTGGGAATTCATTATGAGTCCACGAGTGATTTTGTGTAATTGTCACTTAGAGAAGACTATGTTAATAAAATTTGAGCAAGTTCTTAGTGGATGTAGGCCACATTGGTTGAACCGCGTTAAATCTCGTTTTGTCTTCTTGTGTGCATTGTTTATATATGTTGTTATATTTCTGCAAGTTCATTTATATTAAATAGTTCCTCTTGTTGTGATTTGAGGAATTGTTTCGGATATTTTTCTCTAATTCCTAATAGACACCTCTTTGGCCAAATCGTGCCAAAATATCCTCATTGGGATTTAAATAGGATGGGGTAGAATCAGATTGCATATTAATATGTGTCCTTTTCAAAAATCATGGGTATATCCCTTGCTCTCTAGTGAATGTCATATTATTAAAGCTACATGATAAGGTCCTACAAGTAAAACCATTGATTTATATCTATCAATATATAACTAAATTAGCACCTTTGTGTGTGTACAAGAAGTTATTGTAATTTTATCTCTTTGACCCACTTATACTTAACCATTTTCAACAAAACTTAGTATTTTATAAACTATATTTCAAAATGTGATTCATGTTCTTATAACATCTTCAAGTTTTGAGTGTATTAATCTCAAACAACTCGTAAAAGTTAAAGTTTCTAATATCATAAAAACATCCACTTAAGACTCCTTTTGGCCCCGAACTCCATGCACTTACCTACTACAAACATAGAGGTATTTACTTATGCGGATTTGTCGTTCAAAATTTTCCTATTACAAATCACGTAAATGACATCGTCATCTCCCTCACCAAGCAATGCGGGATAACTTACATAGCATGTATCACATTTGAAAACCACTAATACTTTCCATGCCCTAACATTTTCTATACCCAAGAAGTATCCCTAAAATGGTTGAAAGATAATACCATCCAAGAGATCTTGCATGAAATGGGCCAAAAATCATGACCATTAGACCTAAAACAAAGAAATTCATATTATTCCCATTAGGAATTTCAGACCAGGATTAGGATCATAATGGCCTCGATGAATAGAATTTTCGGGATGGAACACATTTCATATGTCAATTAGCTATAGGTACCCACATTATCTTTGATAATTTATGAAGAAAAACTCTTGTGCAAGAGGATAATTTCTTTTATAATCTAACACATAGTGAGGTGTGTAAAACATGGCCAAATTTTATATGATGTCCTATCTTATTTGATGTTGTATGTAATACTATTAAGTTCCTTTCTAATCCTTCATGGAAACCTCAACCAAGAGATCGTGTACAAAAATCCTTATCTCATTTATAAGTACGTAGGTTTAGGAGACATAGATTGGAAATTGTAATCCATGTTTACTCCATAGTATATGTGTCTATCGGTAAAAATGCATGCATTTGTTCTCAAAGAAAATCATAATAACATTGAGGACCATGACTAAATGATAATTAGAGAAGATAAAATTTTGAACCCACCTCTCAAATTACTAATATTTATCCCAAAAAATTGGTCAAGAAATATATTTCATACCAATCGGTTCATGGTTATTTTTCTATTGAAAGTGCACTTTTACATTGATAAGATCATGAAAATTACACTACATGATTCAGATCAAAAAATGGGTGGAAAAGTCACACCCCAAAAATCATCAAACCTGGAAACACGTGTCATGAAAACAAAATCTAAACAAAGCAATTAAAAAAGCCACAAGGGCAACTAGCTAAGCAACATAATTAAACATGGTGGTGGAGGATGGGGAGGAGAAGGCACGTGCAAAACATCTTCCCAACCCAAAGTAGGGGTTTCGAGAGAAGTCAGCACATGATTCTAACCATATTCCTTCTCGAGGGCTATAGTATCATGTCGGTCATGAGAGATAGCTAACACCAAGTGTGGGAATTTATCCGAGGAAGAGCACCCGTCTAGAGCCGAAGTTAGAGAAGAAAGAGGCCGACCGAGTCACTACCACCACCGAGGAAGATCCCCGGCCCAGAGCCACTTTGTCATTTTAGGTGGGGGAAGGATCCCCCACCCATAACTTCCTCTAAACTATTAAGAAACACCACCATCCTACTGTTGTGAGGGGGAGAAGCTTCATCAATCCTGAGAGAAAATTTTTTGTTGGGTGCCTTAGCCACAAGGCCTAGAACTGAGACAAGACAATGTCGAGGTTTGGATTAACAATGCAGAGGAGAAGAAACTTGGTTAACCCAGCAAGGGTACTTCTCCAGTGGGCGAGAAGATCCTGCAAGTGCTCCACCTCCAAGCATACTTTCTCCGTCTAGACTTTGATCTGAAGAAAAACATGAGAAATAATTCTAGTTTTAGTAGTCATAAAAAATTACATGCTAAGAATAGTGTGATTAAAAATAAAGTCATTTCTAATCTTAAAAATTTGAAATATAATTTATTCACGAAAGATTTTCCAAAATTTGTTGTATTTTATAGGAAGCAAGGTCAAGTCCCCTAGCAAGACAATTTTATAGGTGAAGGTTTCAAGGCGAAAGGGCTAGAAGAGGGAATGAATCCATGTCAGGGATGACTACACAATAGGAAAATACCGAAACAAATGAAAAGAGTCTCAAGCTAGTCAAGCAGAACACAAGGGGTTAGAAACTCCCAAATGCTAAAGGTGTTTCCAACTAGAAAACCTTGATATAAAATAAACCAAAGAAAATGAACCTTTTTGGGTTCAATGCGAGCCTTCCAAATGAGATTGAACCTACATTTCCAAACCCTATGGGGGGACTTAAGCTTCTAGTAGTTATTCAACTTTTCATAAGGAATGTGAGAAGGCGCTAAGAGTTGATAACCAAGTCGGGGTTTATACCGACTGAAGGGAGTTTGCCATAGGCCAGTGCCAATCTCACCACTAATGAGCAAGAGGAGAGACTCCAACCTTATGGAGCACTTCAACAAGTATGACATTCTGAACTTCCTAAATAGATTCTTTATCTCCATTGTTGAGATTGAATTGAGCTTTAATGAGAACCTAGGGTTTCCAAGAATGGGTGGATTTACAAAATAAATCACCTATCAGCTTGATACCATGCTTAAAAAGTCAAAGAATTTTAATCCATGGCACCATGGCAAAGGGAACATTGTTAAAATTAAGAACAGAAGACCACCATAAGGAATGAGAGTTTATGGAAAGCCCTGCATTCTGAAGCCATCTCCTACCCATGCTCAAAAATAATAAATTGTCATTAATTGAAGAGTGTAGCTACGCAATGAGACAAAAGATTGTATTTTAAGGTATTGCCAATGTTTAATGCATCATAGGTTTAAGGCGTATTTTGGGATTTATTTTTGATCTTTTCATTTGAAATTTATTTAAAACTGTAAAACTTGTGTAGAAATTTCTATTGAACATTTTCCAACAATCATGTTGCTATTTATTTCAAAAAAGGCATAGAAGTTTGTCTTTATTCATCATTCAATATCAACATAAATAAAACTCTAATAATTGATTTCTCAATAAAAAATTAACCCATTGGATTGACACATTGACAATAGTCTATTGTTCTCACACACATTAGATTCACCTATCTTGTATTATAGATCTTTAGTGTGTGTATTTTTCATTAAAGGTAAATGCATTCTAATTATGGACAATAGATTCCATTTTATTATATTTTATTTTGTTTGACAACTTTCTTTGTTAAATTCCTTTTATTTAAATCGTAAATATTGTGAGGATTTGGAAGGTCATGGAAGGTTGAACAAACTTTGATTAAGGTATTGGATATCAATGATAATCCCTTCAAAGACCCCCTTTATAAAACACATGAAATTCTTTTATTTTCATTATTTTTAATTTTGTTCTATGGATATTAGTGACAAATTGGACAACTAAGAATTGTATTGGAAAGAAAGAGATGAGGGAAATATCTTGTGCAACACAAAACAAATACCAAAACAATAAAATAGAGTTGTTGTTTTGAGCAAAGTGATATGCAAAAAAATATTTCTATTAAATGATAACAAAGAGACTGAAAAAACTTATACAAAACATACAAAATAACAATTAATGTTGTAATTCCCCTTCTTCCTAAATTCTTTGGACTCCTCCAATGGATTTGTTTCTCTAGAATGTTGTTGCTTCTATTTTGGCAGAGTTTTCTTCCACTTTTCTTTTTTCTACACTATGTTTTGAATTGTTCTCTCCTATTGTTTTGTTTGCTTCTAAAATTAAAATTTGGGCATATACTTATTCCCTCTATTTTTGTCTTCACCTAAAAATCCAACCACCAAATTCAAATAATCATTAAATGTGTAGTTCAAAATTTTGGCACCAAAGTTTCCTTGGATCTTGCAAATTAGAATTAAAGTTTGGGGCCTGCACAAGACATATTAATTATAGGTTTTGGGATTAATTTTCCTACACTCCCCTTTAATCACCACCAATTTTGATCATTTTCATATGCAAAATAATATTCTAGTGCTTGTTTATGATAGTCCAAAACTTATTTTTACAATCCAAAGTTTTTATTGGTATTCTAGAGTTTGCTGCAAATAATCTAAAGTTGTCTATAGATAGTCCAAAGTTTTTGCATACATCATGAATTTTTTTAAACGATTCTAAATTTTTATGCGAGATAGTTTAAAGTTTTCTATATGAGTAAATATTTTCTTGTATGGCTCCAAAATTGATTGTGATAGTCAAGAGCTAACTTTATGAGTTAGGAGCTTGTTCTTTATGACATCTATAACACCTAATCTTTCTCTTAGGTGCTCAAAAATATATTTTGAAAATCAATTACGAGAAAATATCGTGAGATATTACTCATATTTATAATCTTGAAGTTCTATCTCTCCATACTATACTAACTCCCGATAAAATGATAACAAATATCAATGTTCTTGCTTTGACCATGGAAGATTGGATTTTTGTCAAGGCTATTGAGGATTCATTTTCACAAAATATAGGTGTGGCATCTCCTTGTTTTTCGTTCAAATTTTCTAGGATTTTCCTAAGCCAAATAGTCTAACATGCCATTACATTTGCTACAATATACACAAATTTTGTTGTGGAGAGAGAAACAATAGGTTGATTTTAAGATGCCCATGAAATGAATCCTCATCCAATGTGGGATATATATCCCGATTCTTTTTCTTATCATCTATACTACATGCCCAATCATTATCATATAAACCAACCGATTTAATCTAAATTTAATTAAATCTTATTGAGTAACTTACAATAACTAATGATATTAATGTGATTGTATACATTAATGCACAAGCAATGTGTTAGGAAATAAGAGATAAAATATGCGGAATAATCCCTTACAGAATCGCAATAGTAGAAACTAATATGCAGAAAATATTACAGATCTCAAATAAAAGTGCAGAATAAATAACACAACACAAAGAGACAATATTTAACGTGGTTCACCCAATTTGGGCTACGTCCACCAAGAATCACTTGCTCAAATTTTATTACAAGCCTCCACTCTCTCAATACAATACCTAGATTCGTTTGGAGCTATGCTCAACAAACTCTATAAAATTCACACCCGAATTCAAAACACATCTACAATACATTTGCTTGTATATGTATCATATGCATAAGACCATATAAATAGACAATTACTTAAGCAGTTTGATACAAAACTGTGGGTATCAAAACCATGGGAAAAAACTGTGGGTATCAAAACCATGGGCAAAAAACCGTGGGTATCAAAACAATGGGTACCTTGAAAAACCATGGGCCCAAAAACAACCGAATGGTTACCCATTACCCATGGGTTAATAAACCACCCATGAAAATTTTCTTGGGGGCTTCGCCCCGAACCCCTAACCCACTCACCGGCGAGCGGGACCACCATAAAAATACCTAAGTGTAACACATAGAAGGTGTACCACACTCTAACATGAAAATAGGCTCCAAAACATAACAATATCCCACTGGAGACTAATTTCCACCGAGAAAGCTTCTCAACCCTTCACTGTCATCCAAAAAGGCCAACCAAAGTGAACATAGCTTTATTTTATCCTGTGACCACCTTGGTCATCATGTCTGCAGGATTACGAGTGGTATGAATCTTCTCCAACTTCAAATTATCTTCCTCCAAAGTTGTTCGATGAAGTGATATCTCATTTGTATATTCCTCGTCATGGAGTGGAAAGTAGAGTTCTTAGCTAGGTGTATAGCACTCTAACTATCACTATGCAACTTACATTCCTCCTTCTTATGCCCCAACTCCTCAAGAATTGTTGTAACCAAATCATCTCTTTTCTTGCCTCTGTGGCAGCAACATACTCAGCCTCCGTGGTTGACAAAGCCACCAGCTTCTATAGTCGTGAAATCTAGCTCACTTTTGTCCCACCTATAGTGTAAATATAACCTATCATGATCCTCCTGTTGTCTACATCTCCATCCATGTTTGAATCTACATAACCACGTAAAGTGGTGTTTGATCCACTGTAGCACAAAACTGTCCCCATGGTCCCTCTCAAATACCGAAGGATCCACTTTACTACTTGCCAATGCTCTTTACCTAGATCACTCATAAATCTACTCACAGCTCCCACTGCATGGGCAATATCAGGCCTAGTGCACACCATAGCATACATCAATCGCAATTGGCCGATGAGTAAGGTACCTTGGACATCTGGTTTCTTTCCTGCTCTATCTTGGGACACTGCTCCTTTGATAACTTAAAATGGCCTGCCAAAGGAGTCCCAACCGGTTTAGCATCATGCATGTTAAACCTATCCAATACCTTCTTAATGTACTCTTCCTGAGATAAAGTTAGCTTCCGTTCCTTCCTATCCCGAGTTATCCTCATACCAAGGATTTGTCTGGCTACCCCCAAATCCTTCATATCAAAGGATTCACTTAGTTATTTCTTGAGTACTTTTATTTCCTGCATGTTTTTACCTGTAACCAACATGCCATCAGCATACAAACACATGATAATATAACTTCCATCCTCAAATTTCTTTATATACATGTAATGGTTAGAATGACATCAATATAACCTTGCTCCATCATGAAGCTATCAAATTTCTTATACCATTTATGTGGAGCTTGTTTCAAGCCATACAAGCTCTTCTTCACTTTACACACCATCTCCTCTTTACCTTTGACCTCATAGCCCTTTAATTGCTGCATATATAGTTCCTCCTCCAAATCACCATGGAGAAATGTAGTCTTTACATCTAACTGTTCTAAGTGCAAGTCTTCTGCTACCACTATTCCAAGAACAGTTCTAATAGAAGTCATTTTTACTACAGGAGAAAAGATCTCATCAAAATCTATACCTTGTTTCTGCACAAACCCCTTGACCACTAACCGGGCCTTATATCTTTTCTTTCCTCCTTCTTCGTCTTTGACTTTGTACACCCACTTGTTCTGCAATGCTCTTTTTCCTTCTGGTAGCTTCACCAAATCCCAAGTTTGGTTCTCCATGAGAGACTTGTGCTCTTAATCCATGGCTTGCTCCCACTTTTTACCTTGGCATCTACCCGCATTGCTTCATCAAAGCTCTCGGCTCTCCACTATAGTGAGTAATAAATAATAAAGAGAAGGAGAAAAACATTCAAGTTTTTTTCTTACCCTATAAGACCTCCTCACTTTGTAGGAGTTTGGGGTTCTGTTGAGTCGATTCTCGAACCGATTCATGGGTCACCGTCCCATGTAGAAGATCCTCTACCACTATATATTATTTCTTGGATTCTTCCCTGTTTTCCTACAACTATTGCTTATACATGACTTTCTCATTAAAGACAACATCCCTAGACCGAATGATTTTCTTCTCCTTAATACTCCAACATTTAAATCTAAAGTCATCACCACCATAACCAATGAAAGTACATTTTTCTGATTTAGCCTCTAGCTTGGTCCTATCATACTTATCTATATGAATAAACACCTCACATCCAAAGACTCTAAGAAATGAATAATAAACTTTCTTACCATACTAAGCCTCCTCAGGTATGCCTCCATCCAAGGCACTTGAGGGTCCTCTCTCTTATCAAGTACGGCAAACTATGCTCACCGCTTCTACCCAAAAAGAAAGAGGCAGTCCTGCATGTAACCTCATGCTCCTAGCATGTTCCATTATTGTTCTGTTCATCCTTTCTGATACCCCATTCTACTACGGAGTTCCTGGAACCGTCTTTTTCCTACATATTCCATTCTTAGAACAGTAATCATTAAATTCATAGCTGCAATACTCCCCTCCATTATCTGACCTGAGACATTTTAGCTTAAGACATGTTTCATTCTCTACCAAGGCTTTCCATTTAACAAAAGTGTCAAATACATCAAATTTGTTTCTAATACAATAAACCCAAACTTTCCTTATTACATCATCAATAAAAGTAACATAATAACTTGAACCCCAAGGGATGATACTTAAGTCGGCCCGCACACATCAGAATGCACCAGCTCTAACTTACTCTCTTTCTTTGTAGGTCCAACCTTGAGAAACCTTACTCGCTTATGTTTTCCATATATGCAGTCCTCACAGAACTCCAAAACTATTTCTGTATATCCAGGAAAATTCTTCTTTATGATGTCCATGCCCTTATGGCTCATATGACGAGCCTATAGTGCCATAATGTTGTATCTCGCATCCAAGCCACAAGATTACAATCATTAGTACTATCAGTGGATAAATACAAGGTTCCAACCTTCTTACCTCTTGCCACCACAAGAGCACCCTTGGTAACCTTCCAAGAGTCAGTTGTAAGTATCACAGTACAACCATCACTTCCCAATTGCCCCGCCGATATCAAATTTATTCTTAATGTAGGCACATGTCTAACATCCTTTAATAGCCATGTATTCTCATTTTGCATCTTAACCCGAACATAACCTTTTCCAACTATACTGTAAGGCTCATCATCACCAAGAAAAACATGCCCAAAATCCCCTTGAACATAATAAACAAAATAATTCCTATGTGGAGTAGCATGAAAAGAAGCCCTTGAATCTAAAACCCAAGATTCAGTAATATTATGTAAAGAAAGAATCAAAGCATCCTGGCATACATTAAACCCGATGCCACATTTGCCTCCTTGTTTTCTTCTTGTCCCGAAGCTCCCAACAGTCCTTCTTTGCATGCCCATACTTTCCACAGTTCCAATATACAATCTTGCTCTTGGATTTTGACCTTGCCCGATCTTTCGATTTTCCACAGTTTCCTCTATTCTTCTATCTCCCTCTAGTTTCCACTATCAAAGCATTCCCTAAAGTAGAAGATTCCCTGGAGCTTTTTCTTTGTATTTCCTTGCTTAGAATCACCCCTACAACATCCTCAAACTTCAACTTTGAGTTAGCTAGAACCGAGTTGCTTACCGTCATTACTAGGCTATTCCAACTTTCAGGTAAAGAGCATAGAATTAATAAATCCATAACTTCTTCATCAAATTCTATTGTAACCGAAGCTAGCATATTCACAACCGTATTGAAATCATTTAAATGATCTGCTACTGAACTATTCTCAGACATCTTCATATTAAACAACTTTTTCATTAAAAATATCTTATTAGAGGCAGAGGGTTTTTCATACAACTTCCCTAATGCATCCATCAGTTCTTTTGTAGTCTTTTCCTTTGAAACATTAAATAATACCGAAGATGCAAGACATAGCCGGATCGTTCCAAGTGCCTTCGATCCAACAAATCCCATTCCGCATCTATCATACTTGAGGGTTTGTTCACCTTCTCAGACAATGGAGTATAAAGATCCTTCTGATAAAGGTAATATTCCATCTGCATCTTCCAAAGATTGAAATTCTACCCGTTGAATTTATCAACCCTAGATCTTCCATCATCTGCCATAGCTCCCACTCAAGATAAAACTTTCCCTGTGATTCAACACTTTAGCAAACCAAACCAGACTCTGATACCAATTGTTAGGAAATAAGAGATAAAATATGCGGAATAATCCCTTACAGAATCGCAACAGTAGAAACTAATATGTAGAAAATATTACAGATCTCAAATAAAAGTGTAGAATAAATAACACAACACAGAAAGACAATATTTAATGTGGTTCACCCAATTTGGGCTACGTCCACCAAGAATCACTTGCTCAGATTTTATTACAAGCCTCCACTCTCTCAATACAATACCTAGATCCGTTTGGAGCTATGCTCAACAAACTCTACAGAATTCACACTCGAATTCAAAACACATCTGTAATACATTTTCTTGTATATGTATCATATGCATAAGACCATATAAATAGACAATTACTTAAGTAGTTTGATACAAAACCGTGGGTATCAAAACCATGGGCAAAAACCGTGGGTATCAAAACCATGGGCAAAAAATGTGGGTATCAAAACAATGGGTACCGAAAAATCATGGGCCCAAAAATAACCCATAACGGTTACCCATTACCCATGGGTTAATAAACCACCCATGAAAATTTGCTTCGGGGGCTTTGCCCCCAAACCCCCTTACCCGCTCACCGACGAGCAGAACTGCTGTAAAAATACCCGAGTGTAACAAATAGAAGGTGTACCACACTCTAACATGAAAATAGGCTCCACAAACATAACACAACGAGAATTCAAAGAAGTAGAATCCTAATCAAGTGAGAGAGGAAGATGGCTTAGTTGTTTTTGTGTGACCTGGGAATGATCTGGTCTAAGTATCTGTTAGAACAGGCTGGAAACAGTTTCGCAAAGGCTCGATGAGGGTTTAGATATTTAGGAATGCACAAGCTAGAAGCATCCATGGAGGACATGAGTGCCTCGAGAGTTAGTGAATGATCTGGGAAGTTGTGTCTACTCAGACGCTCAAGTTCTAATGCTTCCTGGGTTGGAATATATTCTCCAATCTTTGCTATTTTCATTATGGATTTCTGTTAGAATGCCAGTCATACCGGTAACCTACAAAACAAATGAATACTTGCACATGCCCATAAACCACATAAAATCTAATAAAAATGATGTAGAATGTGGAGTCAAACTGACCCCAGCGGTCACCCAAAGAGTTAAATTACGACCAAGCATTACACTACATCACATAATCCATGTAGTTCTCCATGTGCGTGTATCCTTGCCCTAGGTTACCCTTGTGCAAACTTAGATGATGGTAGATAATTCTTATTTTTTGGCCCTTTATTTGAGAGAAGTAACTTAGTATATATATGATTCCATTGTTTGAATTTCATAATTGACAACTATAAAGTCGACCCAAAGTGTAAAAAGGTGACCAAGAAGTGAAAATGACCCAAAAGGTAAAAAGAAGAAAGAGAGGGACATGATTTCCCGAGAAGGGACGGGAATGCCTGGGCACTTATATCCTAACTAGGAACTAATGTCTGAGGCCATCAAAAGATAAATTAGTCAAGTGCCAACAGAGTTGTAAGATGTGTAAAGAAAGTACAATGCAAGAGATAAAGCAATCAAAAGGTCAGAGTTGTCAACCAATAGTTTTCTTTCTTAGGAATCATGTATACATTAGTATGATTTGGGACCTATAAATGTACCCAAGTGTATAGATTTGGTTTCTACATTTGCCCCCACTTTATGTTGTTGAGTGAATACCCAATAACATAAAGTAGATAGAAGATGTGTACCTTCTAGACCAAAGAGAAGTGTAGCCAATAGCGTTCTGAGTGGACAAGTAACCATGTGAAGTATGAATTGATCGCAATGTGAAGTGTGACAACTAAGAAATGGAGGTAGACCCTAATGATGAATCATATGCATAGTAGCATACTACTGGAGCTTATGCTTGTTGATGTGAGTTGATTCTTGTTTCTTATAAGGATAGGCCCACAAAATAAGATCAAAAGAGTATTCAAAGTCCCACATATGAAAAAATAGAGTAACATATATATAAGTATGTAAAGATTTTATAAAAGTAATAGCTAAGGAAAGGGTGAACTTGATGTATGAGACAATATATAACAGAACTTTGTTTTGTTTGATTTCGAGATGTTACCATATTTTAGTGTCCTTCATAAGGATGAGGTTTTTGAGTGATCTCACACTAAGAGTGATGTTTTTGGGTGATCTCACGTCAAGGATGAGTTTTTTTGGACAATCTCATGCCAAGGATGAGTTTTTGGGAAATCTCACTCCAAGAGAAGAGTGTTGGGGAGAGACTTATATTTTTCTCTCCTTCCATGATGCTTCTCAAAGTGCCACTATAGATTTACATGTCCTCATTTGTAACCATATTGTAACCATATTATAACTGAATTGTAGTTGATTGAATGAATTATGTAACCAAAGGAAAGTTCTTGATACTATAGATCTATATTGTAACATATTGAAAACCATGTTGAATAGAGAAATTGTCTTATTTTCCCCTAGGACACAAGCGCCTAGGTGGGACACAAATTCCCATTGTTCTTGTCGATCGATCTTGGGTGCTAGTGTATGCTCTATGTTTTTGATCCAAGTCTAATTCTGGACCAATCTATAACTATGTGCTTTTGTCATTTTTATATTTTTTTGTTCTATTCTAGAGATTTGTGCTCTTTGGAATGGTTGATTTGTTCACTTGATGGTTATCCCCCTCATTTGGGGTGCATGTGATAAATGTAAGAGGATGCGACCCAAATGAGGACCTGAAATGGATATGCATATCATAGATTGGATACCTACATGGGGTAGGGGATGTGCATGGTAGAAACCAAGGCACATACAAACAATATAGACTAGAAACAAGTGTTAGTGTAAAAGAGATATCATGCAACAAAATATAGTGTAGCAAGAAACTATGAAGATAAGAAGTACTGTGAAAAGTGGGTTGCATACATGGGACATCACTCACAATATCACAATACAATCAAGGTTGAAGTAGCCATAAGAAAACATCAAACATTGACCGCAAAACAAGCGATGGCAACCAATAGTAAACAAGTAGTAACAGATAACCATGGTGGTATAATATCATGCAAGGAAAACACTACACATGAAGCACCCATTAAAATGTTAGAAAGATAAGTGGTATGTCAAATCATGTATATATCAACAAAAAGTGCATGATAGTAGCAAAAAGTAGTAAATATTGTAACAATGTGACCTATGATATGTGGAGTATGAGAGTAGCAAAGGTAGATGCCCCCATGAGCCTTGATAGGACTGGTAAAGAGAAATTTCAAGCATCATACATCGTGTATGAATATGAAAGAGTGTTGCATTCAACTCAAGATACCATGTGAATGCACATGTTTGTATAGAGAAAAATAATGACATATTAAGTATCCAACTAGCATAGGAAACAAAGTGTAACATGTAAATAGTATAATCTAACAAGAGTAAATACAACCAAGATGTGCAGATGTTGTGTGAAAGTGATGGTGTATTGTGATATGCAAGATGTGCAGATGAGAGGGGTCGTGTTTCCCCCATCGGATGTGTGTGATGTGAGGTTCATTTAGGAATTGAACCCTCAACAATCAAGTATGAACCGTAGAACAAGAGTGTGTCATCGGGTAGTAAAGATATTGTATGTGATTGATATTAAATGCTATGAAAGATATATCGTGAAGTGTAGTAGATAAGCTATCAATATACGAAAGAGCCAAAAATATTTATGGATAGGGGTGGAGAAAGTGCAATGCACCCAAGTGTGCAAGTGAGGGGATCTACATGATGATGTGAGAGAGACCATGCCATGGTGGTGGATGTTGAAATGTGTCGGGATTATCTATATTGGTGTTAAGAGGATCATATTTGCCAAAGTAAGTTGTAACATTGAGAATAGATGGAAAATGCTTGATGTAATGGTAGGGGAAATGGTTGTAAGATCTCATGTATTCTAATAGAGCATCTTCATAAGGAATGTATCCAATTCAGGCCAAGTAAGAGAATCGGGATCACTAATAAGCTCAGGGCATAGTAGAGGAATATTATGAGTATGTGAAGTAGTGTAAAACTTGGGAGAAGGTGTGGCGGGAATAAAAGGAGTAGGCGGAGGGAAGTATTTGATGTCAAGTTTGGAGGATTGTGTGGGAATGGAAAGATGTTCTGTGACTCCCTTTCCATATTTGGCTAATCATGTGCCGGTGAAACCCTAACGAAGCATACACTAATACCCACGACCATACTTTGTGAAATTAGGAGGTGTGGAAGAAGTAGGGACTTGAGGTGAATCATCAATAGTGTTACAAAAGGTAAATGGGAGGTGTTAGTGTAGAATCACAACACCCCCAAATGTCTGCAGCTAGATGGGTTGAGAATTTCAATGTGATTGCACAACATGGAGAATCTCTCAAAGTGTGGGACCTTGCAAGTTGAGAGAGCTCTCGGATTGAGGCTGGTTCTTATTCCTCTATTCAGGTGCATACAAATAGATTGCAGAGGATTTATTCTAAATCTACTCTATTATACCAAGGAGACATGGTTGAGGATATGTAAGAAAATAAACTAAGCTAATGAGGTGATGCACCAAAGGAATGTTAGACACTCATCTTGCAATTCAACATAGACCTCGGAAATGCAATGTGAACACTATGCACAGATGACCAAACTGCAATAAGAGATCAGAAATACAATAACAAATACATGATAGGGTCGAGAATCATCCACAAACATATATATTATTGCTCAGGAGTCGATACAGTATATTGCAGTGGCCAAGAAGCAAAAATTGCATTACAACCCAAATGAGAGGTTAGAAAATCTCCACAAATCCTCTTATGAGCAAAAGAAGAAGGGAGGGCACAAAATAGAAATGTCCAACCTTTTACAATGAGCCCCAACCCTTCCTTTATAGATTCAACATAGAGGGAAGAAGGAGAGAGAAGTGGGAAAACTAGTTCGAAGCTCAACCACTATCATCAATTCCTCCTACAAATCCACCCCAAATCTGTCATGTCTGCATCAATTACTTGTTCGGTGCCTTGAAGGAGGAGGAACGGCGGATCAGATCAAATCCGATCTGGTTGTTGAAGTAAATAGATACTATATTAATGGAAAGAAGACGTTTCTTCATTTTTACCCACCTAACATCTCCAAAATTAAATTCTCAAATCTCCATGGTGCAGACGAGGTTGATATATTTCTAATGGTGCCAAATTTGTCAAATTTCGAGCACTGAGTCAAAAGATATGCCCATTTGAAATTTGAATTGGGTATGTACAGAAATGGCAGCAACCAGTTGTCAAAATGGGTCTTTTGGACACGTGGAGGGTTAGCGCATGTTTGGGGACTGCTTTTGAATTTTTCTTTTGAAGTTACATTGGGATGATACGTGGCATCTTCTACGGCTTGCTCAGTTTCTTCATGTTTTGGCTAAGTCCTTTTACTCGGCGGGGCCATACCTCTGACCAGGGAAACGTGGAGGCCTGGCACTTTTTTGGAAACCCGCCCCAAATTTTACCTTTGAAGGAGCATCGTTCTAACACTTGGCTCCCTTCGCTGGCCCATCTCTACTTTGACTATTCAACCTCGACCCTATCCCTTTTTAGACCTGGGTCACGTGGAAGCTCTGTGCTCATCTAGAAACCCTCCTAGGATTTTACCTTTGAAGGAGCGTTGAGTTGACACGTGCAAGCATCCTCAAGCTCTTGGACTTTCCAATGACCACTCTTACTTTTTGAGCTCGAACACGTGGAGAGCTGGCGCTCATTTAGGGATCACCTTTTGGACAGTGCCTTTGAAATTGCCCGATGCAACACGTGGCGTCATCCATTGTTTTTCTATACTTAGTCAATTTTGGGCCCGCTCTATCCCATTTTTCAACTTGGACTACATGGCGAGCCCACGCTCATTTGGGTCTCTAATTTTGGATTTACCTTTGGAGATGCACCAAGTTGATGCGTGGCAGCTTCCGCTAGCACCTTTATACTTAGTCTTTTTAGGCCCGCCCTATCCACTTTTTTGACTTTTAGTTGTTGAATCTGCCCCTCTTTGGGCTTGGGAAACGTGGAGGCTTGGCGCTTGTTTGAGTCTACCCTTTTGGATTCAATCTTTGGAGGTGCGTCGTTTGGACACTTGGCAACTTCCGCTGACTCTCTATACTTAGCCAATTGTTTGGGGCTCATTCTGAGTCATTTACAGAGCTCGAAGAATTTGATTTTCTCTGTTTCTTTTCCCTCGAGCCTCGATTTTTTCCTTCCCGACCGAGATCCTCCATTTTAGAACACCTTGCTACTCATTTGCTAGATTGGAAGCATGGATTTGTTCGACAGAACCGTTTCTTGAATTTCTTCTTACACGGGGTCATTTGATCTTTCGCAGCCCTGCCACTCCATTGTAGAGTCTCTCTATTGCTTGATTGTAGGATTCAAACGTGATTTCTCTGGTTTCTTAAATATGGGTCGTGGTGACCAATTTTACTGGGGAAAAATTGTGATAACATGATGGATATGCTAAAGCCTCATAGACCACACTTTAGTATAAGAATTTAAGACACATATGAAGGGTGGACGAGACGGCATGCATGGCATGGATATAAGGCCGTTTGAGAAGGATATTATAATTAATATTATTAGGCATTGTAAGGCATGGGACAAGAAAATTACATGGTCCAATAGTAATGGGAAGTGTGATTATACCTAAGAACCTTGTAGGAATATTATCAAAACCGTGAATACAAATAGATGATGGAGTTAAAGAGGCTTTATAAAGGAAAATTTAAAGAAGGAATGCTAGATTAAAAATTTAAGACTAGATACATTATCAAATAAGGCTCGTTTAACCCCTATATTATGGATGTGAATGTGAATATATAAGGAGACTTGAGGAACTTTAGAGGCCATGATATGAAAGGAAAGGTAAGTTGTGAAATAAGAGCCCTAGAAAGTGAAATAGAGGATAGGAACAAATATGAAAACCTAGGAGGAATTATGCAAATCATATGTATAATAGGAAATAGATGGAAATATCAACCTTGATGTAACTAGGGTTTGGGGTTAAGAAAAGACAAATCCGATAGAATAGGAAAAACAAGGATCCGAATGGTTGATCATGAGTTAGGTGTCACCAAATGATTTAATATAAATTGAATTAAATATTATTGAGTTACTTATCGTAAATAATGATATTTAGGTGATTGTATCTGAGAATGTGCAAGTAATGAGCATTCAAAGAAGTAAAACCCTAAGCAAGTGACAAAGGAAGATGACTTGGATATTTTTGTATAACCGAGGAATGATTTGGATTAAGTACCCACTAAAATAGGCTGGAAACAATATAAAAAGGCTCGATGAGGGTTTGGAGATCCGGTTGTGCATGGGACGAAGTGCCCATGGGAGGACAGGAGCACCCAGAGCTAGTGACTGATTTGGGCACTTGTGTTCGCTTAGAAGCTCGAGTTTTGATCCTTTCGGGTAGGAATATATTCTTTGTTCTTCGCTCTTTGTCGCTATGGATTTCCTCTTTGATCGCTTGTTGTACTTGTAACCTGCAAAAAAAATTACTACCTGCACATGCCCATAAACCACAACAAATCTAATAAAAAATATGTAGAATGTGAATTCAAACTGACCCGACCCCGGTCACTCGAAGAGTGAAATTACGACTGAGAACTACACTACATCTCAGAATCTTTGTATTTCTCTATGAGTGTGCGTGTATCTATGCCCTAGGGTTCCCTTGTGCAAGCTTAGGTGATGAGATATAATGCTTAGTGCTTGACCCTTTATTTGAGAGATGTAACTTAGTATATATATGATTCCCTTATTTGAATTTCATATTTGACAACTGAAAGGACAACCCAAATTGTAAGAAAGGTGACCAAGAAGCAAGAAGGATCCAAAAGGCTAAAAAGAAGAAAGAGAGGGAAAAGAGCACCCAGAAGGGATATGAGCACTTGGGCACTTCTTTCCTAGCTGCTGCGCCAATGTCCGAGGCCATCGAAAGATAAATCCATCAAGTGCTAATAGAGATGGAAGTTGTGTAAAGACAATAAAGTGTAAGAGATAAAGCAATCAAAAGGCCAAAAAGAGTTTTCAACCACTAGTTTTCTTGATTAGGAATAATGTATACATTAGTATGTTATAAGAGCTAGAAATGTACCCAAGTGCATAGATTTGGTGTCTACACCAACTAGCTCAAAATTACTTATTACACTATACAAAATTCCATGACTTAAGGTTGCATCCAAAGGAATATAAGAGCATCAAAGGCATTCATCTAGTTTCATTCAAGAGATAAGGGACTTCAATTTATGCATACACACATAGGAGGGGAAGTTTATTTTGTTTCATCCACACATCTATCTACATTGCTACATTTATCTTTTGATCGTTATCAAGTACATCTTGCACTAGAGCTTCCTCGGGCATGGTTTGACACAGTTCACAAGAACTACATGGAGTCTGAGATGTAGTGCAACACTTGGTTGTAAGTTCACTCAATCGGGTGACTTTTGGGGCTAGTCCGACTCCCCATTTACATCTTTTATTTTTAGGATTTGATGTGTTTTGGGGTTTTCTAGGAGATCATTTATTTTTCAAGTTATAGGTGAATTTTGCGGACATAGTGCAACACACAGGTGATTAACAAGGAAGGTTAGCGACCACCTTGCGACACAACAAAACCATATTTCAAGCTTTTGTGTAGTCACAGACATCCAAATCGGGATATCTAGTGCTCAGAGTCCTATCACCAGTCTAGGTGCCCTAGTCCAACATATTCCGATAGTTCTACATTTTTCTGTGTGTGGTTACGACAGTCTACCTTCTTGTTTCATCAGTTTTCCAGCCCAACACACTTCGAGATTTATTATGAACCAGATTAATTCTCTTTTCCTCTCTCTTGCACTTAGGGTTTGAATTTCCATTTGCTTTTGTTTGTGTCGAGATCTATACTTTATCATTTATTTATCAAATTTGACTCTACAATATCCTCTAGGGTTTTACAAATCTAATATTTGTTAAATCAATTAACCCCATATTTGGTCTAGTAATGAGTAAATCATCTACATAAATTGCAATAAGAATAATTTCATCTTGGAATCCCTTCACATATAGATTTGGATCTAATTTACATTGGAGAAACCCGTGAAGCTGAAAGTACCTATTAATCTTCTCATTTTGTGTTCTTGGCGCTTGTTTAAGGCCATAAAGTGGCTTCTTTAACATGTAAATAAGGTTAGGATGTTTTTGATGTACAAAATCAAGTAATTGACCAATGTATATTTCTTCATATACATATTCATTTAAGAAAGAAATTTTGACATTCATTTGACCACCCAAGACTAACAACCAAAGAAAGAATAATTCTAAATGTATTCATTCTAATGACAAGAGCAAATGTTTCTTCATAATCAATACCCTCCTTTTGATTGAATCCCTTAGTAACCAATCTAGCTTTAAATTTTTCAATAGCACCATTTGATTTAAATTTTGTTTTATAAACCCATTTACAACCAATAACATTTTTACCTTTGGGGAGGGGTATAAGATCCCTATTTTTTTCTTCATCAATCCATCATATTCTTCTTTCATGTCTTGCTCCTATTCTTTCTTCCCTCTAGCTTTCTCATATGATATTGAATCATTGATTTGCAATAACTTGGTTGTGAGAGCACTTCCACTCCTTCTTTGGACCTTTGTTCCTTGCCTATATATCTCTTCAATAATCTTGGTCTTTTGTCTAGATAAAATATTTTCTTCTTCATCATCACTACTTGCAAAAAGGGGTCGGATACAAGTATTATTAGTTTCATTTTCAATGGTATTATCTTCATCTGTAGTAGTGCATAACTTTGCTTCATCAATATATTCTCCATTTTCTTGTAAAAGATCTTGAAATTTGGAAGCGTGTGTGGTTGTGGAGTGAAAATAAGTGGTTGTAAGTTGGAAATGCTCATTGAATTTTACATCTCTACTAATGAAGGCCTCTTTTGTTGCCAAATCATATAACATGTAAACTTTTGACTCTTCACTATAGCGCATAAACAAACATTATGACTCTTTGGATCTAACTTTTCCTCTTTTCTTTAGGTATGTGCACCCAAGCAATACACTCAAATATTTTAAAACACCCAATGTGAGGCTTTCTTCCACTCTATGTTTCTTTAGGGGTGACATTTGTGAGTATTTTACTCAAAATATATGCAACACAAGAAACAATGAAACCCCAAAATTGGTCATGCGAACCTTTAAAATGCAACATACATCAAGTCATTTCTAACAGAGTTATATTCATCCATTTGGCCTCCCATTCTGTTGAGGATTATATATAACTATCCTTTGCATTTTAATACCATAATTTTCACAAAATGATTCAAATGCATAATTGCAATATTCACCCCCATTATCCATCCTCAAGCATTTGATTCTCTTCTCACTTTAGTTTTCAACTTGTGCCTTAAACTTTTGAAAAACTTAAAAACTTTACTTTTCCTTTCAAGGAAATAAACCCATACTCTTCTACTATAATCATCAATAAAAGTGAGAAGATACCTAACACCGAGAGTGAAGGATAACATAGGTCACATAAATCACTATGAACGAGTTGTAGTGGATAATTAGCTCTCCATGATTTTCCTAAATCAAAAGGATCTCGATGATGTTTACCTAAAACACATCCTTCACACACACCTTCAAAAGCTGAAATCTTTGTTAATCCTCTAACCATATTCATTCTAACCATGTCTTATAATTTTGTATAATTTATATGTCCAATTATGTCGCATGTCGTAGTTTTGACATATAATCAGTTTGAGCAATAAAAACATAAGAGAGTGCATTCATCATTAATAAATCCAACAAAATTGAAGAGACTTTCTTTATGATCCA
Organism: Taxus wallichiana var. yunnanensis; assembly: GCA_018340775.1. Taxonomy (NCBI): domain Eukaryota; kingdom Viridiplantae; phylum Streptophyta; class Pinopsida; order Cupressales; family Taxaceae; genus Taxus; species Taxus wallichiana. The sequence continues at coordinate 431,094,902 of CM031244.1, read as the reverse complement.
CTTTAGCAATAACAATTACATTGTTTAGGTCTTTTCTATCTCTAACAATGACTTGATCAACAGTGACAACAAACTCATAACTAGCTTGAGAAATTTTATATATGGAAATAAGATTCACTCATAATCCTTTAACCAAGTAAAACATTTTTCAAAGTACCACTTGTCACATTAACAATTATTGTCCCTAGAACTACAAGTTTCATTTTATTTCCAATGGTTTTCTCTTGATCTGAATGCTTCCCTTCACGAAAATCAATTTAAACAAAGATCTATCTCCATCTATGTGAAAAGATGCCCTAAGTCTAAAATTCATTCTTTATTAGAAGCTTAAGAAAAGTATCCCCCATAACAATAGATTTATTATTTGGTTAAGAAAATTACATCCATACTTTATTTTTATTTTTTTAAAGGAGATGGCCACAAAACTATGTGTAGTCGGATTATCATCCTTTAACCTTTCTTGCATAGGCTTAGAGGAAAGGAGCCAATGACCGCGAATGGCCCAATGACCGTGAGTAGTTATGTGAAACAAAGTACCAATAGTTGTTTGAATTAAAGTTAAAAATGAAATAAAAACTAGCCAATAAAGTAGGTCACATCAAGTCACATCAATAAATGAACCAATGAAATGATGACACATAAACAACCCATAAAAGGTGATTTTATTCTCAACTAATGGGTTGCCTTAAATTCCTTTGTATTCAAAAGTACTTATTTTAAATCCCTTAAAAATATATTCTCCACATACTCAAATTTTTTGAAAGAAAATCTGTATATTAAAAAAATCATGCTCTCTAAAAGGGTATTTTAAAAAAAAATTATGATTGTTAAGTGGCTCTAACAACCTCCCACATTATGATTCATGATAATTGGCTCTTTCCCCTATATCATTGCTTTTCATTATTCCTCTTCAAAAAAAAAAAAAAAAATTTCCATGCGATTCTCACCTCTACAATACCGCAAATAATGGGTTTTCTTCCTTCTTGCTTTTATGTACCATCATGTCTAAAAAAACTTGTTAGAGCCATCATTATTTTGAAATTTATTACAACTTTTCCAATTGTTCTTTCATCAAAAGATTTATAAAATGATTTACCCTTACTTGCATATGCATGATTCTTCTTAATATATCATTCTCTAATAAGTTGAAATTCTTCATTTAAAACTGACTTACAATATTGACTAAAGGTTTGCTGGGGGCATTGGGATTTAATTGAATAAATCTTTTTCTTGATTCTTTATACACTTTGTAAGATTGGGGAGCTTGATTTCTACTATTGTGATCAATTAAAAATCTTTTTTTGCATATTCGGCACCTATTTTCTTTAGCTGAGCATTTAAATATGTAACTTCATTCAAGCAATCAACTATTTTTTCAAAATCTCTTGGATTTAAATTTACCAATTTTTCTTCTATACTAAACATGTTAGTGATATCTACATCTTTATAATCAGGTTCTAATTTTTCCCATAGCTCTATTGGATTATCAACATCAACAAATCTTCTATTGATATTCGGGCTCAAGGATTTACCAATAATACCTCTAGCTTGTTCCAATTTGCATTTCCACAACTCCATTTCTTTATCATTTTGTTGAGGCTCTTTCATTTCTTTATTCACCATCCTTTGTAGACCCTTTTCTCTTAGAGTTTGCAAAATGACTTCCATCAAAGATTGGCAAATTTTTATTTATAGACCCCATGATGTTAGAAAACATTCATCCTCAACTAAATGAGTTAAAATAAATCTAAAAAATCACTTCCAAATCTTATCTAATTTTTAAAACACAGCCTATCGAATCCTCAACCTTATTAGTAGATTTCTCATTCTAATACCATGAAAGAATATTACAAAAATAATTTTGTTTTCATAAAAACAAAGCTACAACAGAGCAAAGAAAATAGAGAAAATGTCTGAAAAAAACTAATACAAATTGCATTAATCTAGCTTGCATTACATTTAGTCCAATTTGCCCTCCCTATTGTGCATGGTTACATATTTATAATTCTTCTAAAATTTGTAAACTCTCATTTTCTAGAAGATTTTACATCTTAGAATGTTTTATTTTCTAGCACTAGAATGTTCTAGGGAATAAACCAAAATATTCTATAGAAAATTCTAGACAATCTTATCTCTGTAACACAAGCCCATTACATAGCTTTTCAGCAACTACAATCACATCTTCTCGAAGAAAAGCTCTATGAGCAATTCCAAAACCATCATTTCCAATAATATTGATTTCATTAAGATATCACTTGTTGAGAGGATCTCTTCGAGGATCAAACATTACCATCTGAGGTTCAAACATTACCACATTGGTAGTAAGAGGATCTTTCATCTTTTTGAAATGGTGTGATCAATGGGTTCTTCCTAGTGTGATACTGCATAATTACCTTTTCTTAAGGAAGATCAAGCAAATACTTAGGCACCTGACAACATACTTAGACCAAGCTCAAGATAATTTGTTGCAATCAAGTTGTAAATTTGACAACCATTTACACATTTTTGTATTTTTAGCTTTCCGTACGTGTACATTTTTGAGATCAGTATCTTCTCCAACTTGTAGATTTGAAATATGACCTTCATTTTTATAAAGCTTTATGTACAATTTATATTAATATATGTTAACATAGGAGACAACATCCTTCTTTATGCTGGTATAATGTTATTATTGAGCACAACCTGTCAGATTGTAAACTGTATGCCAGGCCAAGTTCTCACAGATGAACTGCAGTGCAGTAGAGAATTATAGGAATGCAGATTCTGCAATTTGTGCCTTACTCACAACGAGCGAGAAAGCTAAAATAACCTCACATTAACGAAAAACATATGTGGTGAGAGGGGCTCGAACTCTCGACCTCAGGATTCCTCAAGATAGCTATGAGACCTGCGCGCTAGCCGACTGCGCCACCACCCCTATGATGAAAAGCTTGAGAAGGTAAATATTTTAGTTTTGTGACCTGTCGCGAGGTGTAAAACAAATTCCTCTGCCATGAACTGAACCCGGGTTTCGCGTGTGAGAGACGATTATCCTAACTAACAAGACTACAACGGATTATACTTTATTCAGGCATTTATATAGATTCTACTTATAATAAACTGTTGTCACCCAATTTTTATTAATCAGCAAATTATGTTCGCTTTGTTTCTCTTATTTTTCAATAGAAGTCATTTCTTGTTTCAATGTTATTGATCGCCCCTGATTAGGTTTTTTTGCACTAGTTATGCCGATAAGCTTGCCCTTCAACTGGGTGATCGGTATTCACTTCTAATATGCCCCAGTTAAATAAAGGGTTCTCCTCTTTACCAATGGACTATAACATGTATTCTTACCAATAATTTTTGGTGATTTTAGAGGTAAATGTAATTTTTATTTACCTACAAATTATCATAAAATTGTAATGAGATCTTATAATATCTCATAGGTATTACTTGAGGAAAGCAATTAAAAACATGGGACTTTAAAACTAATAAAATGCTCCTAAATTTTCTCCTGCCGAAATATTTATGGAGCCCCCCCTCCATGGGCCCATGGCCTTACTCTATGAGCTTCTACAAAAGGATGGGTGGGAGATTTTCGTGCACGACAAGCCACTTGCGGGGAGGTTGAAAGGAAAGGGCAGCCATTGAATGTGAGGCAAGGCTTATTGCATCACCAGAGAAAGACTTTGTAGTCGAAAATGTGTCGAACAAGTCATGGAGTAGAGAAGAATCATGTCAATTGAGAAATTATCAACTCTTTTTCTAGATATTGTTGATGCTAATTTTATTTCTCCCCAACATGTATTGGGTTTTGCGTTGGGAAAATAGGTTTTTCCCTCTCATGTTTCCATGTGGATCTTTTGACACCCTTTTCTTACATATAATTGTATTGTTGCATATTTTCACAAAGAGAGAAGAAAACCCTAAGCAACTTTTGTTCACGCAGACATTTTGGCTCAAAAAAAACTTCAAAAATTATGTACACATATGTTTATTAAGGGTTTCTCAAATGTGTACTAGTAATGTTTGTAGTTGCCTCGATTTTTGCCACTTGGATCCACTATAAAACGCTTTAAAAACAATTATGTTTTCCATTTCCGTCCCAAGACAATTTTAAAACCTGGATGTGTGTGTGTGTGTGTGTGTGTGTGTGTGTGTGTGTGTGTGTGTGTGTGTGTGTGTGTGTGTGTGTGTGTTTAGGTAACATATATACAATTGTTACATTTAACTTGATCTTTTAAAAAAAAATTATACGCTCTTGCATTATTTCATAAATATGGCTAAAAGTTTTGCACAAATGGTCACTTAATCCATTTTTATATAATGGAGATGTAAAAAAAAAAACACTTTCGCGTAAACTTGCATTTGAATTCTAATGATAAAGGAACATAAAATGGTATTTCTAGGTTTGTCATATTTCTTTATTTGCATAGGTGCAAATACAATTCGTTTTCATAAATTTCAATAAGAGTAGATAAAATCATAATCCAATCATATATTGTAGAATTTTTGGTTAGTTTTGACTTACAAAAAGGTGATTCTCTTATGGTGTTACCTTATGGTGTTATGTATGTTTTTCCTATTGGAATGTTAGACTCCATATTATGTTGTGTTTAATATATTATATTGATAGGAGCTATAGTTGTTTAATGCTTTTAATAACATTTTTCAAAACTAGAGTTATTTAAATTCAGTTATCAACTGTGTACTTTCAAGATTTATTTGGCTTGGAGTATACTAAAATCTTTCTAAGCTTATGAAGTCAATTTTTCTTAAATCAATTTTGCATGTGAGCAATTTGATTTGTTTTTCTAGAATTTTTTCTTATAGATTTTCGAGGTCAAGATTTCATGCTCTAAAACTTGTCTAAATTAGTTTGTCTATTTAGTCTACAATCTTTTCCAAGGTCATCTTTGGTTTTGTTGGAGAAAAAAATATAAATAGTAGGTGTTTATTATGGGCACTACAAAAACCCATATAATTATGTTCATTATTATTAACTTGTGAAATCATTAAATCAACCATTAATGATTACATGCATATTTAGTGATTAAGGTAATGGATGCATTATGATAGGAAGGAAAAAAATATGTGGTATGTTAGAGTTACAATGTTTGTAAATATTAAATTTTAATATGGCGGATGTTTTATTATATTCCAATAAAAGAGTGATATTTTTCCTATATTGAAAAGTGTTTGCTAATAGCATTGTTATTGTTTAGTTTTTAATTATACAAATATCTTGCTTTGTTATGTTACCTTTAATATGATCTTATGCATTTCCTTCATGTACTGCGTGGTGAAACTTGACAATGAATAGCGTCGTTCCTTTAACTCAGACTTTGGAAACATGTGCCTTTGTTAAAGCTAGGAATTGGAGTGTGTGGACGGGTTTCATCTCGACTAAAGCCATACTAGTACATCCTAAGATGAATGGTAAATTGCGCTGCAACAAAGTTTTTTAAGTTTTCTATCTAGAATCCCACTTCCACAACAAAACAAAACTAAACCATCAAACTATTAGAATGGATTTTTGTTTGTGTTTCTTCATCATGTATTCACTTTTTGGCAACTTAGAAAATCGAAAAACAAATTGTGCCTACTTTTAGTGTTTGCATCCCATACACCATTTTCTATGTGTGATGTTGTTATGTTAAACAATAAAATCAAATTTGTTTCATGTCACTTTTTAAATATATTTGATCTTCTTGGTTCATGTATATGTTTATTTTTTTCTCGTATCATTGGCCATAAAGATCAATCCTTTCAAATAAAAATTCACTAAACAAGACTCTCGTTAACCTCTACTCATGATGTTGTTACTTTGCAAAAATAAAAATGTATGTTTCACACGCCTATTTCATGTTACACCCACAAATGTATCCTCGTTGTTGTGCAACATGCATGTCAACATTCTGCAAAGCATTACAATACATTTGTTAGGTATAAAAATGATTTTTATTAGGGCAACGATGCAAAGCTTATCCATTCCTCCTTTATGTTTCTTATGCCTAATATTGGGAAAAATTCTAAAGAGCTTCAAAGCTTCTTGATTTTTGTAGGCACCTCGCTTGCATTTTCAACAACATAGCCTAAATTGGGCCTCTCTATGATAAATGAATACTTATTGAAGGGTTGTTTTCCATGGCCTTCCATTTGTTTCCAATGGGGAAAGACATATTTAAACAACCGAGCATCAAAGATATCCAGATGCATGAATACGCCCTCCATTTAATTTGTTACCATGATAGGAGCTTCGACAGGCATCCTTGCTTGGTATTTTTCGCTAAACATAATGATAAAGCACAAAATTCGGGCCACTTATGTATTTTTTGTGAGACTGGATGTTGAGTGTCCTTCACCTACCATATTCCACATTCAAAAGAACCTTCTTGATTCTCCAAATGGCATCCTTTCAGATAACTTGATGAGATTCGGATCCAACTTACGAAACTAGAGCATACATGGGCAAGAGTAATGTATAATTGACCAAAATGATTGACCTAATTAACTCCCCCATTCTTTTCTTCACTCTTAGTGTCGTTGACACAAAATTCCCTAACCTTCACAAAACCATTATAGGAGACCCCCATAATGCACATGAGGAACAACACTGGATAGTAGGCAATGTCATGGACACTCCTCACCTTGTATATGCCTAATTACATCAATTGTTCACAATATGCTTTCAAGAAGTTTTGGAGAAGCATTTTAAGGCGTGTGACTATTAATACATGGAATGAAACAAAACTCTCTCCCCTTCATTATTTGCACATAATCTCATGATCCCTTTTCATCATTTCATTCCCTTTACTAGGTATAAGTGGCAACATAGATGGTCCGTTCATGTTCATCTTATGGTTGGAACACGCACCCAATGTTTGAGGGCACGTGACTATTGATACAGGAATGAAACAAAACTCTTTCCCTTTCATTGTTTTCATATAATCTCATAATCCATTTTCATCATTTCATTCCCTACTAGGTAGGTAAAGCAAAGATAGATGATCCGCCCATATTCATCTTATGGTTGGAACACACACCCAAGGTTATCACTTTAAACAGAGCAATGAATTTGAATTCACTCAAGCAAAAGCATATTTTAAGAATTATGTTTGTGCATAGAATCCACATGGACCATTTCACGTAAATGAAACATTGTATCGACCCATCTTGGATGATCCTTCCTTGATAGAAATATTGCATTATTTTTCTACCAAAGCTCGATGGGACAATGAATAACTTCTCAACCAATGCCGAATTACATTGAATTCTCACATGTCACGCCTCTCTAAGATATATTGTTAAATATACTTTGAAGGTAGATAAATTTTCATAAACATATCACCAAATGTTGACGTGAATTGCAGAAAGTGCAGGATCCCAAATCCCCTTCTCCATTTCATTTCAAAAGTTGTTATTGGAGAGTCTTGTATAATGTGACATTAACACATAAGGAACTTGCATTATGTTTCAAAAATCACCCCTTGTTCTTTATAGATACATGTTTGTCTCCATAAATGTGGGGACACAAATGTTACAATGTGTGTTAGAAGATGGTAATGCTCCTCTCATGTTACAATGGTATTCATACAACATAACCATGTGGAAAGGATTTGAAAAATATATCACCCTTAAGATTAGCTTCCATCAACAAGGTTTAGACCTTTCTCATGTTTCTTTTCACTACCTTTTTCAACATTTGAAATGTGGGGCAAAATTTCCATAACTAGGAAACATTGGTGCACTACACATACATATTTCTTTTACCAAATCAATAAAAGATTTCTATATTGCGATCCAATTTTTTTCCACTAATTAATTCATCAACCATCACAACGAATTTGATGTCTCGATCTTTGGGTTTCCATGTTGCTAATTACAACACCGAATACACTAGGCCAAGAACTTCCTCCAACCCTAAAAATGACTAGTTGCAAAATAGACATGTTCCCCGCAATAACCAAAAGGTGATGCTTATAACAAACCTTTAGGTTGAGGTTGACCTTGTCAATGGGTCCATTGGTATCATGGTTTGCATAATTTACACAACTATTTTAACACCACCACACTTGCCTCTTTTTGTGGTTCTCATATTCAAACAATACATTGGCCCACCATGGGATCCAAAAAGTCCTCTTCATGTTCCACTTGGCATAATTTATTGAGGTTTTTTGTGTCAACTCCTTTAAAGATGGCTCAAGAACTCACAATACATAAATCTCAAGGGGTCACTTTAGATAGGGAAACTATCTACATTGTAGATAAGAAACTTCAAAATCTAACTCTAACAACTATTTCTAGCATTTGAAGCTAATCGATTGAGAATCTTGTTGGTGAAATAATGTGTTATAGTGTGGATTATTGGTTTTCACCAATGGTCGTGGGGATAAACCCCTCCTTTTTGGGTATGAGGAGGATTTCATTATTGAATGTAAACTAACTAAAATTATGGGTGGCCATTAGGCCGAGGATCACACATGAATACTCCACTAAACTTGTGGCAAAGTGCTAGTACAAAGTGTACAAGGAGGAATTTGATGTGAGGAGATGTAAAGGGGAGTAGAAGGAATAATGAGTGAGGGTTAATGTTGTGAGTAGGAACTATCATATTTTCACCAAAAATAACCAGAGTAGGTCCACATTCAATTATAAGAACACAACAATGTAAGCAATAATCAAAACTAACAAACTAGAGACATAAAGTTATGCATATTCATTAATCAAGGACATAAAGTTCCTTCTTGGTTATACAAGATCACCATGCTTGCAAAGTTGGAGAGTAGAGAGGATAGAGGAACATAGACAAAGACATAAAGTAAATTATAGCTTTTATTTCTTGATGTAGTAGTGATACAAAGCTCAACAACATACAACAATCCACAATTGTCAACCCTTTAGAATGGAGTAGCCATTCCAATTTATAGCATCAAAACATGTCTTTTCATCTCCTCCCACATGAATTTTCACCTATCATCATCACTTGTGACATTTCATATTCCTAGGATAAAAAAGTTATTATTTTGCTTTTTAATGAAAAATGACCCTTACAATGTTAATGTTGAAGGTCACTTAAGTGAATAAGACGAAATAGAAAAAGTACATTTTTAGTGAAGAATTAGAATATGGAGAGAGAAGAAAGAGGAGGAAAAGAGAGAAGGGCTGATCAATCCGATGAGGGTGAAGCCTCTTATGATGATGAACTAGCCATTTGTGAACCTTGAGGAGAATTCTCATAATGAGATCTTATCCTTTGAATTCTCTACTGAACCGGGATGTTGCAGGTGCCACCTATTCTACTTTTGTAATACGAATGTAGCTCAACACTTTGATCCATTTCTTGGGAACATCATTGATATTCTTGCACTTATTAAACTATACCTTATTATCTCATGTAATGTTATAAATAGAGCCTTTGATGTTCACAAGGGACTCCAAAGTATCCTCATTAAAGGAGAAAGTATCACTTGCCTCCTTCTTGATGAACTCTTGGAAATAATCAATGAGTACTTCTAATGATGAATTATCATTGAGAAAAATGGATCCAAGCTTCTGAACACAGTTTTTTGCATCATCCACAATCTCGAAGGCATGTTTCTTACTAATCGGAGATGACATCGTTTATCATGTCATATCTAGCTTTCAGAGTGTAGGTCCAAACTGGGGACATGTTCTTAGCAAAAAATGCAAACACATTCCTACTCACAAGAGTATGGAAGTCAAGGAAACTCATTTTAGACACAAGTGGGAACACCCCATCCCAATTAATTTTCTCTTTTTCAATCTCTTCACTTGTTGTCTTTGCTTTCAAAACAATGGCAAGAACATACTTGAAAAAGAGAGAACCTCTCGAAGTAGCAATGTATTTCCTTTCTCAAGGATCTTTTGAACCCTTTTTTCATTATCTCTCCTTTGCATTATATGACCTTGCACCTTCTTAATCACCTCAAGGTTGAAACTACTAATCAAAGAAATGGATTTTGCAGAGGAGGGCGACACTCCATTGGGCTCCAAGAAAGATTAAACATAGGTAGTGATAATTCTCACACGGTCCTCTAATTTCTAAATTGTTTGTTTGTATTCTTTATGTAGACACAAAATCCTTTTTTCGAAATATGACCCTCATTTTTATAAAAAAATATGTACAATTTATATTAATATAGAAATATATGTAAACATAGGAGACAACATCCTTTTTTATGCTTGTATAATGTTATTATTGTGCACAATTTGAAGGGTTTTTCCTTTTCTTTTTTGATTGAAGGATAAACAAGAACTAAGGTATCCATTCCACCAATTTTACATGGAAGACAATTGAAGACTCATTCCTTTTTGGTGCCAAGGTCTTTGCATTGGGCAATCTTTGTAAGTCAAAACATCCTCACCAATAAACCAACACGTCGCGAAAACATCCTCACCAATAAACCAACACGTCGCGAGAAGGGAGATATTGAAAAATTGCCAACAATGAACATTTGTTAAGGCCTAAAATTCTACATAAATGGGAAGTAATGTTACTTGTAAGATTGTTGCATGGGTGCCTCAGTATTGTATCTTCATTTTTATTTTTATGTGAAAGTTCCAAATATATGAGTGAAGCTACATCAGCCACCCACATAGGATTACAATTGTTATGAACATCTTAAGCTAATAATGAACCTGTCAGATTGTAAACTGTATGCCAGGCCAAGTTCTCACAGATTAACTGCAGTGCATTAGAGAAATATAGGAATGCAGATTCTGCAATTTGTGCCTAACTCACATGGAGCGAGCAAACTAAAATCACCCCACATTAACGGAAAAATATATGGCGTGAGAGAGGCTCGAACTCTCGACCTCAGGATTACTCAAAAAAGCTATGAGACCTACGCGCTAGCCAACTGCGCCACCACCCCTATTATTAAAAGCATGAGAAGGTATTTTCTTTTCTTTTTTGATCTGTCGCGAGGTGTAAAACCAACTAGACTACAACGGATTACACTTTATTTAGGCATTTATATAGATCCGACTTATAATCAACTGTTGTCACTCAATTTTTATTAATCAGCACATTATGTTCGCTTTGTTTCTCTTATTTTTTTCAATAGAAGTCATTTCTTGTTTCAATGTTATTGATCGCCCCTTATTAGGTTTTTTTGCGCTAGTTATGCCGATAAGCTTTCCCTTCAAGTCGGTGATAGGTCTTCACTTTTAATATGCCCCAGTTAAATAAAGGGTTCGCATCTTTGTCGTTGGACTATAACATGTATTCCTCCCAATAATTTTTGGTGATCTTAGAGGTAAATATAATTTTTACTTACCTACAAATCATAATAAAATTGTAAAGAGATCTTATAATATTTCATAGGTATTGCTGAGGAAAGCAATAAAAAACAATGGGCTTTAAAATTACTAAAATGCTCCTAAATTTTCTCAACAACACTAGCCGAAATATTTATGGAGTCCCCTTTCATGGGCCCATGGCCTTACCCTACGAGCTTACGCAAAAGAGTGGGTGGGATATTTTCTTGCACGCCAAGCCATTTGCAAGAAGGTCGAAAGGAAAGGGCAACCATTGAATGTGAGGTGAGGCTTTTGTAGTGCCGGAGAAAGACTTTGTAGTCGAAACGTGTCGAACAAGCCATGGAGTAGAGGAGAATCGTGTCAATTGAGAAATTGTCAACTCTTTTTCTAGATATTGTTGATGCTAATTTTATTTCTCCCCAACATGTATTGGGTTTTGCATTGGGAAAATAGGTTTTTCTCTCTCATGTTTCCATCACTTTGGGGTTCACTTAGTAAAATTATTGTATGACACATTCGTTCGAAGATATTAAATAGAACCCTTAATTTTAGTTTTTACCTCTAATTAATCAATTGATAATACCCCCTCCTGTTATATTATTAGAATGAAAATACCCCCTATTTTTTCCATTTACCTTACTTACCCATTTTTCCATGACAATTTTATTTACCTCTTTTTATTTCTACCCTTATATATCAAACAAAAAATATATCATATTTCTCACTCAAATTTTTTTAGTATGCATTTTCTCTCAAAAGATAGTTTAAAGCCATTCAAGACCTATTACCAATTGCCTTATAAATGTTAAGCTTTAATTATTTATCAATAGTTCTTCAAATAATTAAGATGGTGAAATAATATCACTTGTGTTGAAAAGCATACTCAATCCTAGTTTTCTACCATCTTATTATTTCTTGGTTAAGAATCTTAATTGAGATTTCTTATAATTTAAATTTATGACCACACTCCTTAAATTGCAATTTAAAGGTATTTAGTTTTAAAAACTAGGGTTCAAATGTTATATTTTTATATTAAAATTAAACCTCCCTTTCCTTTGGCCCACCTCTCTAAGATACCCCTAATACTTGATTCAAAATATTAATAAATTAAACTCTTTCACCCCCTCATGTCTACCGGGATATTGAATTCAATTTTATTAATTTTAATTACCTCAATATGAACTCACGTGCTAGGATATTGCCTAGCTAATGAACCCCCATGGTTTCCATGTGGATCTTTTGACAACCGTTTCTTACATATAATTATATTGTTGCATATTTTCACAAAGAGAGAAGAAAAACCCTAAGCACCTTTTGTTCACGCAGACGTTTCTAGCTCAAAAAAATCTTCGGAAATTATGTGCATATATGTCTATTAAGGGTTTCTCAAATGCATGCATGTAATGTTTGTAGCTGCCTCCATTTTTACCACTTGGATTCACTATAAAGTGCTTTAAAAGCAATTATATCTTCCATTTCCATACCAGTCAATTTTATAATAGGATAAGGTTTGTCATTATGCAAGTACAATTCATTTTCATAAATTTCAATAAGAGTAGATAAAATCATAATCCAATCATATATTGTACAATTTTTGGTTAGTTTTGACTTACAGTAAAGGTGATTCTCTTATGGTGTTACCTTATGGTGTTATATGTGTTTTTCCTATTGGAATGTTAGACTCCATATTATGTTGTGTTTAATATATTATATTGATAGGAGCTATAGTTGTTTAATGCTTTTAATAACATTTTTCAAAACTAGAGCTATTTAAATTCAATTATCAACTGTGTACTTTGAAGATTTACTTGGCTTGGAGTATCCTAAAATATTTCTAAGCTTATGAAGTCAATTTTTCCTAAATCAATTTTGCATGTGAGCAATCTGATTTGTTTTTTTGGAATTTTTCTCATAGATCTTCTAGGTCAAGCTTTTATGCTCTAAAACTTGTCAAAATTAGTTTGTCTGTTTAGTCTACAATTTTTTTCCAAGGTCATCATTAGTTTTGTTGAAGAAAAAAATTATAAATAGTAGGTGTTTACTATGGGCACTATAAAAACCCATATAATTATGTTCATTATTATTAACAACTTGTGAAATCATTAAATCAACCATTAATGAATACATGCATATTTAGTCATTAAGGTAATGGATGCATTATGACAGAAGAAAAACATATATGTGGTATGTTAGAGTTACAATGTTTGTAAATATTAAATTTTAATATGGTGGATGTTTTATTATATTCCAATAAAATAGTGACATTTTTCTATAGTGAAAGGTGTTTGCTAATAGCATTGTTATTGTTTAGTTTTTATTATAGAAATATCTTGCCTTGTTATGTTACATTTAATATGGTCTTATGCATTTACTTCATGTACTGTGTGGTGAAACTTGATGAGTGAGTAACGTTGTTCCTTTAACTCGAGACTTTGGAAACATGTCCCTTTGTTAAAGCTAGGAATTGGAGTGTGTGGACAGTTTCATCTTTGACTAAAGCCACACTAGTACATCATAAGATGATTAGTAAACTGCGTTGCAAAAAGGTTTTTAAGTTTTCTATCAAGAATCCCACTTCCATAAATAAACAAAACTAAACCATCAAACTACTACACTGGATTTTTGTTTGTGTGTCTTCATCTTGTATTCACTTTTTGGCAAGATAGAAAACAGAAAAAAAAATTGTGCGTACTTTTAGTGTTTGCATCCCATACACCATTTTCTATGTGTGATGTTGTTATGTTAAACAATAAAATCAAATTTGTTTCATGTCACTTTGCAAATATGTTTGATCTTCTTGGTTCATGTATATGTTTCCTTTTTTTTTATCGTATCATTGGCCATAAAGATCAATCCTTTCAGATAAAAATTCACTAAACATTACTCTCGTTAACATCTACTCATGATGTTGTTACTTTGCAAAAAAATAAAAATGTATGTTTCACACGCCTATTTCATGTTACACCCACAAATGTATCCTCGTTGTTGTGCAACATGCATGTCAACATTCTACAAAGTATTGCAATATATTTGTTAGGTATAGAAATGATTTTGATTAGGGCAATGATGCAAAGCTTATCCATTCCTTCTTTATGTTGCTTATGCCTAATATTGGGAAAAAATCTAAAGAGCTTCAAAGCTTCTTGATTTTTGTAGGCACCTCGATTGCGTTTTCAACAACATAGCATAAATCTGGCCTCTCTCGATAAATGAATACTCACTGAAGGGTTTTTTTCCATGGCCTTCCCTTTGTTTCCAATGGGGAAAGACATGTTTAAACAACTGAGCATCAAAGATATCCAGATGTAAGAACACACCCTCCATTTAATGTGTTACCATGATAGGTGCTTTGACAGACATCCCTACTTCAAGTATTTTTGCTAAATATAATGATAAAGCACAAAATTTAGGCCCATCGTAGTTTTTGTGAGACTAGATGTTGAGTGTCCTTCTACCTACCATAGTCCACATTCGAAAGAACCTTCTTGATTCTCCAAATGGCATCCTTTCAAATAACTTGATAAGATACAAATCCAACTTACCAAACTAGAGTGTACATGGGAAAGAGTCATTTAGAATCGACCAAAATGATCGACCTAATTGACTCCCCCACTCTTTTCTTCACTCTTAGTGTTGTTAACACAAAATTCCCTAACCTTGAGAAAACCATTATAGGAGATCCCCCATAATGCACATGAGGAATAACACTGGAGAGTAGGAAATGTCATGAACACTCCTCACCTTGTATCTTCCTACTTACATCAATGGTTCATAATATTTTTTCAAGAAGTTTTGGAGAAGAATTTTAGGGTGTGTGACTATTGATACAAGGAATGCAAAAAAATCTTTTCCTCTCATTATTTTCACATAATCTCGCGATCCCTTTTCATCATTTCATTCCCTCTACTACATACAAGTGGCACCCAATGTTTAACATATATGGTCCACCCATGTTTATCTTATGGTTGGAACATGCACCCAATGTTTGAGGGCGTGTGAATATTGATGCGAGGAATGCAACAAAACTCTTTACCTTTCATTGTTTTCACATAATCTCGTGATTCCTTTTCATCATTTCATTCCCCTCTACTAGGTACGAGATAGTAGCATAGATGGTCTACCCATGTTCATCTTATGGTTGGAACACGCACCCAATGTTATCACTTTAAACTGGAGCAATGAAGTTGAAGTCACTCAAGAAAAAGCATATCTTAAGAATTATGTTTGTGCATAGAATCCATGTGGACCATTACACATAAATGAAACATTATCTTGATCCATCTTGGATGATCCTTTCTTGATGGAAATATTGCATTATTTTTCTACCAAAGCTCGATGGGACAATGAAGAAATTCTCAACCAATGCCAAATTCTAGTGAATTCTCACATGTCACGCCTCTCTAAGATATATTGTTAAATATACTTCAAAGGTAGATAAATTTTCATAAACATATCACCAAATGTTGATGTGAATTGCAGAAAAGTGCAGGCTCGCAAATCCCCTTCTCCATTTCATTTCAAAATTTGTTATTAGAGAGTCTTGTAGAATATGACATTAATGCATAAGAAACTTGCCATACGTTTCAAAATTCACCCCTCGTTCTTTGTAGATGCATGTTCGTCTCCATAAATGTGGGGACAAAAATATTACAATGTGTGTTAGAAGATGACAATGCTCCTCTCATGTTACAATGGTATTCATATGACACGACCATGTGGAAAGGATTTGACAAATCTATCATCCTTAATATTAGCTTCTATCAACAAGGTTGAGACCCTTCTCATGTTTATTTTCACTACCTTTTTTCAACATTTGAAATGTGGGGCCAAATTTCAATAACTAGGAAACATTGTTGCACTACACATACATATTTCCTTTTACTAAAGCAATAAAAGATTTCTAGAATGAGCTCCATTTTTTTCCACTAATTAATTCATCAACCATCACAACAAATTTGATGTCGGTATCTCTGGGTTTCCCTGTTGTTAATTACAACATTGAATACACTAGGCCAAGAACTTCCTCCAACCCTAAAACTGACTAGTTACAAAATAGACATGTTCCCGCAATAACCAAAAGGTGATGATTACAAAAACCTTTAGGTTCAGGTTGACCTTGTCAATGGGTCCATTGGCATCGTTCTTTGCATAATTTACACAACCAATTTAACACCACCACACTTGCCCTCTTTTTTTTGGTTCTCATATTCAAACAATACATTGGCCCACCATGGGATCCAACAAGTCTTCTTCACGTTCCACTTGGGTGTAATTTATTGAGGTTTTTGTGTCAACTCCCTCTAAAGATGGCTTGATCACTCACAATACATAAATCTCAAGGGTTAACTTTAGATAGGGAAGCTGTCTACATTGCAGATAAGAAACTTCAAAATCTAACTCTAACAACTATTTCTAGCTTTTGAAGCTAATCAATTGAGAATCTTGTTGGTGAAATAATTTTTTGCAATGTAGATTATTGGTTTTCACCAATAGTCACAGGGTTAAGCCCCTCCTTGTTGGGTATGAGGAGGATTTCATTATTGAATGTAAAATAACTAAAATTGTGGGCGTCAGTTAGGCTGGGATCACACATGAATACTCCACTAAACCTATGGAAAAGTGCTTATACAATGTACAAGGGAGGAATTTTATGTGAGGATATGTACATGGGAGTAGAAGGAATAAGGAGTTAGGGTTGATGTTTTGAGTAGGAAATATCATATTTTAATCAAAAATAACCAGAGTAGGCTCACATTCAATTATAAGAACACAATAATGTAAGGAATAATCAAAACTAACTAAAACTAGAGACATAAAGTTCTGCATATTCATTAATGAAGGACATAAATTTCCTTCTTGGTTATACAAAATCACCATGCTTGCAAAGTTGGAGAGTAGAGAGGATATATGAACATAGACAAGGACATAACGGATATTATAGCTTTTATTTCTTGATGTAGTAGTGATACAAATCTCAACAACATATACCAATCCACAATTATCAACCCTTTAGAATGGAGAAGCCATTCCAATTTATAACATCACAACATGTCTTTTCATCTCCCCCCACATGACTTTTCACCTATCTTCATCACTTGTGACCTTTCATATTCCTAGGAGACAAAAGTGATTCTTTTCCTTTTTAGTGAAAAATAACTCTTACAATGTTAATGTTGAAGGTCACTTAAGTGAATAAGAAAAAATAGAAAAAAGTACATTGTTAGTGAAGAACTAGAATATGGTGTTAGGATATTAAATATTAATGTTTACATTATAGTTTGTTAGTTAATATTTAATATTGTTATATATTAAATATTAGGTTTGAATGTTTATTGTTATAATATATTGTTTCAACAATATATTATTTATAGAGTTTTGTTGTACCCGTAAAATTATAAACGGGTAAGTTGTTTGATACACTTCCTATTTTATAGGAAGAGGTTTGTCTATTGTAATGGCTATAAATTAGCCTAATTCATTGTGTAATTGATATAACAAGAATATAGAGAATTAATATATTATTATGTGTGTTTTACCTGTGCAAGTCTGATCCAAAATTTATATTTGGTATCAGAGCGATATCTATCTTGATGAGAGTCGAGAGAGAGCACACTGAAAATGTTTAGAAATTTGGCACAGATCAATTTAATTTGTTTTAGCATTTGAATGCTTAAGTGTCCATTTTGTGTTATCCGTGGAGGTTTTCTGCCTTGGTTATAGTTTTCTTGGACTCCTTATTGAGACCCATTCTACAGATTTTGTATGATAGCAACAAAGATTCATTTACGGCTCCAACTAAGTTTATATCAGGAGAGATAGTGCTGGATACCATCCAATTATTTCAGGTTTCATAGATTTGTGTGACCTGTGTAAAATCTGTGTTCACTGCGCTATAGAACTGCATGTTGGTTGATTCGAAGATTGTGAAGAAATACTTGTTCTCGTCTTGCTCAAAGTTCAGAAGATCAATTTTTTATAGTTCGACTCATAAATTCTAGAACTACAGATTGTTGTTCAAACCTGATATTTGTTTTTTTTTCTTGAATGATTCTTACTTCAGCTTAAACGTGGTTCTGGATGCCATTCATTTTTGTTCCATATGAATATCTACTCATCCACAGTCTGTGCTACCTTCTAATATTGGATCTGCAGTTGTTTTGCATCAATGTTGACATCAGTTTCACTGCCATTCTTTCATCGAGCTTGTTGAAACATGATGGTGTTGAAGGGAGTCTCATTGAGAAGCTCCATAAGCAGTTTTGAATATCTAATCTCCATATACGCAAAGATTTACATCTAATTTGGCAGATCTCTGTTGTAAATCTGTACATTCAATTGGAGAAAATAACATTGGTTTCTTCTAATCTGTGCCATGTAATCCAGCATATGCATCTCTGCATGAGAATTATGATCTGCAGTGGAAGGATCGATCAAATTTGTGGACTGGAGGATGGAGGCACAGGAGGCTGGAGGTCATTCAGCGACCTCTCGTCAGTCACCAATGACGGGGCTGCACGAAGCTGTGGTGATAGTGTGTGTGTGAGTTTTCTTTCATTTCATAATTGTTGTTTGTTGTGTGCAGTATGATTTCAGAGTTTCTGTTTTGGATTGAATAAGTGAAATGTTCACATTGAGGGGGGAACATGATCAGCATGATCCAATGTTCCATTTTCAATTGAGTATGTGGCTATTCCTATTTCCCCAAATGCAAAAACATAGTACATAACAAATAACACAATGAAACGTAACATCATGAGGCTTGATGAGGTAGAATAGTCATATGTGTTCCTGTTCGTACCTAGGTTTGTGGTTAGCCTCCTAAAAACCATTGAAGGCTGTTCAGATGTGTTCCTGCTTGAGTTCCCACACTGCTAGGTCAGATGTGTTCCCTAGAGTGACTGGTTGATAAGCAGATGATTCCTGAGCGTGTTCCCATCCTCGTCGGTTAGATGTGTTCCCGACAGTGCTTGGTCGATAAGAAGTTGATGTGTTCCTTCTTCTACCTTCAGTTTGAGTGTGTGCCAAGATCATGAGTGCGCAGAGGCGGCAGGCTGCAAAGGAAGTGTGA
This sequence comes from Taxus wallichiana var. yunnanensis, assembly GCA_018340775.1. Taxonomy (NCBI): domain Eukaryota; kingdom Viridiplantae; phylum Streptophyta; class Pinopsida; order Cupressales; family Taxaceae; genus Taxus; species Taxus wallichiana. Next base: position 431,075,569 of record CM031244.1, on the reverse strand, counting down.
AAGTTCTAATGTTACCATGTAAACATTAAGGGGGGGAATGTTAGGAAATTAAATATTAATGTTTACATTATAGTTTGTTAGTTAATATTTAATATTGTTATATATTAAATATTAGGTTTGAATGTTTATTGTTATAATATATTGTTTCAACAATATATTATTTATAGAGTTTTGTTGTACCCGTAAAATTATAAACGGGTAAGTTGTTTGATACACTTCCTATTTTATAGGAAGAGGTTTGTCTATTGTAATGGCTATAAATTAGCCTAATTCATTGTGTAATTGATATAGCAAGAATATAGAGAATTAATATATTATTCTGTGTGTTTTACCTGTGCAAGTCTGATCCAAAATTTATATATGGAGAGAGAAGAAAGAGGAGGAAGAGAGAGAAGGTTTGATCAATCCAATGAGGGTGAAGCCTCTAATTATGAGGAACTAACCATTTGTGAACTTTGAGGGAGAGTTCTCAAAATGATATATTGTCCTTTGAATTCTCTACTAAACCGGGTTGCCGCAGGTGCCACCTATTCTATTTTTGTAATACGAATGTAGCTCAACACTTTGATCCATGTCTTGGGAACATCATTGATAGTCTTTCACTTATTAAACTATAATTTTTTATCTCGTGTAATGTTATAAATAGAGCCTCTGATGTTTCCAAGGGACTCCAAAGTATCCTCGTTAAAGGAGAAAGTATCACTTGCCTCCTTCTTGACCAACTCTTGGAAATATTCAATGAGTACTTCTAATGATGAATTATCATTGAGCATAAGGGATCCAAGCTTCGAACACATTTTCTTGCATCATCCAAAATCTCAAAGGCATGTTTCTCACTAATCAGAGATGACATCATTTATCATGTCATATCTAGCATTGAGTGCGGGTCTAAAGCGGGGACATATTCTCAGCAAAAAATGCAAACACATTCCTACTCATGAGAGTATGGAAATTGAGGCAACTCATTTTAGACACAAGTGGGAACACCCCATCCCAATTAATCTTCTATTTTTCAATCTCTTCACTTGTTGTCTTTGCTTTTGAAACAATGGCAAGAACATACTTGAACAAGGAGAGAACCTCTAGTAGCAATGTATTTCCTTTCTCAAAGATCTTTTGAACCCTTTTGTCATTATCTATCCCTTGCATTATATGACCTTGCACCTTCTTAATCACCTCAAGGTTGAAACGACTTATCGGAGAAATGGATTCTGCGGGGAGGAGGCGGCCGCATTGGGCTCCAAGAAATATTAAACATAGGTAATGAGAATTCTCACACGGTCCTCTAATTTCTAAATTGTTTGTTTGTATTATTTATGTAGACAAAAATCATGCACTTTGGGTATCTATCTAATCTTGATCACATGCTACTATTCATATGATTCCTAAGTAAGGAACGTACTAATTGACCCATGTATTTGGCCATCTTTTCTTGCTTGTTGTTTCCACTTTTGGTCTTACAAACCTTCTCGCCTATTATAACCTTTGACCCTTCGGTTTCTACGAGTCTAGATGTCAACACCGAGCCAAGATACTAGTGCTAGGTGTGCCCATCCCCTCTAGGCACTACTAACCTCTTTGTACTTTACTCACATCTTTTAGGTCCTTTCTAGCTATTTGGGAATCTTATATTTTTGGTAGTCATCCTTTTCAAGGTTAATTATGAAATTCAAGCAAGTGAATCATATAAATATAAATTTATGTGACCATAATAAAGGACCAAGTACTAAGCATTAGCTATCACCACCTAAGGTTGCATCCAAATGCTATTCTAGATCATTCAAGCATCCATTCTAGCTCCACACAAGAGACAAGGGAATGCATTCTTCTGCATACACTTCCTAGGAGGGTAAGTTCATTATATTCCATGCACACATTTACTTACATCTTCTACATCTAGCTATTGGTCACTATTAAGTGTGACACACATACGAGCCACCTAGGGAACGATTTCTCCACACACACACATAAAACTACACTTGTGTCTAAAATTTAGTACAATGCTTGGTTGTAAGATCGGTTGTTTAACAGTAAAGGAAAGTTTGAACCCTCATTTTCATTATTTTATTTTTGGGATTTGATGCACGTTTGAGTTTTTATAGGTGAATTATTTATTCCAGGTTATCGGTGACATCGGTGATCACCATGTGACATACTAGCGATAAAGAGTAAATGACAATGAACATCTTGCGACCCTCGAAGGATGTTTTTCGAGGTTTTGGGTAGACCACCCAAAGCTGTTATGTAGTTCCCACAAATGCACTTGACCCATCCTAGGTGCCCTGATCCAAGCAGATTGTGCAGTTACACAATTTTCCGTGCCTTTGCACGACACTTCTCCCTCTCTTTTCATAAACTGTCACTTTGGCACAACCTGGGATTAATTACGAAATAACTAATTCCTTTTATCTCCTCTTTGTATCAAGGGTTTCATTATTTCGTAGTTTAATTTTCTTGGGTTAGATTTACTCTCAGTACATACATATTTATTACAACTGCTACATGCTTAGATTAGGCATAATTTTATTCATAAATAAACATTTTTCTTAATCACTTTATTTCGAGTGAGGATGCAAGAAATAGATTCATTGAAAAAATAAGCATCACCTTCGTGTGTAGCTTGACCCAATGAAATGTGGGTCAACTCATAGTACTCCCAAGTCATTTCCTCCACACTTTTTCAAATTTTAGTTAGGAAACCTCCACATATTAAGATCCAAAGGATCCGGGGAAGAAATGAGAGGTCACTTGTGCCTTCTTGCTTTGCTTGGTTCTGAAGGTTTTTTGAGATGGATCCAAATTTAGGTATTGCAGCTTGTTGTATTATTTTTGGTTATCTTCCAAGTAAATCTTGAATCCATAGGAATGCTTCTGTCAGGGTAGATATAAAGTTCGTCATAGGGATAATTTTAAGATCTTAGTGAGGGATCACATCTTGATCATGATGGGAAGATTATTCCATCAAGAAATACACACTTGGATGTTGATGAACAATAAGAGGTTGTGATGGATCAATCACATATGGCTCAAGAGGCTCTATGGGATCTTGATGATTTCGGGCTTCTTATGAAGCTTCCTATGATATGGTACTTTTGTGTTCTCTTCTTTCATCATATTTATATTTAAATATTCTTTTGAATGAGTGTAACCATGGATTTTTGGTTGTCTTGAAGGGAAAAATGAGAGTATCTAACACTTTTGGAAACAACAAACTACCTCACTTGATGAAGGAAGCTCTCTCCTACTTGAACCATTCCTTTGATTGTTGGATCACTATCATGGTTCTATCTTTGATATCACATGATTCCCTAATGTTCAACAGAGTGATAGAAAGAGGATAATATTGTGATGATTGATATTCAGGATCAAACAAGTTTGCTCCATTATCTTCTATTTCATCTACGAACCAATCAAAATTGAAATCTCTAATTTGGTCTACTATCATCCACATGTAATCATTTTTTTTACTTCAAATTCATCTATGTAGTTGGCCCATTAGTCCTTAATTTGAGGTGTGTGATGCAATCCTAGGAAGGTGAAGGTTTTAGGATTATTTCGATGTCAAAATCAGACCTAGAAATTTAATAATAGAGATTGAGAGTGTTGGTGTGTGGGATCCTATATGTCCTCCACTCACATATGGAGGGTCATCTCACATGGGTTAGGTTTAGGGTTTTCTTGTGTGTCATGCACTAGGGTTACTCAGCACCCTATATGTATCCCTTCATTTGACATTTATGAGTATGCCAAGACACTCCGTTGTCTTTCTCTATGTGCAAGCTTTGTTCTATTATGCAAGTTCTTCCATTGATTGATCAATTCCTCCTTGTGATTACGCTGGAGCTATTACGTTTCCTTTAGAGTGCAACTTCATCGTGGTGCACAATTTTCAATACGATTCTCACAAACTCTTTCATGGTATCAGAGCTGAGATCGGGTAAACATGCATTTGTCATTTGAGTTGTGATTACTCTTGGTTTCATTTTTTTACTCCTTGTGCAATTTTTTCAATCATTAGATTCTAGAAATTTATTGCTAACGTGCTTAACAAACTATTCTTGGAAAGTTTTTGGTTTTTTGTGTTCTTTGTGCATGTGCAGATCTCCTTGAGTTTTCGGGGTTTTGCAGCTACATTTAGATAGCTGCAACTCAATCTAGCATATCAGCTAAAATAGAGGTTCTTTATTCTAGTTTTTAATCATTTATTAAATTGGAAATTATTTTTTAGAACTCTATTTTTGGTTTTCTCTGTGTTTTTGCTATTTTTTTTGCAGATTCAGGTCAAAAATTCAGTTTGAAGTTTTGGTTTTGTGCTCTGTCCCGAGCTCACTCCACCAAACCGAGCTACAACCGAGCTCCTTCAACTCTTTCAAACCACGGGCGAGTTTGTGTGTTTTTTTCTCTGACTGAGCTTCAAACCCTTGGCCGAGTCATTTTTTTGGTGAGTCGTCTCCTTCCCTGCGGTGGCTGTAGTTGGTTTTCTCTTCTCTACCCTCCTCATGATCCACATGGCTGTGAGTTTCTTTCACCACCTACCGAGGTCTCCTATGGTCTATGTGGCCGAGCTATCACCTACGAGGCCATGAGTTTCCTTTCCCTACGTGGTCGTGGTCTGCGAGGCCATGAGTCCTTCACCTGCGAGCTCCTCCCTGAGCTCTCCATCTACCCCAATGGTTACCACCTCCACAAAGCACGCCACATGTCTCCACAACACTCGGTCGTTACTTGGCTCCACAACATTTGCACAACTCGAACTTTTTTTTGGTAAGTTTATTACATTCCATTTCGTGGGTGCCTTTTTTTTAATAACGGTAAGTTTTTTTAATCTATTTCTATTAATATATATTAATAGAAATTAGTCTCATTTAAATTTAATATATTTTAATAGATCTTAGTTAGTTTCCTTTAATAGATCTTAACCGAAAAATTTTAAATTGTAAGTGGAAACAATTTAAATTTGATTTCTTTAAAAAGGAAAGTATTTAAAAATTAATTAGGATTTAATTTGTATTAGATCTTAATTAGTTTTTCAGTAATTAATTAGATTTAATTATATTAAATCTATTTCTATTAATTACGACTCTAAATTGACCTTCATTTATGATTAGTATTATTTAAAATTGTCCTTTAAATTAACATTAATTATCATTTTTAACTCCCATAGCTTTAAATTAGCTAAATTAGGCATTTCAAAACGATAATTTTTAAGTGTTATTGTCAATTTTTTTACTAATTGTGCGCTCAAGTGTGTAGTAACACTCGAGCTCCTATTTGTCTTCCACGTGCTTTTTCGACATTTTGACGATCTCTTAGACTCATCTTGAGTTTGTTTAAAACATTGTATTTTACCCTTATTATTGCTTGCAACTAGTGAGTGCATCCGCCACTTGTTTGCAGCAAGGGGGTATCCTTTGTGATGTGAGATGCTTTTTCTCACAACCAGGATTTGATTTCACCTCCTTCCTAGTTTTTTGCAATTTTTGCTTGTATACGGTGTCACTTTGTTACGGTCCATGAAAAAAAAAAATTGGTATCCTTTCGCGCATTATTAAACTCATTGTAAGGTGAGTTACCAAGTGTTTCAAGATATACGCTCGGACCCGATTATATTCAATGCACTAAACTATAAAGTGCCGAAAGTAGGGGGGTTATTATATTGTCTTGGGTGGTTTTGATTCTTGTGTTTCTTTTCTACATTCTTTCTCTCTCTTCACTATGGATGCACTTTCAATTCCCTTGCTTACACCGTTCAACTTCTTCGAATGGAGATCGAAAATGATTATGAAAGTAAGGGGTAAAGGTTTATTTTGCATCACCATGGGAACTGAGACTAAAATAGAGGACGACCCTAAAAAATCTAAGTGGTTAAACTATAGTGATGAAGCTTTAGGTCTTCTTTGCATGTCCATTTCTCTGAATTTCTCTTCCACATTGAGTTGTCTCGAAACACCTAATTTTGTGTGGAAAAATTTAGATGGAATGTTTGTACAACAAGATGAAATGAGAGCGCATGAGTTGGAAAATGAACTACTAGGGTTAAATCCTAGTGATTTTGAAAATCTACAAGCATTCTTCTCTAAGTTTTTCCACAGTAGATTGTTGTTAAAGGAATTTCAAGTAGAGAAGAAAGATTCTCAATTGATCTTGTCGATTCTCTCTAAGTTAGGTCCTGAATATTCTGTCTTTGTGTCAACTTTTTAAGCTACAAAAGCTACCTTGGGAAAGGATTTGAGTATGTCCTCCTTTGACTATTTTTGTCCTAACTCATTTGAGAACAAGACAAACTCATTCGAATGGGGTCTCTTAAGTCCAAGTCATATGCCCTTGTAGCAAGTACTAGTAAGGAAAATGATATGAAAATCAAATTTAACTAGCAATTGTGCACACACATTTCTTTATAAATCTTTACAAAGATTTATACAAGAATCTGATCTTCTCATCACATTCCTCTACAAAAAATAAAAGTAGTCACTTTTACGTCATCTCAAAATTCCCTCCCTAGCTCAAGTTATGAGCATTTCAATATTTTACACAGACAATGCCCTTCAAATACAATAACACTCCTTATATAATGTTTCCCAAGAAGTGGCGTGGTGGTCAAAGCCCTTATCTTTTACCATGGAGACCATGGTTCAAATCCCCCCCATATCTCCACTTCCTTCTCCTTATGCGGATTTCAAGAGGTTTATCCCACATTGTGGGTGTGTGAATGAAGGGAGGTATTTAATAATGCAAAGGGGGCGCTTTTGTATTGGCTTTTGAGCCACCTTAGCCACTTGGGATGTGGGTGCATTTTTGGTTGGATAAGGATGCGCATGCATGCATTGACATAGTTTTAGGCGCCTTGTTTAATAATGATTGTGGAGGTTTAAATTAAATGCGTGGAATATGGAGGTAGTTAAATAATGTGTGGAATATGGAATATGGAATTGGTTAAAATGCGTGGAATATGGAATTGGTCTTTGGTTTAATATGCACTTAACCAATTAGTTCCACATGCATAGTAAAAATGTAATCAGAGGCATATATATACACAAGTTGGTATAATGATAATATGAGAAGGAGGCCAAGACACCCCTCCATAATCAAGTGTGTCAAACTGGCTGAGGGCCCCCAGCTAGTAAATAGCGGGGTCCATTTGTCCACGAACGAGTGTCCAAGACCGGTTTTCAAAAACCACTTTTTTTGTCACACAAATTGTCCACGTGTCGCAATATGATTGAAACACTTGGCAAGCGTGCACACGTCCAACCTACACAAAACTCCAAATTTTTCCAGTTGCCCAAAAATTTCAATGGGCTATAACTTTTGCAAACGAGCTTTGTTTCTTGCAAACAAGATATCAATAGAATCATATAATTTTTCTCCACGCTTTAAAAATGACTGCAACTTATTATGAGAAGATCTTAGATCAGTGTTTCTCTATGAGGATCCTTAGGATCATTCCTCCCCACTGAGAAACTTTTGGACCCCAAAAGTCAACTTAAATGGTGAATAGGTGGGTATTTGTCCCTCACCTTCTACGGTTTCTTTCCATTTAGCCTTGTTCGGATGCATGCCTTTGAACCCAACACGAAGATACTCAATATCACCCCTTCACAAAGTTCTTACTTTCTGTCCAAAATGATTTCTTCCGCAACTCATCAAGATACTCGGGAGAAAAATCACCAATGGAAGGCATTGTGTTAGAATCATCATGATCAAAAATCATAGGTGGTTCATACAATCTTAAATTCTCAACATTTACAACTGAGTATATTTGCATATATGGAGGTAAATCCAACCAGAAAGCGTTGTTACCAATTTTTTCCAATATTTGGAATGGACCATACCGTATAGGTTTAAATTTTTTTACCTTCACCTGTTATTCTTTCCTTACTGATGTGAAGCCAAAATGAATCACCAACTTTGAACTTATGATCAGTTCTATGTTTATCATGCCTAACTTTGTACTTGGCCTGACTTTTCTCCAATTGTTCACGGACATACTGATGAACCTGTTGTATTCTCTGCACAAATATTTTAGCCTTGTTAGAATCACTTGCACCATTAACAACAGTTTCATGTCCATAATATATATCTAATGGAGAATTAGGTAGATATCCATAACAAGTCTCAAATGGAGACTTCAAAGTAGAAGAATGTAAGGCACGATTATAAGCATGTTGCACATAATAAAGATGTTCATCCCACAATTTAGGATGTTTGCTACTATAGCCCCTAAGTAATTGTACCACTGTGCGGTTTACAACCTTTGTTTGACCATCAGTCTGTGGATGAAAAGCAGTGCTCTTTTTCAGTTTTGTGTCCATTAACCCCCACAATGTTGACCAAAATTCCCCAAGAAATCTAGAATCCCAATCAGATATAATTGAAGTAGGTAAACCAAAATGAACCCAAACAAACTGAAAAAAAAATGTGTAGTTCCCTCACCAGTTATTTGTTTAGTACATGGAACCAACACACACATTTTGCTAAATCTATCCACTACCACATATAAGTAATCATGTTTCTTCCGTGTCATGGGCAAGCCTCCTACAAAGTCCATGGAAACACTTTCCCAAGGCCTTGTTGGAATAGGAAGAGGAGTGTAAAGTCCTAATTTCTGTTACTTGGCTTGCTTGTGGCACAAAGAACACATCCCTTAATATACCTATTTACATGTTCATGCATTCTAGGCCAATAACAATATTTCGTAAATGTGCAATTGTCTTACTAATACCAAAATGCCTGAAATAAGAGAAGTATGTGCTTCCTAATCATATGCACATGCTCATTTTTACGGAATATAAAGTTTTCGAGAATGATAGAACAATCATTCATGCAAATGATAATATTTTTCTCCTACTTGTTTCCCACTTACTAGATCCTCATACACTTCTCTAAATTCAATATCATTTACATATTGTTCCTCGTAACTAACATGAGCCAAAGAACTATGCTGCAAAAGAATAGATGCTACTACCACTGGTGGTCTAGATAACATGTCGGCAACCTTGTTTTGAATAACTTTTTTATACCTGATTACAAGATGAAATTGTTGCAAAAATCCCATACACCTGAAATGTCTAGACTCGCTGTAATTTGGATAATGTTTGTAAGTATTGAAGTAGTTGATGGTCAGTATGTATAATTGTTTCTTTTCCCATTAAATAATGCTTCCACTTTTTAACACTTTGAACCAAAGCATACAACTCTTTATCATAAGTTGGATAGTTTCTTACCGCACTTGTAAAGGTTTTTGAATGGTAACACACTAGTCATTTGTTCTGCATCAAAACTGCCCCCATTGCATAGTCACTAGCATCGTCTCAATCTCAAATGAATGTTGTAAATCTGGAAGTGCCAAGATCAGAGTGGTACTTATCTTCTCTTTCAGTGTATCAAAGGCTTTTTGTTGTTTTCCTCCCCATTGAAAGACCTATTTAATACTTGTCAAAGCATGCAAAGGAGATGCAATATATGAGAAGTTAGCAATAAATTTTCTCCGATCTTGAACCGCACCTAGAAAACTCCTAACTTGTCACATTAGTGGGTCTAGGCCATTTCACAATAACCTCTATTTTTGCAGGATCAATTCTCAATTCTCCATTTCTATAATATAACCCAAGTAAATTAAAGATGTTTTCCCAAATTCACATTTTGACATCTTTAAATACAATTTCTCTTTCCGTAGTGCATCTAAGACTTTACGGATGTGTTTAACATGTTCATCCCATGACTTATTGAAAATTAGAATATCATCTAAGTAGACAATAATGAAATTATCAATGAATGGTCTAAACTTCTAAAGATTTCATTCATAACTCTCATGAATGTTGTTGGTGCATTGCACAAACCAAAAGGCATCACTAACCATTCAAACAATCCCTGTTTCGTTTTAAAATTAGTTTTCCACACATCACCTTCTGTAATTCTTACTTGGTGATAACCACTTCTTAAGTCTAACTTAGTGAAATAAATTGCATTCTTTAATTGATCCAAGTAAATCATCTATTCTAGGAAGAGGGTAACGATTCTTTATAGTAATCTTATTTAAAGCACGGAAATCAACACACATTTTCCAAGTGCCATCCTTTTTAGGAACCAATATAATTGGAGAACCACATGGGGATGTACTTGGATGAATTATACCTTGAGCCAAAAGTTCCATTACCTGTCTCTTGATTTCCTCATTCTCTACTACTGACAACCTGTACATTCCGATATTGGGAAGAGGTGCATCCTGAAGCAACTGTATCTCATGTTGAACCCCTCTTTTGGGAGGTAGACCTTGTGGATCCTGAAAAACATCATCAAAATGAGAAACAATTTTACCAATTCATCCTTATGTTTCAGATCACAAGTCTCAAAATCCATCTCATGTTCTTTCTCTTTGGCTTTGACTACCATGAGCACAAAACTTTTGCTTGAGTTTACAAGCCTTTTCATTTGACCTGCAGTTACCAAGGATAGATTATTCTTTTCATGGTGAGCTCTAACAATAAATTCAATTCCATTCTTTACAAGAAAATATTTATTTTCTTTCCTATAGAAGATTGCTTTACGATCATACAAATAAGGACTTCCCAAAACCACCCCACAAATATCCAAAGGAACTACATCCAATTCAACCTCATCAATAAACTTGTTTGTAATGGCAAATCTGAAAGTACAAGTTTTAGTTACCTGCAGTTTTGCATCATCAAAAACCCAGCCTAAAGGATAAGGTTTAGGATGTGGTTTAGTTTTGAGTCCTAGTTTCTTAACAACCTCCTCATAAATTAGATTAGCTTGAGATCCACTAACAAAAAGAGTATCAATTTTTGTATGCTTTGAAATTACTCTAATGTGGAAAAGCTCATTCCTTTTCTTATCATGAGGTATAGTTTGTTTACTAGAAAAGATGCAACATTTGTAGTGCTATTGTTGGAAATTGAAAGAGTTGATTTACCTTGAAAACTCATAGTTGTGATTTTGGTTTTATCACGAATCAGAACCAAGATCATGCACTACAGTGTTTGTTTTCTTTTCTTTACTTTTCTTAACCATCCATTTAGGATTCTTTTTAGGATGTAATTTCCAACATTTAGACTCATCATGGTTTTTTTACAATGATTACAAAATGGTTTTTCATTTTCCTTCTTAACAATAGAGTTTGTTTTATGCTTACCCTTTCCTTTTCCTTGTTCTTTCAAACCTTTTCCTTCAGATTGCTTGTTATTTTGATTAAAAGAAGAGAAAGAGGACTCCTTTGTCATTTTCCCTCGTGCTTCCAAATGGGTTGCTTGAACACATACTGCATCAAGATTAGTAGGACCTAAAACAAGTATCATATGTCTTAAATAACTATGCAATCCACCAATATATTTGAGCAGTGTTTCTTCTGTGTTTAGGGAAATTCCCAAAATTAGATCCCTTTTCCTAAATTCTTGTGTGTATTCTTGAACACTTTGTCCCTTAGTTTGTCTTAATGTTTGTGAATCCATCATAGCTTGTTGCTTATAACCAAGAGGATAAAATTGTTGCCTAAGATTTGAAACAAATTCGGACAAGAAGTGATTTCTATACCTTTGGTTTCTTCCACTTCCGGAAGCTTACTCTTCCACCAAATGAGTGTTGTGCCACCCATCCGAAGAGTTGCCAGATGAATATTTTCTTCATCATCAACAATTCTCTAAACCCTGCAATATACTTCTATCTACTTGACCCAGTTATCCAACTTCTTTACATTTAGCTCTCTAGTATACATAGGTAATTCAAACTTGATATCTAACTTTAATGAAGGAAAATCAGATTTTAAAAGTCTCTTTTTGGAATATCAGAACTAGAGCTTTCTTCTTTCTTACCTTCTCTAGTTCCCTTTTCCCTTTGTCTATCTTGGTACATTTCTTCCACCATTTCCTTCATTTGTAGGAATGATTGACGAATTTTTTCTTCCTCTCGATCCGCCATTGTAGGACTTCGAGATCGTCTGGTACCAATTTTGGGATCTCCTTCAACTAACTCTCCTTCACCCTTATTAGATCGAGACCTTGTTAACATCCAAAACACAACTTGCAATCCAAAACACGTTAATTTGAACCAAAAATCATTCAAAACCAGCTCTGATACCAATGATCTGAAAATCAAATTTAACTAGCAATTGTGCACACACATTTCTTTGCTTTCTATTGATTTTCGATGTAAAAATTGAGCATTATATCCTTTTGTATTTTTAATAAAATAATTAAAACTGAAAGTACTATGTAAAAATAGAAGATAAAGAGATGAATCACCAACAATTTGACACAAAAATTGATAACGGAGTTCGGCACTTGTGGCCTACATCTTCGGGTCCGGTGGAATGGGACCGATCTATTAAAATCTTGAAAATAAATCTTTACAAATATTTCTACAAGAATATGATCTTCTCATCACGTTCCTCTGCCAAAAATAACAGTAGTCACTTTTTACTTCATCTCAAAATTCCCTCCCTAACTCAAGTTATGAGCATTTCAATATTTTACATAGACCTAAATGCCCTTCAAATATAATAACACTCCTTATATAATGTTTCCCAAGAAGTGGCACAGTGGTCAAAGCCATTATCTTTTACCATGGAGACCATGGCTCAAATCCCCCCCATATCTCCACTTCCTTCTCCTTATGCAGATTTCAAGAGGTTTATCCCACATTGTGGGTGCGTGAATGAAGGGAGGTATTTAATAATGCAAAGGGGGTGCTTTTGTATTGGCTTTTGAGCCACCTTAGCCACTTGGGATGTGGGCGCATTTGTTGGTTGGATAAGGATGCACATGCATGCATTGACATAGTTTTAGGTGCCTTGTTTAATAATGATTGTGGAGGTTGAAATTAAATGCGTGGAATATGGAGGTAGTTAAATAATGCGTGGAATATGGAATATGGAATTGGTTAAAATGCATGGAATATGGAATTGGTCTTTGGTTTAATATGCACTTATCAATTAGTCCCACATGCATAGCAAAAATGTAATCAGAGGCATATATATACACAAGTTGGTATAATGATAATATGAGAAGGAGGCCAAGACACCCCTCCATAATCAAGTGTGTTGAACTTGGCTGAGGGCCCCCAACCAGTAAATAGTGGGGTCCATTTGTCCACAAACGAGTGTCCAAGACCGGTGTTCCAAAAACCACTTTTTTTTTGTCACACAAATTGTCCACGTGTCGTAATATGATTGAAACACTTGGCAAGCGTGCACACGTCCAACCTGCACAAAACTCCAAATTTTGCCAGTTGCCCAAAAATTTCAGCGGGCTATAACTTTTGCAAACGAGCTCCGTTTCCTGCAAACAAGATATTGACGGAATCGTATAATTTTTCTCCACGCTTTAAAAATGACTGCAACTTATTATGAGAAGATCTTAGATCGGTTTTTCTCTATGACGATCCTCTAGATCAGAAAAGAAAAATAAAAAAAAAAGAAAGAAAGAAAGGACTAACCTAAGAAGGAAACCAATACCAAAACTAAATTTAACATGAACACTTCGACTTCGAGCCTAGAGCACGTAAAGAAAAGTATTTTGTTCCTATTGCAAGAATCTTGGTCATAAAGAGCACATGTGTATGAGAAAACAAATCGATCACCTTACTCATTTACTTGAGAAAAATCAAATAGGTTTTCCTGAGTCTATCAAACAAAATGCTTCGAAGGCCGAGTCTTCTACTGTAAAAGGTTCTAAATTTCTTAAGAAGAAAGGAAAAGCCCTTGTAGCCAAATTTACTCCTTCATTGACGTGGATTATATATTCTGGTGCCTCGCACCACATAGCTTCTTCACATGTTGAGTTCTCCAACATCGAGCCTTATGGTATGTCCCAAATCACAGTGGGTAATGACACGACAGTGTCAATTTCTAGTAGTGGATCGGTAGAGATGGATAGGGGAACATTCAACCAAGTGTTGAGTGTTCTTTATCTCTCTACCAATCTCCTATCAGTTTACCAAATTACTCACCTTGGTGAAGGAATGCAAGTGGAATTTGGTCATAACTCGATGATTATTTGTGAGCTTAACGATGACACTACAAGTGGGTGAGGGAAAGGTGAATCACTATTTACTGAGTTACATCTAAATTATTGCTACCTTGAACAATTAAGCCAAAACGAAATGGTCAACGGGCTACCCCCGTGTCAAGTTTTCTAAGGGTCTTTGTGAAGCTTGTACCCTTGGAAAGCATCCTAAAAAGAACTTTGACAAAGGAAAATCCTGGAGAACTACTTGTCCTTTGGATCTTGTTCACGCGATTTTACGGTCCATTTTCATCTCCTTCATTTACTAGAGATCTTAATGTGTTGACCTTCATTGATGACTATTTACGATATACTTGGGTATATTTACTTAAGCTTAAGTATGAAGTCTTTGAACATTTTTAGGACTTTAAGGCTCTTGCTAAAAAATAGGTGGAATGGTCTATTAAGGTTCTTCGAACTGAAAATGGAGGTGAATATGTAAACAATAGGTTCATGGATTTTTTACTTCTGAAGGGATCTCCTTATAACATACAATTTCTTATAGCCCTTTATAGAATGGAGTAACATAAAGAAAGAACCGTACTCTGAAAGAGATGGCCACTTGTATGATTCACTTGAACTCTCTTCCTCCACAGTATTGGGTTGAAGCAATGAATTGTGCTAATTTAATTAAGAACCATGTTCCACACAAGGCAGTAAGAGGGATGACACCCTTTGAAACCTAGTTTGGATGTAAGCCGATGTTGAGCACTTTTGAGTCTTGGACCCAAGGCTATGGCTTAGATTCCAAGAAGAAGAAACGCATGAGGCATTGGAACCACAATCCAAACCTTATATCTTTGTATGGTATCCTGATTGTGTGAAGGGATATTGATTTTGAATCCTACTTCTCATGATCTTTATATTGAGAGAAGTGTTAAGTTCAATGAGTCTTCTTTGACTTCAATTCTCTACCTATTGAGGTTCTTCACTTGCTGATTCAGATTCTGACTCATCAGATGATGATGTTGTTGAGCGTGCTCCTCTTCCTGATCCTCTCGACCATCAGACCCTTGAGTCTTTTGATTCTAATAGTAGTGATGATGAGGACTATGTCCCTTCTCACTCGAGTGACGAATCTTTCGACTCAGAGCCTGATCCTCCTAGTCCTCTTTGGGCTAGGAAAACTTTGCAAAGTGTTGGAGATTTAGTTGGAGATACTTTGGATATGAGATGTACTCACTCAGATTTCGTTGGACCCCACTCTTTCTTTGCCTCTGCCTCTTATCCATAGTCTTTTCGAGAGGCTTATGGTATTCCTAAGTGGGATTCTACCATGGATGAGGAGTATTCCTCTCTCATGAAGAATGATACTTGGGATCTCACCCCTCTTCCGAAAGGAAGAAAAATCATTTGGTGTAAGTGGGTGTTCCAAACAAAGTATGGAGTAGATGGAGATTTCAAAAGTTTAAAGTGTGATTAGTAGCTAAGGGTTTCTCCCCGGATAGGCTGAGGCTTTTATCTGAAACCTTTTCTCCGAGTTGTGAAGATGACTTCTATTCAACTGACCCTTGTCATTGCCATAGCAAACAGATGGAAAGTCCATCAAATAGATGTTAAGAGTGCCTTCCTTCATGGTGACCTAGAGGAAGAGATCTACATGGAACAACCTCCGAGGTTATGTCCATGATCCCTCCCTCATTTGTAAGTTAAAGAAGTCTCTTTATGGCCTTAAACAATCCCCTCGGGCTTGGTATGCCAAGATGAAATCCTTTTACTTACATCAGGGTTTACTAGGTGTCATTATGATCCAAATGTTTATATTTTATGGCAAGATGACTCCATACTCATTTTTTTCTCTATGTTGATGACTTGTTGATCACCGATAACTCTTCCTCTATCATTGATTATGTGAAGATCACCTTGTCCAAAAAAATTTCCATGACTGACTTAGGTATGCTTCATTACTTTATGGGGATCCAGATTTCACAATCTAACTCAAGAATTTTGATTTCGCAACCTAAGCATGCTCTTGACTTGCTTGCTCGTTTTCAGATGTCTGATTGCAAGTCTTCTCCTACTCCTTTTATTTTTAGGGTTAAGTTGGTTTCTGATTGCTCTACTCCCTTGGTTGATGGTACCCTTTATTGATAGTTGGTGGGGAGCTTGATTTATTTGACTCACACTCGACCGGATTTATCTTATGATGTTGGGATTGTGTCTAGATTCATGCAGGAGCCACATGAGTTGCATTGGAAAGTAGCTAAGCAGATCCTTCATTATGTTTGTGGCACCTATACTGATGGCATTCACTATTATGGAGGGGTGGATATTGACTTGATTGGGTTCATAGATTCGACTAGGCCTATGACTTAGATCATCGAAATCTACCTGCGCTGCTGATTTCTCTCTTGGTTCGGGTCCTATTATTTGGTCTAGCAAGAAGCATAATGCAATTACGATATCTTCTACAAAGTTAGAATACAAAGGAGCAGTTAATGCTGCCATAGAGGTTGTTTGGCTATAGGGTATTCTAAGAGTTTGGCATCCACTTTCGGGGCCTACCATTATCTATTGTGATAACATGAGCACTATCTCAATTTGTAGAAATCTAGTTCAACATCAAGCAGACGAAGCACATTGAGATCCATATGCACTTCATACGAGAGCTTATTCATGATGGTATCATCGACATTCAATACATTTAGACAACTGATCAGATTACAGATATATTCACCAAGCCCTTCATTGAGGTGAAGTTTCTTCACTTGCGGTCTCTTCTTGGGGTGAGGTCTTATGTAGCTGCTCATCTTCTTTGAGCTATATAGTCCTTCTCTTCTTCTTCTTCTAGGAAGATGTTGTTTGTACATGGGCACCTTATCAGGCCTTTAGTTTCCGGGCCCCATTGACACATCTTTCTTAGTTGTTTAGGAGTGTCTTCTTGTTTTATTTGACTCATCATAGCCGCTACCCCAACTTTGATGAAGGGGGGTGTTGGTGTGTGGGATCCTATATGTCCTCTACTCACATGGGTTAGGTTTAGGGTTAGGTTTAGGGTTTGCTTGTGTGTCACGCACTAGGGTTACTCAAAGACCCTATATATATCCCTTCATTTGACATTTATGAGTATGCCAAGATACTCCACTTTCTTTCTCTATGTGAAATCTTTGTTCTATTATGTAAGTTCTTCCATTAATTGATCGATTCCTCCTTGTGATTACACTGGAGCTATTACGTTTCCTTTAGAGTGCAACTTCATCATGGTGCACGTTTTTGATACGCTTCTTGTAAACTCTTTCAAAGAGAAGTGAAAAAGGATTCAATTTTCGATGCATCTGTGACACTCTTACATGAATAACTCCCCCAAAAATGAGAAACGATACACCCTTGTTTTTGTTTTTCTACACCTAACATGCACATAAGTTAATTGCCTACATAATTCAAGCATAGTGATTTTATCACTCGAGTACCTAGGTAGCCGATGAGGGGTAAGATTGTAACCAGATATCCTAGTGTAGGTAAGGTAGATAACTAGATGAAATGGATTCCATATTTCTCAATCAATGCATCTTCTTGAGAGGAGATCCTCAACCGTGGGTTACCCTCGAGTATTTTAATGATGAACATGGTGAATGAAACATTCATTATGGAAAAATGATAGTTACTTTCTCTGCAAGTGAGTTATAGATACTTCTCATAGGAAGGTGATTTATGAGATACATTAGGAGCAGTAATTATGCCCTGAATGGTCTTGTGAAGGAAAGAGCATATACTAGGTAAGAAGTCATGGTGAACTTCTTAGTGGAAGGCAACTGAAGAAACTACTAATGGATGTTATCACTGATAATCTACCCCCAATCTATCACTCGGTTCCCTTCGGTAACAACAAGTATGAATTGATCAATCCAATCATGAAACTAATTTTTCATTTCCCCTCCCATTATCATTCTTAGTAGGATAATGGCATATGAATATCCTTCATGGAATTCACTTCTAGAAAATCTTTTGGGAACACGAGATGGTTTTATTCTCTATCCGAGCCACGAAATGAGTGTTAGGCCTTGCAATTATGAGTAAATATTCACCCACTCTTGTGATGAAAATTTATTGGTGACAATAACCATGTTAGTGCTAGTGGTAATCTACAGACACCGAGAGATGCCCCGGGGAGTGAGGACTGTAAGGATTTAATTGTCATCTTTTACACTATCCAGAATCATCTTTGTAGTGGTGTGCATAGGTGAGGAAAAATTAAGTTCTCTTACTAGATATTGGGTGGCCTCCTACTAATAATATCCCACTCAAGAACATATTCTCCTCCTTTGGTTCACAAGGTCCACCAAGCATCCTATTTTTCAAATCCTCCAAATCCATGTGAGTGACATCACTATCTCCCACACCGGGATATTCAATGATCGAGCTGAAATGTATTCTAGACATGAGTATTTGAATTTCATAATGCCAAAAACACTAAGATAGGTAGGGTAGGAGTTTCCATAAAATTTATGAACTCAAATCCGAAAATTTCTATTTTAGCTAGTTCTCGCTTGGGATTTGCTATTTTTAGTAAGTTTTCATTGTTTTTGATTTTTGATGTTCCTTGCTCATTCAAATTATTAAAAATTCTATAAAATTAGTATTTTTAGACATCTATTACTCTAAATACTTTATATTTTTAAAAATTTCACTTACAGTGTCGGAGTTCAGTAATGAAAACATTGTTAAAAAAATTGTTTTACACTAGGACCTTCTACTTTGAATTTCAAAGTTTTCCGTTTGTTGAATATCTTTATGATTGAAAAGAAATTTTAGGGTTTTATAGTTTCATATTGATGTTGTAAAAAATATAGAACATTAACGGATTTTCTTTGACATTATTCTCAAAGGTGTTTTGGAGAGGAAGATGCTTACAAAGTTTCATTGGAAACGAATGCACAATTGAGGAGATACAAGAAAATATTTATTTTGATGGTTATGGATGTCTGGTGAAAATTTGTGTAGTATTTTTAGAAAAAAATTGAGTTTGAGGGATGTTTTATCAATACCTTAACATGATAAATTGACTAAGTGCTTGGATAGTGAGAGTAGTTTCAATTTGTATAAGTTTCCTGGCCCGCCTGAGACCCCAGTTAATTAACCATAGTTATAAAAATTTAGTCATGAGGGGTGAGGTCTCATGTTTATGTCCCCTCTATCCCTTTGGGGAAAATTTGGATAGTAGGAGGAAAATATTTTGACTTGAGAGTGTGAGAGGGTTGTAAATGAGGTTTGGGGGACCAAACAGGGTCATATGGGACCGAAAGAGACTACTAAAGTGACCAAGAGTTGATGTAGGAAGAGGGTTCACACTTCTATTTCCCCTCCATCCCATCTATCACCCGGGGTACAATTGGGATAGTTAGGGTAAAAAAGTGTGACCAGAGGGTGAGGAGACATGAAAGGGGCGAGTGGTGGAGTGAAAACATGCAACCTAGGGGAAAATGTTATAAGTTGTAAGTGAAAAAAGATTTTTCTTGAAAAATGGGTCATAATTTTTTCCCCTCTACCCCCAATGCTATATTTGGGATATTGGAGGTGAAAAAGTGTGACTTTCCACTTTTAGAAAGTTGTTTTTAACTCACCATGTCCAAATCGGGACACCAAGAGTGAGAATTCCACCTTGGAAGATTGGGAAAGTTTTCTAGGGTAAAAATTTATATGATTTTGATTATAAAACACTTGGTGAGATAAATTTAATGATTCTTGCGACCCAATTCTACCTTCAATTTCAAATTTAGGGTTTATTTCATCTTTGATCGAGAGGGAAAACTTTAGTGTTACGGATCATCATAGGAATCTTTCGAACTTAGATAAAACTTCATGTTTCCATATTTTAGAGTATTCTAAGATCTTTCTTATGCCTATTTTTACCTCCTAAATCCTTTTAAAAATACGACAATCATATGGAGAAGACAACTTTAATTGTTAGGGCATTCGTTCCTCATGTACAGAAAGAGTTGGTCTTGCACAAGTTGTTCCTTATTCAAATTTTCTTTCCTATACTTTCTTAAATTTATTTAGAAACCTTTAATTTCCTCTGAAAATACCCTCATATGATTTATAATTTCCATGTATGCTCCCAAAAATGTTTTCCAACAAAAAAATGGCCAAAAATGGCGTTTTCGAGGCCTCAAGAGAAAGTTGTGTTTCATCGAACCTTAATGAGTTCATTAGTCAAATTAGTCACTCTTATATACATACTAAAATACTCTTCAAAATTTTTAAGGAATTTATTCTAAGCTGCGATGAGGGTGGAACTAAAGGCAAGCTAGCCAAAAGAGAGGATTCATGTCATCGTGAAGAAGAATTTTCAATTATGGGCTTAGTTGTCATGCTTAAATTTTCATTTTTTTATGCTAGTAATTTTACACGATAACATCTTGCTCTAACTCGGGGACCTTGGACTATAAGGGGAAATGGATAACCTCATAACTCTCTTGGGGTAACATATCAATGGTTTATTAAATTGGGCAATAGAGTCATTTCTTCACTACTAACATAAGCGACGAACACACACAAAGGGAAAAGACAAAACACACGGAAGCTGGAAAGAAAGAACATAATGTAAAGGGAAACTATACTACATGGTGGGAATTTATTGAGGTGAGGGAATAATATACACACACCTAAAAATGGGTTGAGAAAAGTAGGTACCATCATGGAACAAAGTGGGTTGAATTCATACCACTTTCGAAGCTCAAAAATAATCAACTAATCATGCCATGCTCTCATGATGGCTCTGCATGGTTTGAGAAGAAGGAGAGAGACCAAGTTTCCATCCTCATACTGATATTACATAGAAAACACCTTTGCATCCAATGACCATTTTGTTACTTGTTTGAAATTTTTGCTTTTGTAGTCTCCGATTGATATTTTGTGACCATATGAAGCCATTCCTCCATGTTTTCAAAAATGGAATATATGCTTTTGACCTGAAGGAAACCACCATCCTTGGGTGAAAATTGCAGCATGGATTCATTTTTAGTATCAATGGGGTATCTAGAAGTGATGAGAATAAGTTAATTCTCTCCCCATTCATAAGCTTCTTACTTTTTTGTTCTAAACAATTGCTTCTATACATACTTTCTCATTATCAAACTCGATATCAAGATGGAGGTACTATCCACATGAATGAAGACATCCACAAGATATTCAATCATTTACTTTCCCTTTAATTCACCATGGATACTTGATATTCTTCACAAAATGAGAAATTGGAAGACTCATCTTCACATTCACACTCATCTATCAATGTTTCAAGGGAACATTGAGCTCCTCTACTTATTCTACCTCGTTATTGAAAATTTGTGCATCAAAAGAGGAATCAAAATTGGACTCATACTTATCTTGTATAGTCATAGCATAGGTCAATATTTCAAGATTAAGTTGAGGGTCTTCAATTTCTTTTGTAACCTTTAAAATTTCTTGTACAAATTCCTCCTTCAAATATGCCACATACTCGCTTTCACATTCATTTCAACATCTTCACATTGGGTCTCGGGGAGATGATTGGAAACCTATGAATCATATGGCTAGAAATCATTTGAAAAATATTCTTTCTCATGATCCACATTTCTTATCATTTGGGGGTTACCTTATTACAAGTTAAGGCATACCTAATCTTCATCATTTTCAAATAGAGAGGTAATATCCATGCTGAATAGGAAGGGTACACCTTTCAACTCAATATTCATAAAATCATCCTCGTGGAAGGAGGAAGAACACAATTTTATGGCTGAAACATGAGAAAAATTATTTACACCATCATGAATCTCTCTTAGAGATCCCTCTTCTTCACAAGGAGAAGAGAAGACCCCATACTCACAATTATGATCATTGTCACACTCTTTTAGTGATGAAAGGAAACCGGCTCATCATAAAGGTCATGTTCTCTTCATCCATCCATGATTGTTTCAAGAAGGAAATTAGATTATTCCATTTGTTTTATTTCATTATTGGGTATTTGTGCATCAAATAAAAATCAAAATTAGAAATAAAATCATCAATAATTACCTCAAAATCATCCTCCTGAAGAACTTGTGGTGTGGAAGGAGGGTTCATCTCTTGAACATCTTCATGGTCATAATTTTTAGAAAACACTTTGAATCATCTATCATGAGAAAAGGATTCTCATCTCTCATGCACATTGTTCCTTCAAAGGACTATTCTTCAGGCCAAAGTGTAGCTACAGATGGATACTCAACTTCTATGCTTCCTTCATCATCTATTGAGGTGTTGAGTTGAAATTCATTAAAATTATCAAGAAGAGGATAGTCATGAGAAGTAAAAATATTATTTCTAGAATAATTACTTTGTAAAAAGGAGAGTCAACTAAATTTTATTCTAAAAGATGGATCTCTTCTTCTTCATTATGGAGTGTTTCAAGTTGTTCATACTTTTCTTGCATGGCCACAACATAATTTAGAATTTCAAGATTGGTTTGAGGATCAAAATTTCCTTCTACAACTCTCAAAATTATTTGCACATACTCCTTTTTCAATGCTTCCATTTCTTCATCTCCATAAGAAATAAAATCATCCACAGGAAGAGAGACAAAAAAATAATTATTTGAGTTTCTTAGTCAGTTGTGTGTAATTCAAGACATTACCTTCAAGATATTATTCTTTTCTTGCTTAGTTTAGAGATTCATCTTCATGTTATTCATATAAAATTTCATATCTTTTCTACATTCTTCTCATTAGGCTCTTAGATTCTCTATCATTAGCTAGTGCAATTCCCATTTTCTTTCCTCTAGTAGCAGTTCATTTGAATTGAAGCCACAAAGATTTGATAGTAGGATCTTCAGATGCAACAATTTTATCTATTCTAGATAGTTTTTTCATAATTTTTTTAGGAATGTCACTAACCTTATTTCCTTTTTCTGATTTCATATTTTTGGTAGAAGCAAAAGACTTCTTCGTTATGCCAAAATCCATACTTTTGCAAGAGTTGGCCCATAATGATGGCTGATCAGAAATATGTATATCTTGGTGATCATCATCTTCATTGTTATTATCACTTATTGGTGTTGAACACCAATCTCAAAACTTCATCATTGTGATGTGGGAAATGAATATGACATGGATTCGTTCCTTGATAGAGTCGCCTTCAAATTTTGATTTTGATATCTGTTTTTTAAATATGCTTTTTATTTTTATTTTCCAAAGATATTTAAGGGTGCACAAGGGAAGATCTCTCCCCAAAAGAGTCACCAAAAATTATTTTTGAAATTATTTGTTTCAATGCAAATTATTGTGTTTTACCAATGGTTATAGGGTTAATAACCTCCTTCTTGGGTATGAGGAGGCTCCCATTATTAAATGTAAACTAACTAAAACTATGGGTATTCGTTACATCAGGGATCACGTAGGATTAATCCACTAAACCTATGGAAATTTTCATGTATAATGTACAAGGGATGAATTTTAAGTGAGGAAAGGTAAAGGGAGTAGGAGGAATAAAGATAAATGCTTAATCTTATGAGTAGGAACTATCAAATTTTACCAAAAATAACCGAGTAGGTACATATTCAATTAGAAGAACACAACAATGTAAGAAATCAACAAGACTAACAAACTAGAGACACAAAGTTCTACATATTCATTAATCAAGGAAATAAATTTCCTTATTGGTTATACAAGATCACCATGCTTGAAAATTTGGAGAGTAGTGATGATACCATAACATAGAAAAGGACATAGAGGAAATTGTAGCTTTTATTTCTTGATGTAGAAGTGATACAAATCTCGACAACATATAACAATCCACAATTGTCAACCCTTTGGAAAGGAGAATCCATTCAAATTTATAACATTAGAACATGTATTTTCATATCCCCCACATGAATTTTCACCTATCTTCATCACTTGTGACCTTTCATATTCCTAGGATACAAAAGTGAGTCTTTTCCTTTTTAGTGAAAAAGGAATCTTACAATGTTAATGTTAAAGGTCACTTAAGTGAATAAGATGAAATAACAAAAAAGTACATTCTTAATGAAGAATTAGAATATGGAGAGAGAAGAAAGAGGAGGAAGAGAGAATTTTTGATCAATCTGATGAGGGTGAAGCCTCTATTGATGAAAAACTATCCATTTGTGAACCTTAAGGGAGAATTATGAGAATGAGCTCTTGTCCTTTGAATTCTCTTTTAAATCAGGTTGTCAAAGATGTCACATTTTCTCTTTGCTGGAATACGGATGTAGCTCAACATGTTGATCCGTGTCTTGGGAACATCATTGATAGCCTTGCATTGAATAAACCATACATTTTGATCTCCTACAATATTATAAATAGAACCTCTAATGTTGGAAAAGGACTCTAAATTATCCTCGTTAAAGGAGAAAATATCACTTGCCTCCTTCTTGACCAACTTTTCAAAAGAATCAATGAGTCATTTCAATGATGAATTATCAGTGAATGGAAGGGATACAAAGTTATAAACATAGTTGTTGGCATCATCCAAAATCTCGAAGGCATGTTTCTCACTAGATTCAAGTTCAGAGATGGCATCATTTATCATGTCATATCTAGCATTCTGAGTGTGGGTCAAAGCTGGAGATAAGTTGTCAACAACATATACAAACACATTCCTACTCATGAGAGTGTGGGAATCAAGGAAACTCATTTCAGACATAAGTGGGAACACCCCATCCCAATGAATCTTCTCTTTTTCAATATCCTCCATTGTTTTCTTTACTTTCAAAAGAGTGGAAAGAGCATACTTGAATAGAGATAAAACCTCTAATAGCAACACCTTTCCTTTCTCGAGGATATTTTCAACCCATCTATCATTAGCTCTCCCTTGAATTGTATGTCCTTGCACCTTCTTGATCACCTCAAGGTCAAAAATATTGATAAGAGAAATGGATTCTACAGGAGGTTTTGGCACTACATTACAATCCAAGAATTATTGAATGTAGGTAGTGAGAGTTCTCACATGCTCCTCTAATTGTTCAATTGTTTATTTATACTTTATTTGGAGTGAGCATGAAGGTAGTGGATTCCTTGAACATATGAGCATCACCTTCATGTGTAGCTTGACCCAAAGAGATGTGAGTCAACTCATATTCCTCCTGATTCATTTTCTCTGTGGGTTTTACAAATTAGTTAATCTCCACATACTGAGATCTCGAAGCTCTAGAGAAGAAACGAGAGGTCACTTGTGCCTTTTTTCTTTGCTTAGTTCTCTAGATTTTTGTGATGGCTCCAAAGTCGGGTAATGTATAAGGGCATACTTGTGTCACGAATGGATACATGCAAGGGGAATAACAAAGGGCACAAGTATTCCCATGAAAAATCATTCATGCGCTATAACACAATATTTGGCAACTCATTGTTGCACGGGTGTATCGACATAGTAAGCAAGCCAACTTTGTTAATGGAGGTAGATAGAAATGATCCGCGAGTTGTTGTGACAAGAAAAAAAAAGAACCTAAGAAATATGTTTGGTAGGAAAAAATTTAGTGTTCAAGGACAATGCATTTGATACAAGCTTCAACTGTGTGCATGTCATTTACCAATTTTTGAAAAAAAATGAATTTTACAGGTTTTTTGGATTTTTAAAGATTTTACAAAAAATTTCAAATTTTTGTAATTTTTAGTTTTACGAATTTTATAAAAGAAAATGAAATAGAAAAATTAATGAAATCACATTGTTAAAAATCACCGTAAGGTAAAAATATGCCCCTGGTAGTAGAAGGGGTCTTTGGGAAGCAAAAATATGCCCCAGCGTAGCAAAAACATGCTAAAAATGATTATTTATCAAAAATAACCATCGCAGCAAGTGTTAAAAGACTCGAAAGATCCCGAGAGATCACATCACCATCTACTGCCATCGTGGTGAGTGAAAACATCACGAGGGGGAAGAAAGTCTATGAATACCTAGCTTAGGGGGAAACCATCGCATCCAGCTCATTTGCACCCCTCCTTTGTTGAAAGTTTTAGAGAAAGAAATCTTATGTTGAGAGTGATGGTATGGATTCGAGATGTGTACACCATATAAACAAAGTCTGAGAGTTCGGGAGGCCTGCCCAGGATCCTACGCCAGTATGTACATTTAATTTTTGTCATTTAAAATCATTTAATGCACTTTATAGCTAGTAATAAATGATTCAATCGTGCATGCGCAAGCCCTTGGGTGCACATGTGCGAGGGTTTGTGAATGCGTAAAATGAGACGTGTGGGTGCAAAAAAGAAAAATGGGTTCGGAAGGGGGTGTACAAGCATGAAAATAGGTAAGTGTATGCAAAAGGGGAGGCATAGGTGCAAAATTAGGTCTTAACCACTAGGATGTTCACATGCGTGAAAAATAACATGCATATGCATCCAAGGGCACACATACACAACAAAGGGAAATGGATTTCCCAAGGGCATGCATATGTGTAAAATGGGGGTGCTGAAGCATGACATGGGGCACATGGGCACAAAATGGGGTGCACAAGCACAAAATTTTGACCTTAGGCCAGTTTTAAAGAAAAATCCTGAAATTTTTAACCTTAGTGAGAAATTTAGGAAGGAAATATAAGAATATAGAAGTAAACATAACACCTTAGGAATATGTTTTTAGAATAAATTATTCTAATGAAGTGTTTATGCAATCTTGCAGGTGAGATTATGCAAGTTGGATACACGGGAGCGGTTTAGGCAACTAAGAGCCTTCGAGGTGACATTCAGAAGATGAGAGAAGAATGGGTTAATTATTTTCCTGTAGGTTACATGCCTTGAATATGTCACACACATATCATAGATCTGACTAAATCATGCCCTACTTAATGCCTTAACAGAGAGATGGCGGAGTGAGTCTTAGTGTTTCATACTACCCATGGGTGAGTTGATAGTTACACTATAGGATGTTTGGCAGAATCTTTGAGTACCTATCCAACATGATTTGATAAAGTATGATGGACATCAAAGCCGGATATGATCCAGTCTCTATGACCTAATTCTATGTTGAGTTATTCCACAATAGGGTATGTAATATATTTGGATCAGTTTTACACAGGAAAACTCAATATTATTATTCACAGAATAATGATCTTCTTATTAATTCATTCCGGATATCAATTACATTGATAGAGTTTACATTATATAGGAGGATGTTCTCCTTAATACAAGGAGTCAACATCAATCCTCAACAACCCATATCTCTCTCTAATTTCTACAATCTCTCAAACTTATCCCTAAGATATCTCTCACACTAAAATAGTTACGTGAGTTGCTCTCACAACTCACCAATAATAAAACTATTACAACTATATTATTAATATGAGTTCTATAAACTCATTATTAATAATATTACATTTTATTTAATAATGTTACACAATATTTTGGTAACAATATGTCAGTGGATATTTATTCTATGTTCGATGATAGGCAGGACGTGTGGATACTAGTGTATTTGATGGCTCTTGTCGGTGACATCATGGTGCTTGATAAGACAGTGAACATTTTTTTCTAGGAATGATTGGGGTTATATACAAAATTATGGATGGCGAGGTAACTTTGTTGGGGCCAATGCATATTAGTTGACTTATATTAGGACATGTACTTGATAGTATACCGAGGTCGGAAGAACCACAACAAATAGAGTTGTTGATTACATGCAAAATAATACATTATTGAGTTATAGGTACATCAAATCTTATTATTTATTTATGTTTAAGTGCTATTAACTATGTATTGAGTTGTTTAGTTCATTATACAATCAATATTTATCATAAAGTTGAATGCGAAATAAATAGACAACTCAATTACAAAAATTAATGTCATTTATTCATAAATAAATTCAGTGTTTCCCACATAATTCAAGGGATGTAACTTATGTTTACTCAAATAAAGAGGTACATATACATGAAATTGAAAGAAAAAGATTAAAGGGAAGAACCCATCATTGCCTTGGGTTCTTGTTATCTTCATCTTCATGTTATATCCATCTTTAGTTGCATCTATATCTTCAGCTCTAACTTCAACTCTCAACAGCTATGTACCTATGGATACAGACAAAGCTTTTGTTAGAGCTCAGGTTTTAACCTTTAACAATGTGCTATCAATTTCAGGCAGATGAATCTCCTAAATTAAGTAATCACGAGGTACATCAAAGTCATATCATCATCTTGAAGCACAAGGGATATTCTTAGAATCTTAGTAGATAAAAAGAAAAAAATTACATGGATACAAGAGAGGCTTTAAGCCTTTATTTTCTAACTATTTTGTGAAAGTGTGCAGGTATAGGAGAGATACAACAACTCAAAAGAATCATGTACATTATCAGAGCAATAAAGATAATGGAAGTAAAGAAAAACATATGTTCAAGTAGGGGATCATATTTAGGGTAAGAAAGCAAAGAACAAAAAGTACAATAATCAAATTGAGAAATTAATTAATTCAGGTTCATCAATGAAAGCTAAACAAAATTGGACCAAGTACCTTATGTCTTTGCTAAAGCACTCATGAAGGATACAAAAATCGGGAACAAGTACATGAAATGAGATGCTTGTTTACTTTCAAAGAGTAGTAAGAGAGGTTGCAAAATTCAATAAAAAAGTTTCGAGTATGAAATTACAATCATTATAATGAATCGGACATAATTGAACAACATAGGACCCCAGGTATGCCATTCATGCTTAGTAAGGAGATAAGGATCATATTACGATCTGCATGAAGCGTAAATAAAATAAGCTGTAGAATTGAATTTTCACTCAATCAAGATCATCTCGAGAAAAGAATAAGTCTCTAAGAATGCTATCACATCAAGTTGTGGTATTTAAGGCACTTTATTGAGATGGATTTACATCAAAAGATCAATCATTCTTTCCAGAAAGAAAAGACTCAAATTAGAAGGAAAATTTTCCACAAAGGATCAAACTCAAATTTATCTAGAAATAGAATTCAAGTGAAGCAGATTATACAATGGTCTCAAGAAGAACCGGGTGGATCACAATGATACAAAGTCACGGGGCTCAAACAACAAGTATGTGTTGAATAAGGATATCGAGAAAATCACATATAAAGATCAAAAATTATGGACCATTGAAGTGATAACAAGAGCTTAACATATTTGCAATGATCAAGAATGTAGATCCAGATTCAAGAAACAGTCTCCAAATCTCAAGCAAATTGTTGAAATAGAAACCATAAGGCCATTGGGTTTCAAAATAGAGGGCAGGATCAAAAGAACATAATCAAACCCTTTGTACAAGTTCAAATAGAGAAAACAAATTCATTCATTCTCAAAAATAGAAGGTCAAGAAACAAAACATAGAATTGAGAAAGTGAATCAAAGGGAGATGAAGTTACATCCATATAATTTGTGCATCTCTAATTGAAACAAAAACTACTAATAGATAATTAATTCGAGCTAACACCGAATTAAAATTATCAAGGGTAGAGTCCCAAGATCACCTTCAACATGATAATAATTTTAGACAAGTTAAGTAAAAGTTACGGTGGCATTCAAATGGAAACATAGAAATGAAACAAAGTTTCAAGGTTTTTTACAATAACATAGATTTTTGTAAATGAACAAAGCTTGAAAAATAACAATGATAATGATCCATATTTGAATATTGAAAACAAATATTTCAAGTCATAATAATGTCCATATTTGAGTTCAATAAATAAAATAAAGAAATCAGTTTTAGTTACATAAATATTTCAATACATCAAAAACCTCGGGCGGATTGCAGTTAGGAATGAATGCACAAATTATCAAAAGCTTGAATAGATGACAATGGCAAGTTCGAGCAGAAGGAAAATTTGAGTTACAACAATGGTGAAAAGATAGTCAACAAAATAAAAATAGAGATTTGAAGAGTGATAATGATGGTGACCTACGATCCAAAGGTGAATACACAGGTGATAACGATTTAGATAGATAATCATATCTACTGTGATCAAACAAAGCAAAGTGCAAGATTTGAATCTCATTTTATGAATACCTACAAAGAAAAAGGTTCAAATCTATGTACTTTTAAAATTAATATTACCCATATTTGGGTTTATTTTAGAAGTAAATATTTTGAGTCACAGGTTGAAAATATACAGGTGCAGATAAAGAAAATGATTCATTCTCTCACGGCTGTGAAATATTTTCACAATTTTTTGCATAGAGATTTGAAATGGAACACAAACTCACAAGTTGGAGCTGAATGGAAGAAAACCTCAAAAATATCAGATGTAGAGCTAAACAATGAACACCTAGAACCAAATTCAAGCTCAAAAGTGCCACATAATCACATAAAAACAAAGAAATAAAAAGTTTCAAGATATTAGTGCTTTTGAAGAAAAAGGCCAAAAGAAATAGTTACAGAATGGCTTAATAACAATGGTCTTACCTTCTTTTATCTACAATGACCCAAAAGATGACTCAAAGCCTCTAAATGACGGTCGTTTTGGTAAAATTTCATAGAGGAACTCAAGTTAGAACAATATTGGTCAAAATGAAAAGTAAACTCTTGCACACAAAGGAAAAACCTTAAGCTAGAGGGAACTTTCATGGTGACTAACCAATTATAGAGATAGGAAAATTTCAAACCAAAAGCTCGAGATAGCATTGAAAAAGGTGGAGAAATCAAAAAATCATGCTCGAAACTCCATAAAAGGCCAAAAATGGGCCTAAAGGTGTTCAATGACAATCGATAATATTTTCCAGGGCTTCACCAAAAAAATGAGCTCATGGAATGAGAAAAAGTTTTAGGGCTCGAATGATTTAGCTCCCCCAACTCAACGGGGTTAAAATAGTACATACGTGGCACACAAACAACAAACCCTAACTCATCCAGAGTTAGTTCAATTTCCACGAGGCATTGCATAAGGGGTGAGTCATCATGGAGGAGGGAATTGTTTTCCCACTTTAAATGATTAAGTTTGACCTTAATTTCAAATTATAGTCTATGCCATAGAATTATCAAAAGGGGAAATTTGAGCATTAATATAAGTCCTTGTTGAATTTAATTTTTCCAAGGGTCTCGTGTCATGATTAAAATATAAGGTGGCCATGCATGTATTAATTTATATGTGCCATAATATCATAAAAGGGGTCAAATTATAAAGCAAGGGCACCGTTCAAAGTGACTAAGGATTATGATCAAGTGTTGAATGGCCAAATCTACAAGATCCAATTATGGCCTTATCACTTTTGAAGGAAAGAATTATTTTGCATGTGCTGGTGGGCCCTCATAGAAAAGGATAGAGAGTTATCATTTCCAAGTAAGAAGACAAAATTATGCACTCATCCAAAAGAGTACAAGTGTCAAATCAAGCTGCAAGAAGAAAAATTAGCATGCACTTGTTAAAGAATACTTGCACATGAAGAAAATCCAAGAATAGCAATTTCATTATTCACCTACTTACCTTATTTTTTCTAAAGTGGTCATACACTTCATGCAGCATAATTGAAGGAGTCAAATCAGTTTGACTTGGTCATATTTTTGAATTAAAAGGCTATTTTTGCCTCATGTAACAACATGTGTAATTTTAGGCCTTATTTATTATTTATTCATTGAAAAGGCTAAAATTACCATGCATGTATAGTTAGACGTAGTCTATTTTTAGGGGGTGGGGTGAATTATTTTTGCTATATATTGTGTGCATTGGTAAAGCACAAAGTTTTTACATGAGGAATTTTTGTACTGAGTGTTGAAGCCAATGGCTAGATTGACTTTAAATGAGAACCAATTATTTTCTTTCTAATACTTGCAGTGGTGTGTTTTAAATAACAATTCTTGTGAATTTGCATTCCTAGAATTAATTAAGCTTGTTTATGTTATTAACCTTGCTGAAAATTAGTGTTTCTACATAGTTTTAGTGTGCAATTATTTGATGTGTTGTTGTGATTATTCCCTCAACAAAGAAGCATTTGCTTTAGAATCGAGTTAAAACTCATTGGATTATGCTTCATTAATTTGTTCTCAGTATATTGTGCATCTTTCTCGTCAAAGCCCTCAATAATTTTGGTGTATCACCCCATTTTAATTTCAGTTTTAACCATCTTTTTACCCTTAAACCCCACAGAAAATTAGTTTAGGATACATCCCACAGTACTAGCACAACAACAACGGGTGTTTGTACGGTAGAAATTATTAGTACAACCATAGGTACGGGTTCCGCACTTTGCCTAAAATTCCACTACAGGTTCTGCTATAGGTGCCCTTATCACCACCACATATGAGTATGCCACATAGTCCACCAGAAGGTGGATGGGATGGGAGAGATAGAGAGGAGTCAAATGGAGGAGATGGATGGGGGACTCGAACACACGATCATGTGGGGGAGGATGGGGCCATGATATAGGGTAGTTATTTGATTTGTGGTAGCACTTACGGTAGATGGTAGCACATCAGATCCAGTCACTCTCGAGAGAGACCAGATCACTTGAGAGAGAGATCGGTTAGCTAAAAAGGGTCACGGTTGCGGTGAGACATATCAGTGGAGTGCGGAGAGGAGCCGAGATAACTACAAAGATATATTGGTTGTTTGGAGAGTGAGATCAGGTGCGGGAATATTTGGCTAGCATAAGGGAAGAGCACAATGTTATCCAACATTCGGGGATAGCAACAAGGATCCCCTAAATGGTTCTCGAGAGTGCCTTGATTGTTACGGTGAGGTATTTACCTTAGCTCATGTTCACCTCAAGTACTTTATTTTCCTTTATTGTATTTAACCTCACCCACTTATGTGTGTGGACATTTACTTTTATTTATTTAGATATTAGGGGAAAATTATCTAGTTGTTAGGTATAGTTCTTTCCTTGATCTATGGTATTGACTAGTTCTTTCCTTAATCTATGGCATTGACTAGATCCTTGATGTCTAGTTCTCTCATAAATCTATGGACTTAACTAGTTCTTTGATGACTAGTTTTTCCATGATTTATGGCTTGATCTATGAGCTTGGTGGTTATTAGATTGTTATTCTTTTCCTATATAAGCAAGGCTCATTCTCATTGAATTTCATTAAGTTTCATAATAATATATGATATTGATGCTCATTTGTTTGCAAAGGTTTATGTGAAGTTATTATGGTGAATTGCTTTCATCTTATTGATCATGATGTTTGATTAGCATCTGTGTTCTTGGCTTGGTACGATATGGTTGTCATTTCTTTTATGGTATCAGAGTAGGAGATTTCTATTGACATCCATCTGTAAGTTTTATTTTGCAAATAAATTCTTTATATATTCATATATTCGGGATTTGATCGTATTTTTTGCGGTATGCATTTTTATGCAAAACAGAGGCTTCCATTGGATCAGAAAGGTGGAAAAACACTAAGATCGACTGTAAAATTGACCATTTCTAGAGGCAATCATTTTTTAGTTTTTTTGTTGTGTAGAGAAACGTGGTGATTTTTATCGGGATTCGTGTTAGTTGGGAAGAAAAACTAGAAAATCATTTTCTCGGTATGGTATGGTCATATGAGGGCTTAAATCTTGTGATTCATACTAGTAAGTGCTTAACTCCACCCCCTTTCATTTTATTTGTGTGGTGAAGGCAAGAGCATTTTATTCTATTTTAGTGGCAACTAAAATAAATAGTAGAGCATAATATTGAAAAGCTTGTAACTTTTGATCGGTAACTCGGTTTTGAGTGTCATTTTTGCAAAAGTGATTTTTTTCCATGCTCTTTCCATTGGAAATATTTATTTTGAGAATTGCACTATAATTATAAAGTGTCATATTGTAACACACACTCATTATAAAGTGCCAAAATATGGGGGTCTTATTGCATTGCTTAGTTCTTGCATTTATTTTGGTAATTTTTGAGGATGACATCTACTTCTACATTAGATCATGTTGATCCATTATCAATACATAATTACCACACATGGAAACCAAGAATGGAAACAATAATCAAGCGGAAAGGATTATGGGCTTTAACTTCTTTAGAACAACCAGTGTTCACTAGAGAATATGAGAAATTTCAGTACCAGTGCAAATTTGATGAGTGTATGGGTTTGATAGGAACTTATGTAAGTGACAATATTTTATTTCATTTGGAAAATGTGACTCTCCTTTCAAAATTTAGGAGAAATTGGAGGATTTATTTGGTAAGGTGGATCATATGAGAGCCATGCAACTTGACATTGAGATCACCTCTCTTAATCCTGAAGATTTTCCAACAATTATAGACTATCTTACCAAGTTCAAGAATTTTTGACATAGTTGAAGGGGAGTGGAAGAGATAAGAAAGATGAAGAGTGTGTTTACTTGATTCTATCCAAGTTGAGAGGACCATTCCAAATTTTTGCTTCTACCTTTTTCTCTAGCATGGATTCCTTAGGTGACACATTCAAAATGCCTAACTTAGAAACATTTTGTGAAAGACTTACTAGGGAAGAATCCAAATTGTCTCACCTTGAGTCTTCCACCTCTCAAAAGGCATTAGTTGCATCTAATCCTAAGGGAAAGGGAAAACAAAACAGTAAAACCAAATCCACACCTTCTCCATCTCAAAATGCTCCTAAACCCAAAGAAAACAACTCAAAACCCAAGGAGTCTTCTAAATCCAAGAATAAGTCTAGCCGTTCATGCTCTTTTTGTGGGGGTAGTAATCATGAAGAACATAGGTGTTATAAGTGAATGCAAGCCTTAGAGGATGCAGTCAAGAAACACAAAATTTCTATCTCCATGCCACCTCCTTCTAATCAGCATGGCAAAGCACTTAATGTTGTTGGGAGATCTCAGTCACCACTTGTAGACAATTGGGTTATAGATTCTGGTGCTTCTCATCACATGACTTCTTCTAAGGAGTCTTTTGTTTCTCTAGGTTTGAGTTCTACTTCCAAAATTGAGGTTGGAGATTCTTCCTTTCTTTCTGTTAAAGGAAAAGGTGATATACAACTTGATGGTGGAAATATCCAAGATGCACTATATGTTCCTAACATCACTACAAATTTGCTTTATGTATATCAAATTTGTCATTATGGTCAAGGAAAAACAATGACTTTTACACCACATGGAGCAGAAGTAAAACTTTTTGGAGCCTCATTCACTTGGTTTCTCTTAGGGTATTATTGATCATAGTTCTAGACTATATCACTTTGAGGGTTTTGATGACACTTCTTCTATATGGACAAGATTGGTTTCTCATGCAGATTCAAAGAGTAAGCTTTGGCATGAAAGATTTAGACATCTCAATTACAGATATTTGAAGGATTTGAGCACTCATGGTATGGTAGATGGTCTTCCTAGAGTTTCTTGTCTTGAGGATTTTGTCATGGTTGTGCATTAGGGAAAAAAACACCAAGATCCTTTTCCTAAGAATTTTCTAAGAGAGCTTCTTCACCACTTGAGCTTGTGCATAGTGACTTGATGGTTTTTCCTACCCCCTCTTTCAATGGAGCTAAGTATGCACTTACCTTTATTGATAATTTCTTGAGGCATACTTGGGTTTATTTTCTCAAGTACAAAAGTGATTTTTTTCACACTTCAAAGTCTTCAAGGCTTTGGTCGAGAAACAATCTTCTAGTTAGCATAAAGAACCTTCATACTGATAATGGGGGAGTACTTCAATAATGAGTTTTTTGACTTTTTAGCAATTCAAGGCATTATTCACCAACATTTATTCCTCATACTCCACAACATAATGGCTTAGCAAAATGGAAGAATAGAAATTTGAAGGAAATGGATAACTATATGATGCATTCTAGAGATTTACCTCTATCTACTAGGAAGAAGCAGTTAATTGTGCTAACTACATTTAGAATCGCACACCCCACATAGAGCACTTGAGCATTTGACTCAGAGGAATCTTGGTCCAACACTAAGCCAGATGTCTCATTTTTTGAGTCTTTGGGAGCCATGCTTGGGCCTTTGTTCCAAAGAAGAAAAGGAAAGCTTTGGATAAGAAGATAAAACCCTTGATCTTTGTAGGGTATTGTGAGGACATGAGAGCTTATCGACTTTTAGATTCTGATACTCATGACATTATTTTTCAAACACATGTTCAGTTTGATGAGTGCTTCACTCCTCATGATTCTTCATCTTCTTCCATGCCTCATTCTTCTTCTTCATCTCATCTTGAGGATCCTTTCTTTGAGGAGGTTGATGAGGAGGTTATAGATGTTGTTGAGGATCTATTCCCATTGATGTTGTCACTATGCCTAAGTGGGCTCGTACTACAGTTTTTGAGGCAACACCTTTCATACAGGATCTTCCACCCACTAGGCATCATCATACACATTCTACAGGTTCTAGAATTTTGTGTCAGGTAATTTATGAGGATCCACAGTCTTTTTAAAGGCTCATGGGATATAGGAGTGGGATGATGTGATGATAGCTGAGTATTCTTCTTTGATGAAGAATCATACTTGGGATTTGGTATCTCTTCCTAAAGGAAGAAATATGGTTAGGTGTAAGTGGGTATACCAAACCAAATATGCAATTGATGGGTCCATTGACAAGTATAAGGCTCATCTTGTTGCAAAGGGTTTTTCACAAGTTGAAGGTATTGATTACTCTGAGAATTTTTCACCCATTGCTAAGATGGATTCTGTATGCCTTGTACTTGCTATTGCTGCATCACAGGGGTGGCCCGTATACCAAATGGATGTGAAGAGTGCCTTCTTACATGGAGATATACAAGAGAAAATATACATGGAGCAACCTGAATAGATTTGTTTAGGATTCTTCTCTTGTTTGTAGGCTCCGAAGGTCTCTCTATGGTCTCAAACAAGCCCCTCGGGCTTGGTATGAGAAGATGGATTCTTTTCTTCTATCTACTAGTTTTTTCATTGCCACTCTAATCATATAGTGTATCTCTAACATGTTGGTGAGGATATTGTGATACTTGTCTTGTATGTTGATGATTTGTTACTTACTTGGCATCTCTTCTTCCCACATTCAGAGTATTCAGAGGGCTCTTTCTACATAGTTTGACATGACATATCTTAGGCTATTGCATTATTTCCTTGGTTTGTAGATTTCTCAGACAGATTCAAGGATTCATTTAAGTCAACAAAATTACACCCATGATCTTCTTAGACACTTTTATATGGCTGATTGCAAGCCAAGTCCATCTCCTTTTCAGTCTGGAGTTACTCTTACTTCCACATGTACCACACCACTTTGTGATCCTACATTGTATAGGTAGTTGGTTGGGAGTCTCATGTAATTGAACCCATACTCGCCATGATATTTCATTTGCAGTAGGGCTTATATCTCGGTTTGCACATTCTCCTCATAGTAGTCACTGACAGGTTGCTAAAAGGATTTTGTGTTATTTGCATGGCACTTCCCACTTTGGCCTACACTACACTAGGGGTTCTACTCAGTTGGTTGGGTATACAGATTCAGATTGGGTAGGTTCTATTGATGAAAGGCATTCCACTTTTGGATATCTTTTTGTCTTGGTTCTTCTCCAGTTGTTTGGGTGTGCAAAAATTAATAGGCTATTGCACTTTCATCTTTAGAGACAAAGTACAAGGCAGCAGTTATAGCAATGAGTCAATAGATTCTTTGGCTTTGCTAGTTATTGACAGAGTTTGGATTCCCACAGGATTCATCAACTGTAATTTGGTGTGACAACCAAAGTGCAATTCACATTTTTCACAACGTAGTTGAGCACCGGCGGACCAAGCATATTGAGATACACATCCACTTCATTTTCAACACATTCAAAATGATTTCTTTACTTGAGTACATTTTGACTCAACAATGGAGTTGCGAGACATCATTACGAATCATTTTGCATCAGCTCGCTACCTTGAGTTGCGTGTAATGCTTGGGGTTTTAAAAGTTGTTCTTGGGGGGTGTTTATGAGAACATCTTCCTTATTCTTCTTCTTTCTCTTTCCTTCTAACAGGATTCTTTCCTTCTTTTGGTTCGAGATTTCTTCATGGATATATTATACATGAGTACCTCATCGAGCCTAGTTTCGGGACTCATATTGTGGACATACCACTTCTATTTTGGCCCCTAGATTCACTTGAGGGGATGTTAGAGTAAGTATTTACCTTTCTCATGTTCACCTAGGTACTTTATTTACCTTTATTGTATTTATCCTCACCCACTTATGTGTGTGGATATTTTCTTTTATTTATTTAGATATTAGGGGGATATTATCTAGTTGTTAGGTATAGTTCTTTCCTTGATCTATGGTATTGACTAGATCCTTGATGTCTAGTTCTCTCATAAATCTATGGACTTAACTAGTTCTTTGATGAATAGTTATTTCCATGATTTATGGCTTGATCTACGACCTTGACTGGTTCTTAGATTGTTATTCCTTGCCTATATAAGAAAGGCCCATTCTCATTGAATTTCATTGAGTTCCATAATAATATATGATATTGTTTCTCATTTGTTTGCAAAGGTTTATGTAAAGTTATTTTGGCGATTTTCTTTCATCTTATTAATCGTGATGTTTGATTAGCATCTGTGTTCTTGGCTTGGTACGATCTGGTTATCATTCCTTTTATCGATCATTGGGGAGGCCACATATTATAGGATGTTATACCATTCAATTTGCTAGTTAGGTAGAGAGCTCTAGACTATAGTCGAGTTAAGCGATCGATCGTGATCTAGATCATAAAGACCATCTTGATCGATCATACAAGTAGTAACCTTTAGTGCGGAGAGCGCATGGACCTATGGGACCATCACAAGTAAATGCCTCCACCAAAAAGCAGTGAGACCCGACAATCCGCACATAGGAGAGAGTCAAAGTTGACTCCAATTATTGATGTTATATGTACAATTGTATCTCTTTTTGATGTACGCATTGATATGAAGGTACATTTTTGTCGATGATGTACTATAGATTGTTTTTTATTATGCCTCATGATGAAGACACATTTTTGTATAAACACACATGATGGCTCATTGTATTAGATGTATATTGAGACACTTTGTTTTGTACATTGAAATTTATATTTATATGGATTTATGATGATGATGGACTGTATTTACTTATCACATTTTGTGTATGAGATAGCATGTTTAATCCACATTTTTATTATGGTCTATGTTTGAGGGGGGGATAGAAGGTGATCCCTCTTTCCCCTCTTGGTGATATTATATGATGTTATCTTAGCATACATGTTTAATTTTCATTTTCATGATGATGTAGCTTAGATTTTTATTGATATATGATGTATAGATGTGATGAGATGACAACAAACCGTACTAGAAAAAAAAGCACAAATTACTCAAATATAATCAAAGCAACACAACTATGTACAAGTATGCAAGATAAAATGAACTCAATGCAATGCACAATAGATTAAAGTAACACTCAATCTAAGTAAGAAAATGAATCCAATTTAAAGCACAAGATGAAAAAATAATGCAATCAAAACTATGAACAAACCAACAACTAAAGTAAGCAAACTACTACTTTGTTTTTTTGTGGGATAGTTTTGAAATGTTTTTCATTGTTTTTGGTATTATCTTGAGACAATGTTCTATTGTTTTTGAGTTTTCTATGAAATGTATTTGAATGTTTTGAGTTTTCCAACTAACATATCTAAATTTTTAGGATTTTCAAAAATTTATATGAATGTTTTTGATGTTTTCTAAAAGAATTCAAAGTTATGTGCAAGGAAGTGAAGAAATGTGGATGCCCCTAGTTATAGAATGGATGTCAAGGAAGAATGCCATGTGTTATGCACAAGAAGTGATGATGCAAATTTTCCCCTAATGTGAGATGGGAATATAAAAAGGAAAACACTTAGCATATAGAAATTAGGATCAACTAGATCAAGGCCAAGAGGGATAGGTTCAAAAGTATCTCAGACAAGGGTAAAGACTAGCTTAGGACAAAGCTATCACAATACTAAACATGACATTCTTGTGAAATGCAGACCTCAAGCATCGGAAACTAGTTTTCACCAAATTACTTGTCCAAAGTGCCACAATTGCGTGGTTTTCACCTTTAGACGTATTTATTTCTCTTTTATTTTTCTATTTTTATACTTTTTGTTAATTTTCTGATATTTTAGGGACCCCACACTTAAGCATAGAAATTATTAAGATGCATTACGTTCATGGGTTCCCGAAGTTCCTAACCATCCGAGTAAGCAAGCTTGTAGACCCTGAACCAAACTTAGTGACCAAAACATATGGCCCTAACTAGTTAGGCTCAAACTTGCCTTTCTTTTCCTGGTCCTTAGTGGTGTTGAATTGATTTTCTTTTAGCACCAAGTCTCCTACCTCAAATTGATGAGGTATCACTCTTTTGTTATAAATTTTCCATGCTCGATTTTGATATACTTTTAGGTAATCGAGGGCATGAACTCATTTCTCATCCAATATCTCCAACTGCTAAATGCCGAGCCACTCTATAATCCTCCTCTTCATTCAGGTAATATCTTATCTCTATACGCAAAGAGGGATCTTGATCTCTAGAGGTAGTACGGATTCTGTGTCGAATACTAGGGAATATGGAGTAACACTGTAGGAGTGTGGATATACGTTCTATATGCCCAGAGGGCGGGGTGAATTTGTAAAATCTAGTTATGGCCTGTTGTATTCACCATATTCTCCATAATACAGACAAGGGTTTTATTGGAAGCCTTAGCTTTCCCATTACCTTGAGGGTAATATGGGGTTGAATACTTGAGAGTGATTTGAAAGCATTGACACAATGCCTTCATAGTTTTATTTTTGAAGGACTTACCATTGTCAACTATAATGGTAGAGGGGATGTCGTATTGACAATAGATTATATGGTTCATTATAAACTTGGATATTTGCACACATTTAACACAGGTAATAGGAATGACCTTTGCCCACTTTAAGAGGTACTCGATGGAAGTGATAATGAACAGGTGGCCATCAGAGGATGTAGGGTGAAGCTTACCTATAAGATTGAGCCCCACTTTGAAAAATGCCAAGGTGTCATGATAGGTTGTAATAATTGTGTCGGTGCATGGTCTTTATGGTTAGGCTCTCAGAGATAAAGGCACTACTAAAACTCTTACAAAGCTAAATAACTATACTAACACCACATAGTCTATTAGTAAAGCTAGGAATTAACAATAGTAACATCAAGATCTTAGCTTATTGGAATGCTTAAGAAAAATAACATGATATCAATCAATCTAAGTTAAAGCATGCCTACTTAGTGTGAATTGCTAATTAAAATGGACCTATGAAGACCACTAACAAATCAAATTGGGTTATTGCTACTTCACAATGGTGAAAGGATCTCTCTAAAAATGGCTACAAGGCCATATTAGATATTCCTCTACTAACCAAGCATGAAGATTAGATGTAAAGATTGAGCAAGCTAATCCATCAATGGAAGTAAGGCTCTTGATCATATGTCTTATATGATTAATGTTATTCAAAACATGGTGTAAAGTATGAAGGTAGGAGCTTAGTCCTTTTTATAGTTTTCTATTTGGGGAAAACTTGCATCTTGGTGCATGTGGGACTAAAGGATAAAGTATATTAAGGCTTTTTAATCTTGATTAGTGAAATTAACAAGTGATTAGCATGTGAGGTGCCTTAATTGACCAATTAGGATCAATTAAGAGGCTAGGATAAGATTTTGAAGCCTTTTGAGATGTCTTGGAGGGAAAAGGGGTGATTTTGAATGGTTGGAAGAGGGGTTTTAACCAATAATAGGGTTTATTGATCAAAACAAGGGTAAATAGGCCTAATTAGCTAATAATCACTAATTGTTTGCTCGGAAGAGGATAATAACTAATGATGTGTCATCAATTGGCATATGGAATGTGATAGAGGTTAGTTAATCAAAAAAGCTTTGTTAATTAAAAAAATAAAGGGAAACTTTAGTTAATTAGTGGAAATGGTAAGAATGAGGATAATTAGTGCACTTTTAGCAATAAAATTACATAAGCAGATTTTAGGTGTCTACATTATGTATGAAGTTAGTCATAGGGGTATTTTCAAGAGCCTAGTGAGGGATCACATCTTGCTCATGATGGTAAGATTACACCACCGAGAAATACACACTTGGATGTCGATGAAGAATAGGAGGCTGTGATGGATCAATCTCACTTGGATCAAGAGGCTCTATGGGATCTTTGATGATTTTGGGCTTCTTATGAAGCTCCCTAGGATGTGGTACTTTTATGTGTTCTTCTTCCACCGTATTTCTCTTTGAATATTATTTTGAATGAATTTAACTCATGGATTTTTAAGTTCTCCTGAAGGGAGAAATGTGAGAAGTTTGTAATTGTGGATACAATAAACTACCCGACTTGATGAAATAAGATCTTTTTTTTATTAAACCATTCCTTTGATCATTGGATCACTGTCATGGTTCTCTCTTTGTTATCACATGATTCCCTGATGTTCCATGGAGTGAGAGGAAGAGGGTAATATTATGATGGTTGATATTCAGGATCAAAGAATTATGTTCCATAATCTTCTATTTAATCCATGAACTAGTCAAACTTGAAATCTTTCATTTGGTAGAGGGTGAAGGTTTGAGGATTCTTTTGATGTCAAAATTAGGCCTGGATGTAGAGATTAAGAGAAGTGATACACCCTTTATTATTTATCTTTATACACCTAGTATGCACATGAGCTAGTTTCATGCATAATTCAAACATGGTGATTTTGTCACTTAGGTACCATGTAGCCGACAAGGTACAAGATCGTAACCTCGAGATCATGATATAGGTGAAGGTAGAGAATTGGATGAAATGGAATCTATATTTACCGATCGGTGCAACTACTTGAGAGGAGATCCTCAACTCTAAGATTCCCTTGAGGAGTTTAATGATGAATATGTTGAATGCATCATTAACCCTAGAAAAATGACAGTTGTTTTCTTTGTACATGAGCTGCGAGATACTTCTCATAGGTAGGTGATTTCAAAGGTAGATTAAGAGAAAGCAGTTAGGCCCCTGAATTATCTTATGAAGGAAAGAGTGTATACTAGGTAAGAAATCATGATGAACTTATTAATGGAAGGGAACTGAAAGAGCTTTTGAGAGCCATACAATCTTGAAAATCTTTTATTGTTTCCCCTCCCATTACCCTTCTCGGTAGGAAAATGGCATCTGAATATCCTTCATGGAATTCACTTCTGGAAAATATTTTGGGAACAGGAGAAGGTTTTTCTTCCTGCCTAAGCCACAAACTAAGTATCAGGCCTTACAAATATGATTCATCCTTCCCACACTCCTGTGATGTAAATTCATTAGTGACGATGACCATGTTACTACCGGTGGGATTGAGCATATGTTGAGAGATGCTCCTCTAAGTGAGGACTACAAGGATTGAATTTTATTCTACTCACACTATCTTGGAATCAACTTCCTAGTTGTGTGCACAGGTGAGCACCAATTCAGTTCTCTAAATGGATAGTGGGTGACCTCCGATGAGAATACATTACTTAAGAAAATATTCTCCTCCAATAGTTCACGAGGTCCGCCAAGCATCCTATTTTTCAAGTCCCTTAAATCCATGTGAGTGACATCACTATCTCCTACACTAGGATATTTTGTGAGCAAGGTTGAAATGGCTTCCAAGACTCGAGTATTTGAACTTCA
This sequence comes from Taxus wallichiana var. yunnanensis, assembly GCA_018340775.1. Taxonomy (NCBI): domain Eukaryota; kingdom Viridiplantae; phylum Streptophyta; class Pinopsida; order Cupressales; family Taxaceae; genus Taxus; species Taxus wallichiana. Next base: position 431,032,108 of record CM031244.1, on the reverse strand, counting down.
TACTTGCCAAAAATCTTGAGATAGTCGGGGTAAGAGTTTCTAAATACTTTTTGAACCCAAATCCAAAACTTTCTATTTTTAGTAGGTCTGACTAGGACTGTTATTTTTAGTAAGTTTTCACTTTTTTTTTTCTTTTTGATGTTTCTTTCTCTTTCGAAATATTGCAAATGCCCCAAAATTAATATTTTTAAAATTTTAATAGTTTTAGACATTTATTTCTCTGAACACTTTTTATTTTAGAAAATGCACGTATAGGTGTCGGGTTGCAACGAAAACACTATAAAAATATGTTTTACACCATGACATTATGCTCGAATTTCAAAGTTTTCCATATTATGAATATCCTTATAACTAAAAATAAATTTCAAGGTTTGATATTTTCATATTTCTACTATAAAAAATACAGAGCATTAATGGATTTTATTCGGATGCAGTCTTCTCAAAGTTGTTTTGGAGAGGAATATCTTGACAAAGTCTAATTAGAAATGGATGCACGGTTGAAGAGATACAATAAAATATTCATTTTGATGGTTATGGATGTATGGAAATTTTAATACATCATTTATTCACAAAAACATATTTTGGGGGATGTTTAATAAGCACCTTAACATGATAAATTGATTAAGTTCTTGGAGAGTGAGAGCAGTTTTAATTTTTTAAAATTTTTGACCCACCCGAGGCCCTGACTAGTTATATAGAGTTAGAAAAATTTACACATGAGGGTGAGGTCACAATTTTTGTCCCCTTGATCCCATAGGGGACATTTGGGATAGTGGGAGGCAAAAATTGTGACTTGGGAGTGTGAGGGGCTATAAATGAGGTTTCAAGGCCAAACCGTGTCGTATGGGGTTGAAACGGTCTACTCAAGTGACTAGGAGCTGAATATGGGAAGATGGGTTATAATTTTTTATCCCCTATTTCCATTAGAGGATAAGTCGGACACTCGGGGTGAAAGGGTGTGACCGAGGGTGAGGAGACATGAAAGGGGGCAAGTGGTAGAGTGAAAACATGCAACCTAGGGGCAGAAGTTGTAAGTTGTAAGTGACGAAATATTTTTCTATATAAGGGAATAAAAATTTGTGTAACCTCTTTCCCCCTTTTCCCTAGGGGATATTGGAGGTGAAAAAGTGTGACTTGTCACTTTTGGAAAGTTATTTTTAACTCACTATGTCCAAATTGGGACACCGAGAGTGAGAATTTTGCCTCAAGAGCTTGGGAAAGTGTTTTGGGGTAAAAATTATATGATTTTGACTCAAAAACACTTAGTGAGATAAATAGAACCATTATCAAGACCCAATTAATCATAAAATTTCAAATTTAGTGCCTATTTCATCTTTGACCAAGAAGGGTAGCTACAAAGTGTTCGAATCATCTCATGGAATCTTTAGGTCTTGGAGAAAATTTAATGTTTCCATCTTGGAGAGGATTATTAAATATTTATGATTCCTATTTTTTCCTCCTAACTCCTTCTTAAACCCCCTAAATCATCTGCAAAAGTTATCTTTCACCGTTAGGGTATTCATTCCTTGCACCTAGAAAGACCCGATCTTGCACAAGTTGTTCCTGAATCAATAATTTTTCCTAATTTTTCCTAAATTTCTTCGAACACCTTAAATATCCTCAAAAATCAGCCTCAAATTATTTATATTTTCCCTGTACATATCTATAGGATGTTTACTAGCTGCAAAATGGCCAAAAATTATTTTTCCAGACTTCAGAGGAAGTTTTCTTTCATCAAACCTTTATGAGTTCATTACTAAAATTAGTCACTCTTCCCTGCACAAAGAAACACTCTTCAAAAATTTGTAAGGAATAATTTATGAATTAGGATGAGGTAGAAATTGCAGGCATGTTAGCCAAAAGATAGGCTCATTGTGACCGAGAAGAATAATTTTCAATTATGGGCTTAGTTGTCAAGCTTAAAGTTTCAATTTTTATGATAGTAATTTTTAGATGACAAAAAATATATTTAGCTTTTTCTTTTCAATGGTATTCAATTTTTTCTCAAACATCCTATTACCACAATAAAAAAAAGGAATAATGTCTTCTTTCATTTTATCATGTATACCCCTATTACAATCAAAATGTATCCACCTAATTGAATCATCACTCCAATATCAAATAATATAATTTTCTTTTCCTCTTTGGAACTTATATTTATTTTATCACCTTCATGGCATAAAACATAGCTCCTATAAGTATCGGTCTTGATTTCTAAATTTAATTTCTTTCCTTCGATCAACTCTGTGAAAAACAAGAATTTTTTTCTTCCACATCTCCTTCTTTTACTTACTTCTTGAAGTGTTGTTTCCCTCGATATATCCTATCATCACCTCCATTCACCCTTTTAGTTTGATTTATATTTTATATTCAGAATGTCATGGAATCATTTACTTTATCGTATATTGCAATATTATTGTAACATACCTCTACCCCTTACCTCCCCTACCACATCCCTCCATGCACAATTCACTTAAACTCAACCTAATGAAAGTATCCTTCATGTGGATAAAATATAAAATTAAGATTTCCTAATGTAGTGAGAGAGAAAATTTAGGTCAAGAGCCCCAAAAGCAACATACAACAAAGGAAATGATAGTAACACCTTCATCTTGGAAATTATTTGGTGCAACTTGGGGACAAAAAGGTTTGGTGGAAACCCTACCTCATTTGCAGATGTGGCTAGAAATAAACTTCTGCAACCCATATTTCCTTTTTAGAGATTTCTCCCAACCTTTACATGGTTGAGAATATAGATGTGATTCTTGCCTTAGTAATCTCAAGGAAAGGAGTTGAAGAAAGGTGCCAATATTGATGATATGCAATATCTTTCAGGTTTAATGGGTTTTGGCTTTGCTATGTAGATCCATATCAATGGCTCTTTACAAATTAGAACAAGATTTGTAAAGTCCATTTCTATTCCAAAGGGTTATTTATTGTTTTATTTCCTTCAAAGGAGGAATTTCAAAATATTTTGAATGAGGGACCTTGGTTCCGGGGCATAATAAGTTTTTCTTGACTCCATGGTTTCATGGCTTTAACCAAAACACAATGGTTATATCCAAAATTATGATTTGGGTTGTTTTTTTCCTAATTTTCCTCTTCATTTTTAACATCATGAAGTTTTGGTAGGAGTTGGAGACTTTTCGAGAAAATATTTTTAAAAAAATACTGAAAAATAAATGTTGGGGTTGTGCATTAATGCATGGATATGAACAAAAATATATCTCAATAAAAAAGTTTCAAATAATATGTTATTAAAACATGGTGACGTGGAGTGGTATCATACCCTATACTACAAAAATAATGCTTTTCGTTATTGGATCCGAAAGAAAATAAGACATCTCTAGAGCTCCCACTTGCAACTCAAATGGAAGCTGAAAAGAAACAAATATTTAACATCCAATAAAAAATTATGATAACCCTATCCTCATTTAATTCAAAATATGAAGACAATCCAAAGGAGAAAAACTTGACGGTTAAAGACAACAAAACAAGAATACAATGTTTAGAAGTGCATGTCTCCACTAAGGTACATGACAATGAAATAATTCAAGGAATGGAATTTTAAATTGGTCACACTAAAATAATTCATGAAATTGAATCTTATAAATTGGTAAAGGAACATGGTCATCCTCAATTTGAAGATGAATTTCATGCTATCATGGGCCACATTGAGGGTTGGATAGAAATAAAAAAACAAAAAGTTTTAGTGGAGGCCCCTATTAAAAATGTTTGAGGTATTTACTATCACCCCTATTACTTTTGGCAGGGAGGATTGTAAATTTAAACACAACCTTCATTCTTCCCAAAGGAATTTCTTTCATTTTTTTCTTTTTGTGTCTGCTTTGGCCATTTGTCACCTAGTTCTATTTTTTCTTCCAAATCCAAGTATACTAATTGGGTGCCTTTTTGTAACCATTGTACCTTATTATTTACTCTAATAATATGATGTGTTCATTAAAAATCAAAATACCCCTCATGTTTAATCATTTCCAAAATGTACATCAATTTAGTATTTTATTAAAAATATTAACTTCTTAGGTACCACAAACTTGAAGGTAGATTTTGGAAAATTGAGCATATATGATTACTATTTGTTATAGTGCCAAATATTGTTGATTGATATATTTATGAAAAAACATGCATGTTTAAGCGTCATTTATCATTATTTCATAATAAAATATAATTATTTGATCAAATTTGGTTAGTTTAGGCCTTGATTAGGTGTGATTAGATATGTAAAGGTAGATTTTGAGAAAATTGGTCATTTCATGAGCACCATTTATCATGATTTTATGATTAAATCTTCTTATTTATTTGGTCGAGAAAAACCAAGAATGTTTGAATAAATGGAAAATTGTCATAATTTCGTCATCGAATTTCATTATTTCAAATAAAATTTGACCATATTATGTCATCAATGAATACGTGAAGATAGATCTATAAAAAATTTGGCATATATCCAAGCATCATTTGTCATCAAACGTCATTACTTGGAAAAAATGGGGAGATAAAGAAAGTTTGAACACCATTTATAGTAATTTCTTGATTGAATGTAATTATTAATGTGAATTTTCCTACATGCGTCTTGATTATATTTGATTAGATACCTAAAGGCAAATTAGGGGTAAATTAAGCAAATCAGTAACTACAATTTGTCATCATTGTGTCATATAATGTCATTATCGGTAGATATAGGGAAAATCATGTATGTCCGAGCACCATTTATTTCAAACTCAAGGTCAAATGTAATTATTTGTGGGGTGAATCGATTAAACTCTCATTATGTATGATTAGATATGCGGGGATAAATTTGGGAAATTTTTGGGCATACATGGACACCTTTTATCATGATTTCATGACCAAATGGCTTTATTTGGTGGTTTTGGGAAAAAATAGGAATTTTTGAGCACAATTTCATGTGATTTAATGTCATTATTCCGTAGCCAATTTTACCAAGATTCAGATTATTACTATTATGCATTACGATGACCATTTGTTAGTATTTTGAGACCAAATGTTGTTTTTTGATAGTTTTGGGGAAAATAGGAATGTTTGGACAATTTTTTTCATATTCATCACCATCAAATCTCATTATTATATAAATATAGATTATATTAGGCCAATCTTGGGTGTGATTAGATACATAAAGGAAGATTTGGGGAAATTAGGCATATATGAGCACCATTTGTCTTAATTTAGAGACCAAATGTTGTGATTTGGTAGATTTGGTGAAACTCGGGGATTTTCAGCACCTCTTATCATAATTTCATGATTTATTTTCATCATTGGATTAAATTTGACCATTTTAGAACCTAAATAGATGTGATTAGATACATAAAGTTAAATTTTGGAAATTTGGGCATACATGAACACGCTTGTTGCTATTTTGTCATCATTTTATAAAATTGGGGGAAATACGTATGTTTGAAAGCTATTAATCATAAAATTTTGATTGAATTTTGTTATTCTAGTAAAAAATGGATTAGGTACTAATTAGGTGTAATTAATTTTTTTGTGATTGAATATCATTATTCTAAAGTAAAATTGACTGGATTAGGTCCTTTTCTTGTGTTGTTCAACCTTCAATTTGCATCTTTTTGTGTCTTGTGTGACTTATAAAATATGTGACCATGTCTTATCCCTCTCAAATGTTTTTTCCATTCATCCATATTTATCTTTCCTATATTTTTGAGATCTCCTCCACTATTTTCTCATGGTTCTAATTAGTGATTATTGTTGCAATATGTGGAACTAGTCATAACCTTTTGTGTCATTCCACCCTCTTAATTTGAATTCCTCAAGCTTTATATCAACTCTTGTTGTATTTTCCAACCATTTTATGTTGACATGCATGTCAATAGGGTCCTAATTTCAATTCAATTATTATGTAAATACACAAGCTTTTAAAAATTTCAGTTCAAGAACTGACAAAGGGGGGCTATCCCATAGTATCCTAGGGTGAGATTCTTTGGACAAAGGGTGAAAAGGGGGTTTTGAAAGGACTCGCATATTTTTTAAAAAAATCCCTTAAGGTATAATATAACACTAAAACATAGCAAAGAGAAATCCTGAAGGAAGAAAAAAACAAAAGTCCACGAAAGCACGAGTTGAGAAAAGCATATTACATATTGTGTATATTTTTAATTGTAGCTACAACTTCCATAGTTAGTAATAAGTGGATCTTCTACTAACCAATGCTTCATCCATATTAATAACATCTAGACAATCTTCATTTATGGCCTTCCAGACAGAGTTCGTGTGGGTTTTTCAATCCTTGATCATAATGAAGGCTTTGTTCAATTTACTAAGAATGCTAAGAATGATGTCCTCATCCGTAAACCCCATCCTTGTGGGGGTATCAATCTTTATACTTCCCAATTGATCTTGATGATTAGTAAGAGAAGATTTAGGGATGTCCATACAAGCGAGAACACTAGGAGATCCCCAATTCACCAACAGAGGGGATATCAGATATCACACACATAACCATGGGAACAAAAGGAGTAGCCAAATTATGACGTGCATGTTCCACATCAGTCATATCAATTTTTGAGGAGGTGAAAAACCACAAATCCAAAGCTATGAAAGTAGGTGGAGATGAACGAGGAGAAGCTAGAACAAAAATGGAGCAGAGATAAAAGGATAATGATCGAAGGATCAACATAGCTCAAGTATGCTTATGAGGAACGAAGGGGAAGATTGGGTAGAAACATGGTGGAGCCCACCTAGGAAGGATGCAGACTAATGAACATAACATAAAGTCAAAGTCACAGGTAAGATAAAGATGATGAGGTCACCTACAGGGGTGGCAGCAGAAGCAGAGGGAGCAAAGGGGGTAGGCTAAGAATATTTTGTGTTGGAGCGCCTCATATTCCTAAGATTAGCTGAAAACCTAGAAATATCCTTCTTAGAGGCCACATTTTTGAAAAAAAAATACAAGATACCTTGATGCAGAAATTTCCCTTCTTCGTCCCGAGCCAACTTAAGTGATTGCTCCATATATTGAAATAAAAATCAGAAAAGTTCACCTTTTTATCATGCCTAAGGTGAGCCAATAGGAACAAATAGGGCCCAAAATCAACTTGTATCGACCTTCTAGTGTAAATTAATGCATCAATTATTCTTCCACTCTATCCCAAGGTGAAGAGAACTAGTCCCTCTCGAAACTAAATTGATATTTACGTAGTTTCTCACCATGACAAAGAAAGTCATCAATTTCAGTCCATAGAAAATGTTTGAAGTAGATATCACTTCCACCGGGAGACCAGTCACTCCAAAGCAATGGATTTTATTGAGATGAAAAATGTCATCCTTCCCACCTTCACCTTGCCTTTTCTCTAGGAAGCAAGCACACTATTAGTCACTCGGACGGAGTGACTAGCCATTCTCTCCATGAAATGAGCAACTCCACCCTCTATTAGGATTTTCCAGACTTCCAAATCAGACTTAACATCATCACAATTATGGGGTTCAATCCTCTTGATAGCACCTCCCATTTTGAAATTCAAAATTCTGTCAAAAGCGGATGCAAAACGACCGAAGTGAGAGGTGATTAAAAGGTAATTCTAGGAGAGAAAACCATCATAAATCAACCCACACACATGTCACTAGGTTTTTTCTATGAATGCTTCCTTTATCAAAGGTACACTCGAGTGTGTGAAAATCATCAATCCTACCAAGCCATTGCATGAATATAATCTATCCCCGAAATAAATGCAATCGCACATGTCATATCATCGCAAATGTTAGTACCGAGAAAAGTGGAGCACATCTTAGAATGCTACAACTAAGGGAAACTGAAGCAGAGATAGGTTGAAGCAAAAATCAACCTTAAAATATAATAATTATGATTCTCGAAGGGCGATCATTAGAAACAAGAGTTAGTAGATCCGCCAGAAATCCCCATCCAATTTTCTTGGGTATCCAAGTAGATACCAATGTTAACTAAGAAATCAGCCACATTTTTTCCCTCATGATATATGTGTTGGAACTTAACCATTTGAAATAAAAGATGGAGAGATATTATATCTTTAATGATGTTGTGGATGGTCCACTGAGGGTGATCATCTAAAGAGATAATCCTGACGATGTTTAAGGAATCACTTTTAACAATCAACTGACTATAACCAATACAAAAAAATTTACATGCCTTTAAGGATGGTGACGGCTTCATCTCTTTGATTAGTTTCAAACCCAAAGATAGTAGGGTATTTTCAAATTCATCTCTAAGAATGACACCCCCTCTAGAGGCACCCGAGTTGTCCTTGGCCACTCCATTAGTGTTAAGCTTCAACCAGCCCAAAGGGGAGGGAATAGGAATTATTTGCACAATCCACCTCCGAGGAGGAAGGGCCAAGAGGGAAAAGGATTTTCCTAGGCCAAAGTTTCAAAGGCCTTCAAACAAATTTCTTCTTATGCTTCTCCCATATGCAGCAATTCAAATTTTCTTACAAAATAAATAACACCAAATTGAAGACCTCACACATACCTTGAGATTGTTCTTTAAATATTTTCATATTTCTTTCTCTCCATATTTCCCATAGAATATGGGGGAGTAGTAAGTTCATGGATAGAGAAGCAACCTGATGAGAAAAGAGGGACTTCCATTGAGTAAACACCTCAGATAGGGAGAAAGGGAGGACCCAAGTAACCCCAAATATTTCCAGAAAAGGCACTAGAGTGAATGGGTGAATGGGAAGTGGAGGAAAAGGTGAGAAGTGGTTTTGAGGGCATTAATACAAATAGGGAAACAACTAGGGAGGGTGAAGCCCCTTTGCTTGAGGTTTTCCCCAAAATAATATCATCACTAGAGGAAAGATGTAGAAGAAACCAATTTTGGGGAGGACCTAAGGGATCCAAATGTGACAGAGAGGAGGACCAAAAGGGGTGTGGGGGAAAGAGAGATAGGAAGCCTTGATAGAGAAACAACCGAGGGACTGCTAGGCTAGATACACATGAATATCTAAGAGGATAATAGATATTTAAGGTTTTCAATCCATTGTAACTGGATTAAGCTACATCCTTCTAGGAGGGAATGCACACAAGGTTAGCCACCACTTCACAATGTATCTCGATGACCTTATTTCTACAATTAGGCAAGAGATGAAGATGAATTGGGTCCTAGAAGGAGTCTTCAAACAGAGACTTATTACCAATCCACCAATCATTCTAGAAATCAATGTTCAAACTATTCCCTAGCTACCATTTAGTTCTACTCACTAGGACACTGCTTAGCTACTTGCAATGGAATTACGAGATGGCTTTATCTTGAGGGATATCGAGACCAAAAATTTCTAGAATGGGGATGATATTTAAATGCAATCATCTACACCTAAGGGGTTATTTATTTTGTGGCCAACACCCACCTAGCTCTTCTAACACGAACGCATTCATCTCCTAGAATTTCCTTAGACCAATCCCACCTACCACAAGAGGTTTACATGCAACATTCCAAGAAATAAGATGGATTCTTTTGCACTCTTGAGAACCAAACCAAAGGAATTTTTTTGAATCTATTCAATACGAGAAGCAACCACTAAGGGAATCCTGAGAAGTGACATAAAGAATATTGATAGACTTTGTAGGGTTTCTTTGAAAATTTGTATCTTACCTGTTTGGCTCAAGAGATAACCCTACCATATTCTTTCGAAATCTCTCAATGACTAGATTCCATAGGGTCTTCGACTCTCTACCCTTGAAAAGAGGTAGACCTAGATAAGAGGTCGAGAGGTCGAGAGATGCTACAATCAAAGATAACAACAATCTTCCTTTTTCGACTAGGCGACATGTTTATGAAGGAAATACTTCTTTAAAAAAAATTAATGACTTGATGTGATGCCGATTGGTAGCATTTCATAATTATATTAGTTTTTCTAGCTTCAACAATAGAGGATACCCCTAACAGGAGGGTATCATATGCAAATTGACTATGTGTCACCGTTGGAACCGTGGAGGTAATTTTTAAAGCCGAAATGGCCACTATATTTTTCCTACCACCAAGGCTCTACTTAGAGAATAACACCATTCACCAAAATGGAGAAATGAGGAGAGGATATATACCTCTAAATCTAGTTACACTATTTCTTATAGAAGCCAATTTTTTCAAGGACCCTACAAAGGAAGGACCAACTAACTCTATCAAAATATTTTTGCATATCTAGCTTAAGTATCATCCCTTGTTGTGTTCGAGTGCTATGCCGAATGGATGGATTCATGAACAATGATCACTCCACCTTGAATGAGGTGTCCCCCAATAAACTCATTTTGCTGATCAGAGATAAGATGGTCTATATAAGGATTCAACCTAGTAGCCAACATCTTAGTAATGATTTTGTAGGAGGTATTACAAAGGATGATAGGAAAAAAATTAGACATAGACTTAGACCCAAGATATTTAGGGGCCAAGGCTAAAAAAGTATTGTTCCATTCTTTCAGAAGAGAGTCATTTCTTTGGAACTCATTGACAACCTCCAAAAGGTTTATTTTGATAATGTTCCATAAATACTGGTAAAAATTCATCGAGAAAACCATCTATACCTAGGGATTTTTTCCCTTTTATGGAAAACACCACTTTTAGGACTTTGTCAAGGAGAGACGATTAGTAAGATTCTCATTGATTTCATTAGTAATCAACTTCAGGATGTGTTACAACATTTCGCAACATCAACATTACTTATGGGGCCTTCCTCCTTGAGAATATTAGTGTAGAAATTTAGTAGCTCAACCGAGATGTCAGTCTCATGAGTTAGGATGTTCCCCTTTGGTGATAAGAGATTATTAATCTTGTCTTTACTCATATGCTTAACAGTTGTAGTATGGAAAATGTTAGTGTTTTAGTCCCCATCTTGTAGCCAAAGATCCCTATATCTCTATCTTCAATAAATTTCCTCTTCACCAAGAGTATTATGGAACTCCCTAAATAAATTAAACTCTTTTTGGTGAAGGGAAGGGGTTCTTCAATTTTTTTCTATGTGTAGAAATCTTAGCCACCTTCAAGGAGAGTTATTACTTTCATTCTCTAATGTTATCGAAAGTTTTAGACTTCCAAATTTTTAATTGTTTCTTAATATAGGCAAGCGTATTTGCAAATCAAAACATTTTCAACCCTTGTACCTCCACCATCCACCAATCCTCAATGAGGTTTTCCAGGTTGTGGTTCTGCAGCTAAGCCAACTTAAATTTGAAAGGGGGATTCTTAGTGCTCGTAAACTTTTTGCATCCAAAAGAAGGGGATTGTGATCGAAACAAATTTGGGGAGGGTCACAAGATGAGAGTTACTGAAATATAACACCTATCTTGGGATCCAAGGACCTTGTCTAAATGAATTTGGATATGGTTAATCCATAATATTATATTTGACTAAGTAAAAGAGGCACCATGAAGATCCAAATCAATAAAATCACCCTAGATGATGAAACTGGAGAGAGCTTCAATACTATTGCAATTGGATGGAAAGCTGCCTTGATTTTCTGAAGGAAAGAGAAAGGTGTTAAATTATCCAATAATGAGCTAAGGAATATTTCTACAACTATTTCTAAAGTCTAGAAGATCTATCCAAATGGTATCCCTTTGTAATTCAATATTTGGGGCATAAACATTGACTGCGATCTAGCCCAAATTTGATCGATTTTTTGAAAAACACACCCAAGAAATGAGGTGTGTTAATGATGCATTCACCATAAAGAATAAACGGATCCCAAAAATTACAAATGCCTCCATAATTACCAGCCAAGTTGTGGGAGAGAAAGGGGCTTTAGGCCAAATCATATGGAGGATATTACCCTCTTTAAGTTTTGGCTCTTGTAACATGATGACTAAATTAGAAAAAATTATATAAATATGAATCGTAGCATTCGGAATCTAGTTTCTAAAATACTAATTTTTGTAAAAAACGGACAAGTTTAGCTATATTAAACACTTAAAATTATATGACTTAGTTTTTTTTTTGAAAAAACTTATAAGATTGTAGTCCGTTTGCCCGCATTTTGGATGACCAAATCTTGTTTTTTTTTCCTTTGGTGAAACGTTAGATGTAGTTGTCTATCTTGGGATGGATTTTATTTTGTATTTTTTTAGCAATATTTTTTTTTTATGATTTTTTCCGTGAAAGTGGTCTGAAAATATTTAGAAAATGGAGCGCTTTCCGTTTTCCCGCCATAACTATATCAAAAAATATCGAAATCAATTTTTTTTTTTTTTAAGGTGTATAGAATTTGTCCACGCTTGGGATGGTATAATTTTTATCATATTTTGATAAGCGAAACAAAAATTCTGAGTCTTAAACGTAGACATGAACATTCACGGGAAAAAATGTCTTAAGGACCTATTGTTAGTAATAAATTATAAAATGATATTTATCTTATTCTATTCACTTTAAAAACAATATTTTTACAAAGCTAAGAGTCTACCCTACGTGATGGCACCATTTTTGTGAAATGTTTTCAGTTTTTTAGCATGGTTCAAGTCTTTGGAAGAGTAGATTTGAGGTTTTTTGACCTTTTGCACTTCATAATGACCTTCCATAGCTTTGGTTGGGGAAAAACAAAGATTTTCGAGGCTAAGGTTCGGAAAATAGCTCGCGATCGCGGTTTTTGTAAAAATACCATGACGTGAATTTATAAAAAGCGCTCGCGGTTTATAAAGCGCTCGCGCTTTATAAATCATATTTACACACATCCCGATATCGAATTACCATGTGATTTTTACTCTCGACCTTACCGTATGCAATTCTTTGCGAAATTTTGTCTTTTTCCAGGCACGTTTTTTATCACCGAAAGCAAAAACATCATGGGAGACAAAAAACGAAGTCAAAAAAGGAAGTCATTAAGTAAAAAAACACCAGACGAATTAGAGGCCAACAAAATTGAAAATCTTTGAGCGAATGCGGAAACCGTGAATCTAGAAGAGGTTCATCTTCAATCCCAACTACTATAAGCAATGAAGAACTAGGTAATGTTTCTCTTGTCGATGTTGAAGTTGAATTAAATACTCGTGATGAAGAAGTTTTTATTGTCAATGTTGAAGAAGAATTAAATACTCATGATGTAGCAAATGTTGAAATTGAAGGAGACAATGAAAATGTGAATAAGGAAATTCATGTTGAAACTATAGACAAGCAAAATTTGACAAAAACACCTCCTAGGATTTTACATAAGAAACCTAATTTTTTATTGAAATTGATGAAAACATTTTGAAACCAATGTCTGACAAACTTTATGAATGACAAATCAGAAGAAAAGCCACTGAAATTTGGGATAATCATTTTGAAATTTTAAATGATTCCCAAAGATGTCAGTTGTTGGTTAGTTTGATGAAATTGATTAAAATGAGACCTACATTAAACACCTTAGGATTGTGACATCTAACATACGTGGTCAAACCTCTACAATTGTTGAAAACCTTCATGATGCATATCACCTTTGTTGGTGTCGAGGCGCTAGGGATAGTAATATTGTGCGTCGTGTACTTGCTACTAGTGTTGTAAGTGAATCAATAAAAAAACAACGTTTGATTACGCAAACAAGTCGAATGTTGCAAGTTAATCGAAAAACTCTAATGAAAGCAATTGAAAGCGTAATATCCTTGATCACTCAATAATGTCGATTTTGGGCATTTTACGCTAGAGCACCGCGTAAGGACAAAAATAATTACGATCTTTATAAGAGAAGTTGTTATTAAATTTTGGCATGATAACACTAGAGTTTCACCTAATACAAGAGATGTTATAAAGCGGAGAGTTGGTTCTACTAATCGTGAACCACATCAAAGCATTTCTTAGATATGACTCAAACTCAATTTTTTCGTAAGTTTGAACAAGAGAATCTGGAAATTAAAATTAGTCAACGTTTTTTTGAAATGTTGAAACCATTCTATGTGAAAATCAACCATGCTCGCACCACTTGTTGTTGTAGGCAACATGTTGAATTTGCGATGCATTATGCTAAATTTTTACGTATTCGTTCTAATTTTCATTACGAAACTATGTTATACGAATGTGGTGTTCAAGTTCCACCAATATCTTCTAGGGATTTCATTCTACTATATTTTGTGAAAAAGAAGTTGGACAATTTTTTTATAGTCAGGATTGTTTAGATGGAAGTTGTAGTACATGCGGCGGATTACCTAAATTGGAAAGTTGCATCCATGAACAAATTGAAGGTACAATAGGACATAATTTAGTTGAATTTGATAAATATAAATCAGTTGCATACCAGTTGAAAGATGGAAAAGAGTCGAAACGGTGTGAGCTAGTTACAGAACAAATGCCCATTTTTCAATTTATGACAAAATTTAAGGATGAAATTGTTTATGAGTATGCGAGGCATACACATAGAGCTCGATGGTTGGATGAACAATTCAAGCTATGCAAAGACACATTTCCTATTGGTACTATTGTTTTGGTGGTCGATTTTGCGAGAGAATTACACATTGCTGACCACAAATGGAGGTTGATCGCAATATTACAACTCGGTACAAGTTGCCATTTTGTGCATATAGCATTTCTACATTCTCTGACGATCTGAGAGAATGATCGAAAATTTTTAAGAGAGTACCACTTTTATATCGGTGATGATCGTACTCATTCTCTTTGAATTTGTGCGGGTGTTTCGGTTATTTTATGGAAACTTGTGTGATAGGGACATCCACTTCAAACAACATTATATATGGTCAGATAATTACACGTCTCAGTTTAAGAATGCACGAATGTTTTATTGGATGAGCAGAATGCATGTCAAGATGGGTGTGCAACATATTTGGAGTTTCACTGAGGCTGGACATGGAAAAGGAGAGCATGACGGTGCAGGGGCATGTGTGAAAAGAGCTCTTGCAAGAGAAGAGTTGAAGTACAAAGATGGTGCTGAATTAAAAGATGCAAAAGCATAGTGGAATGGTGTACTAACAACATGGCCCGAGGTTCTCAAGAAAATTCCACAGTTTGCAGATTTTTTTGGTTGATAGAGGAAAAACATATTGCTAACTACGAGGATTGTATGACACTCACTGGGTCTAGTGATATGCACTCATTTTGTAGCTCAGACGCTACTTCGTGGGCCGTATGGACAAGAAAGTTGACATGTTTTTGTGCATCTTGTATCGAATTTGTCATTGCTGAGTGTGATTCACAAGAATGGGTGGAAGGATGGATTTGTAGGCCTCTAACTCCGCTTCCTAGTTATCAACCTCCACAAGCATTACAACTTGTTTCTGCGAGATGAAGATTCTGACATCCGAGGACTTTGTGAAATTTCGATTTTGGTGCGACAAGGTATTTATCCGAGTTATTTATTTAATTTTTGTATTGAGTTATGTCCATTGAAATTTTAATATGTAATTTAAATTTGAGTTTTTCAACCTTGGTTATTTTTTGTAGGACATGTGTTTGCGGTAATTGCGACGAGAAGACAATGAAGAAGAGCAGACTATTTCTTATGTCGTTGCATCGAGGAAAGAAAGAAGTTGACTTCTCCTATTATAGATGGCGAAGAGATTGAGTATCCTACGGGGTCGGTGGTAATTCTTTGGAACTTGGCTTGACGGTATCCATTAAAAAACTCCTCTGTTTGGGTGTTTGAAGACTTTGAGACACACGGGAAAATACTCTTATATTCACATCTAGTTCTAGCGACAAATATTGATTGTATAGATATCGAGGAAGACCTAATAACAAGATTCTTTGGAAGGTTCGAAGTCGAGATCATGAAGCAATCTTATCTGCTATTGAGTAGATCCGATCACGATGGTTCATTGGAATGAATTTACAATGCTCATATACAGTATATATTTAATTTCAAGTTTCAATTTATATAGCGTATATATATATATATATATATATATATATTTTTAGTTTAAAGATCTAGATTTAAGTTTGAATATATTTTATTTTAAATTTGTGTATTTTGTATGTCATGTATATAGATCTAGTATATGGTTTTGATTTGAAACTTAAATTTCTTTGACTAACAATTTTATGTTTAGGTTAGTGGTGCCAGAAAAGCTTCCACCTTCACGTGGTTGGTATCGTTAGTAGAGAATTTTAAATTCTCGAAGCTAAGAGAAGCTTGAACATTGTTTGAAAAATTTGTAAATTTTGAAAAGTCAAGTTTGTAAATTTTGAAAATATTGTAAATTTTGAAAATGTTGTAAATTTTGAAAAAGTTGTAAATTTTGAAAAAGTTGTAAAAAAATGACTCCTCTCTAGGTGCCTTGAGTCAGAAGTAGTCACTCGTCGAATTTGAGCGATATTTTGGTCTCGGGGCTCTTAAGGGACTAAGCCCGAGCAGAAGTAGCCGGAAGCAGCGACCCTTTCGCGCGCCGAAACACCACCTCCTCTAGCGTTCACCTAGCCACCCGTGACGTGCGGCGTAGGCGGTTGGTGCCACGCCCACCGTTTGCAAAATACGGCGTTTGTGACCCTGCTGGCTCCATTGCACTATTTCGCGCGTTTGCAAACATTAGGACAGCGAGAGCACGAAATGAGAAGGAAAAAAATGAGAGAGGCTATTGTAGAGGGTCCGTATGCGAGGTGTCGGATCGGGCGAGGCCTCTCTAGGTGCCGAGTCGAGTAGTCACTCGTCGAATTTGAGCGATATTTTGGTCTCGGGGCTCTTAAGGGACTAAGCCCGAACGAAGTAGCCGGAAGCAACGACCCTTTCGCGCACCGAAACACCACCTCCTCTAGCGTTCACCTGGCCACCCGGACGTGCGAGCGCGTAGGCGGTTCGGTGCCACGGCCCACCGTTTGCAAAATACGGCGTTTGTGACTTCTGCTGGCTCCATTGCACTATTTCGCGCGTTTGCAAACATTAGGACAGCGAGAGCACCGAAATGAGAAGGAAAAAAATGAGAGAGGCTATTGTAGAGGTCGTATGCGAGGTGTCGGATTAGACGAGGCCTCTCTAGGTGCCATGAGTCGAGTAGTCACCGTCGAATTTGAGCGATATTTTGGTCTCGGGGCTCTTAAGGGACTAAGCCGAGCAGAAGTAGCCGGAAGCAGCGACCCTTTCGCGCCCGAAACACCACCTCCTCTAGCGTTCACCTGCCCACCCGGACGTGCGGCGTAGGTGGTTTCGGTGCCCATGGCCCACCGTTTGCAAAATACGGCGTTTGTGACCTTACTGTTTGGCTCAACTACACTATTTCGCGCGTTTGCAAACATTAGGACAGCGAGAGCACCGAAATGAGAAGGAAAAAAATGAGAGAGGCTATTGTAGAGGGTCCGTATGCGAGGTTTTCGGATCAGACGAGGCCTCTCTAGGTGCCATGGAGTCTGAGTAGTCACCGTCGAATTTGAGCGATATTTTGGTCTCGGGGCTCTTAAGGGACTAAGCCCGAGCAGAAGTAGCCGGAAGCAACGACCCTTCGCGCGCGCGCACCAAAACACCACCTCCTCTAGCGTTAACCTAGCCACCCGGACGTGCCGGCGTAGGCGGTTGGTGCCACGGCCCACCGTTTGCAAAATACGGCGTTTGTGACCTTCTGGCTGGCTCACTACACTATTTCGCGCGTTTGCAAACATTAGGACAGCGAGAGCACCGAAATGAGAAGGAAAAAAATGAGAGAGGCTATTGTAGAGGGTCCGTATGCCGAGGTGTTGGATCAGACGAGGCCTCTCTAGGTGCCACTTGAGTCGAGTAGTCACCGTCGAATTTGAGCGATATTTTGGTCTCGGGGCTCTTAAGGGACTAAGCCGAGCGAAGTAGCCCGGAAGCAACGACCCTTTCGCGCACCGAAACACCACCTCCTCTAGCGTTCACCTACCCACCCCCGGATGTGCGGCGCGGTGGTTTGGTGCCATGGCCCACCGTTTGCAAAATACGACGTTTGATGACCTTCTGCTGGCTCACTATTTCGCGCGTTTGCAAACATTAGGACAGCGAGAGCACCGAAATGAGAAGGAAAAAAATGAGAGAGGCTATTGTAGAGGGTCCAGTATGCAGGGTGTCGGATCGAGACGAGGCCTCTCTAGGTGCGATGGAGTCGAGTAGTCACCGTCGAATTTGAGCGATATTTTGGTCTCGGGGCTCTTAAGGGACTACGCCCGAGAAGTAGCCGGAAAGCGCGACCCTTCGCGCGCCGAAACACCACCTCCTCTAGCATTCACCTGCCCACCGGACGTGCGGCGTAGGTGGTTTGGTGCCATGGCCCACCGTTTACAAAATACGACGTTTGTGACCTTACTGCTGGCTCCATTGCACTATTTCGCGCGTTTGCAAACATTAGGACAATGAGAGCACCGAAATGAGAAGGAAAAAAATGAGAGAGGCTATTGTAGAGGGTCTCTATGCCGAGGTGTCATATCAGACGAGGCCTCTCTAGGTGCTACGGAGTCTGAGTAGTCACTCGTCGAATTTGAACGATATTTTGGTCTCAGGGCTCTTAAGGGACTAGCGCCGAGCGAAGTAGCCAGAACGACCCTTTCGCGCACCGAAACACCACCTCCTCTAGCGTTCACACTGCCCACCGGACATCCGCGTAGGCGGTTGGTGCCACGGCCCACCGTTTGCAAAATACGGCGTTTGTGACCTTCTGGCTGGCTCCATTGCACTATTTTGCGCGTTTGCAAACATTAGGACAGCGAGAGCACCGAAATGAGAAAGAAAAAAATGAGAGAGGCTATTGTAGAGGGTCCGTATGCCGAGGTGCCGGATCAGACGAGGCCTCTCTAGGTGCCACTTGAGTCGAGTAGTCACTGTCGAATTTGAGCGATATTTTGGTCTCGGGGCTCTTAAGGGACTACGCCGAACGAAGTAGCCCGGAAGCAACGACCCTTTCGCGCACCAAAACACCACCTCCTCTAGCATTCACCTAGCCACCGGACGTGCCGGCGCAGGCGGTTCGGTGCCACGACCCACCGTTTGCAAAATACAGCGTTTCCTTATTTATTTAAATTAAATTACAATGACTTGGTTGTTATGTTATCTGTTGTTGTCATCTTGTCCTTGGTAGGATGATATACATCCAGGGCTATGAGTGTGATCTAGGATGTGGTTAGTTGTATTGAGATGTGTGTCTAGAGTATGACAAAAATTAGGTATGAGTATTTTTATCTAGTGGATATACGGTGCGAGATAGATCGAAGGCGCTATGGTTGTTAAAACAATGCATAAATGAAGTGTATATCAAAATAAGTACAAAATTCTATATTTCCAAGTTCCCAAACCAAATTTTGGGTACTAAACATTTATATCTTAATGAATTCAACACTACATGACACTTTTACTATTGCACATGTGCACCGATTAAATTCTGACCCTTTTGATCGAGAATATTTTAGTGAATTTTATATATTAAAGATATCCTAAAAATTGACACAAATACACATTATATCCAGCATGGTGTTCTATATGGCATGGCATGGTGTTATATCCTAAGTAAATTGTTTCTCTCATATTTGTTTATCAGATCAAATTTATAGCCTTACATCAACACCACTTTTTGTTAACATAGTAATATAATTGGTTTGAATTGAGCATCCAATATTATAAATAAGGTGTGGAAGTTATGGAATCAATATAATAATTCATATTTTTAGAAGTGACATGTAAACAAAATAAAAAACTAGAGAAAAATAATGAGAAAAATAAAAAGTAATCAACCTACAAAAAATATCCAACATGTAAAACTACAAATGATTGAAGAGAGGGAGAGAAGCAATATTTCTCACATTTAAAAAATATCCAACATGTAAAACTACACATTTATTGACTATGCTTAAAGCATCTTTCTCACTCCCAAATTCTAAGTCCGCCATTTCATTACTTTTTCTTCATGTAAATTGGTACCTCAAGAATCAATGCACGTTATACATAGCACATCTCTAGTTACTAATACTTAAGTTGGCTTGATATAGAGCTAACAATATTGTTTTAGTTTGAAAAATAAAAATTCAAAATGCCCATGGCACGAAATATACCACAAATAATAATCGAGAAAGATACTAGAAAATATATAACTAGAAGTAATACACTAAATCCACGACGAGAGATCAAAACCCACTTTCTCGAGTTAGCAATAATACCAAAATAACCAAATTTATAGCCTTATTTAACCAACACACATATATATATATATATATATATATATATATATATATATATATATATATATAATATATATATATAATATGTGCTAAAGTGTGCTCGAGACGCACGTCTCTACGAAAATATATATGTACATGTATAAGTTCATAATGTATGTATACATCTCGAACTAAGCACGTGTCATAATGTACATATGGGACCACATGCGGTCGCAAAGGCTAGATATATATATCAATGGATTTGTGAATAGATGTACTCATGACCACATATATGTGGCATCAGTGGACTATAAATCTACTCATGAAACATCTTCCCTCTCTTCGCCTGCTTTAGAAGTAGCACGTCCACGACACAGGGATGTAGTGGAGGAGATGCCACTACGGATTTCATCCGTGTGGTCTAGGTGTCTCAAGCATGCTATGACCTAACTGCACATTCATAAACAACAAGTTTTTAACACCCAAAATTTTAAAATACCTTCAAAATTTAGAAACTTGTACAATTTAGTTAAAATGCATGTGATCTTACATGATGTCATGATCCTATCGATTTGTTGTTGACGCGTCGCGGGGACAACAATAGACTCACGAGGGTAAGCTACATACAAATAATTAATTTTCAAATTAAATATTTCACACATATATATACCTACAAAATTTGATATTGTAGATTTAAGTTTAATAAGAAATAATGAACCTCCAAAATTTAACAAATTTAAAAAATTGTGTACCTCGGTTAGTGGATTTGCGAGATCTTATGGCGTATCTACTGAGCAGCCTCCACAGTCTGCATATGTGGAGGAGTCTCTGTAGCAGTCATAAGCTATACAAAAAACATGTACAAATCAATTTATTAAAATCTACTTAAGAGCTATACAAAAAACATGTACAAATCAATATTTAGTTACTCAAGAAAGAATAAAAATACATTATTAAATTTTATCTTCTATTTAGGCTAAATACATAGGATCTATAAATGTTAGCACGGAGGCCATCTATCTTCATAAGATTTTGACAAACTTTTGTATTTAATCTAGGTAACCCATAGTCATCTTCTATGACAATTAGAGCATCATTCAAATTTGAAGAACTTTTAAATCTAACATCACCAGACCAAACATATAGATCAGACGAAGAGTAGACTAGAGTTGTATATCCTTGGTGGGCAAGTGTGTTGCAAATATATAGATTATAATGCACTATTTATATGTATTTGTGTCCAAAGGTAGCTGAGTTTGAGTTTTGGTGCACGAGCCTAGAGGATCTTACTTGTGTGTTATCCCTTTGGAAATAAAGAACATAACCTCCTTCCACCTTCTTTGGCTTAGAGATCTTTATTTGGGTTTTTATGTCCACGGAATTGTCCACCAACCGTGCACTTACCTGTCAAGCGGTTGGGAGTCTGACTACCCAGGGTGGTCTAGCATCAAACACACACATATTTTTCTCCTTTGGTTTTTTAATGCTTTGATGAAGGGTTTTGTAAGTTATTAGGGTTTCTACTTTACTGTTGATCATTACAGGTCATCTCGATGTTGTGTGAAAAAGAGCAACACAATGATCACACAATTTCTAAACAAGCAAAGCACTAGAAAGTTGAGAGCTCAACTACCTTATGATCTAAGACTGTAAATTCCTTGTATTAGACTGTACAACTACTACATAGACCATACATATCATGTATGGTCTTGAACCTACATGTTTTCCAGTTCTATAATCTTCTTTGTAGAATCTAAAGTCTTATCTTCTCCTGCTCCGCTACCTGTCACATCTAGCTCATCCCAGAATCTTCCTAAACAAGCTAAGTTTCTCTCCCCTCTTGTATATTGATAAAGTTATTGTTTATCACTTAGTCCATTTCAAGTTGGAATGAATTATTTTTGTCATGCTTAATTGATGTTGGAAGTTAATTAGATAATAATTGTCTACCTGTTTATAATCCTTGTACCTTTTTCAGTAGAAATTTTAAATAAGGGTATAAATATGACCAATACATTATAGCTCCTCAAACCCATTATGAGGTGTGGCATAATATATAATAGAATACAAGCCCTTGATTCATCCCTCACACATGGAAACATGCACAAATTTAGCTCATGTTTGATCTATGGGAAGAAACATGGATAACTTCAAACTGGTAGTTTGTTGTTGTTATGGGTACTCTTAAGGAATCAAATGGTCCAATGTTTCTTCTTAATTTTATTAGAGTGAGAATAGAGGATCCTTGAATTTTCCAAGGTCACCCTACTAGGTTTTAGTGAATGAATATTTATATATGACCAATCGTTAGATTTCTTACTCAACAAACCTAAAAGTACTACCTAGGTTGACTAAGCCAAGTAACCCTTTTGAAAAAGTTAATATTAGAAGTGTATGGGATAGGTTCGTAGGGGGTGGATAGGTTGGAGTTTAACTTATCCTAAACCTACAAACATGTCCATGATGTCTAATAAATTAGGTCTGAGACACATGGAGGATTATGCATATGTTCGATAACATGTGCAGTGATTTGTGAGGGGTTGGGATGGAGAATACTTGTTATCTAGTAGAAGCGAAGTGGATATAGAGTGAGACATTTCCTTAAGTTGTTCAAGTTATGTGTGAATGAGATATATATCATTATAGTTGTAACACACGTCATGTTTCCAAGTGTTGGGAATACATTTAGGTACTACAAATTACCCCCATTTCAATATAGTATTGATAAATGTTGGATTAATAGATAAGAAACAAGTAAATACAAACCTCACTTCTTGATCATACTGATGATGTTGTAAATTCTTAAATCTCGGTACACCAATCCATATAAAACTTATAATCATATGGAAAGGACGCATAGATTTTTTTTTTTAGATAAAAGTACAAGAGGATTTAATAACCTTTTTACATTTCTTCATCACTCTTATCATTCATTTTGATTACGAGTTGATCGCTTCCACCTTGTCAAGTATCTTTTCCTTCGTGACTCATGGTGTTACATATCTAGAGGTAGTTATTGAGAATCAAGATATAGTCTAGGTAAATAAGTAGATATGGGAAGATATCATTTTACATTGGATTGAGAAGTTCATCATGTACAAATAATATACCTATGACGGTGCGTACGTGTCATTATTTTGGATGTTGGGAACATGTAGACCATGTGTATCAGTTTAGTACTACAAGCGAGACATAAGGGAATTTATCAAGCGGCGAGAGGATCGAGAAGATCAAGAGGATTGGGTCGAGTAACCACCTAGAAAAAATACTTATGAGATTTCTATTTACGGATCTAGAGGATAGGGTCCACATCCATAATAATCACTTAATAATCCTCTTCACCTAAAGTAAGCACCTCAAGTCTATTATGACATGTATCTCCAATTACAAAAATTTTAGAGGTATTGAAAATGCAGCGAGCATGTGTACAAGTGTGAGATACTATGGTATTCTAAGCAAATTACAACTTTATATATGGTAGCTTGTATGTATTTTATATACGTTGAGTATAAGAAAGTGAAACTCATGTACACAGAGGTCAAGAATTAGAAACAAAGTGTTTAAAGAGATTTGTAACTAACTGCGTAAAACTCATGCGAGGCATGCCGGTAAGCTTCGAGTTCCTGAGCGAGATGATGACCCATGAGGCTCCTGTGTATAAAAGAAAAATATTAATACATGTACAACATACACGTGAAACAAATTATAATAATAATCTAGTGCGATTAAATGATTTATTAAAAATGTAAGTTTGTACTGACTTGAAACTTACGTTTGAAACACGCCCCTTGACCATGATAGCTAGCATGTAACACCGGATGTTTCCTTCCGGCTCTTGCTATTTAAAATAAAATAAAAAATTAGTTTTTACATGTATGTACATGACGTCGATACAATCATATATATATTAATATCTCAAACATGTGAATTAAACTATTGTACATATATATATTATTTAAATTTATTTAAAATTTACTGTGAAAGACCAATATCGGTGGCTCGAGTTCAAAAACATTCCCGACATCTCATCTATAGAAAAAAATCTGTGAACCAGCAAATGATGTCTCGCTGCGGTGCATACGGCACCACATGATCCACGGTGGTGTGGTGCACTAGAAGCGCAGCGCCTCCACCAACATCACCGGATGCGATCTGGGTCTTATCTTTGGTGAGAGTGTCGAGTGAGCTCCCTCGATGCATGCGATGTATCAATCTCCACAACCTCCTTCTTTGTAGGAGGGATAAGCGAAAAGCGCGTGGGGGTTTTGGGGCATGGGGATCTAGGTGACCTACGCGTGCACCGGAGTGCTGTGCGAGCCACCTCCTCGACCAAAAAAGTCAGAAAAGTCAAAATAATTCGGGACCTCATTGAGCACAAACTCACAATATAATTTCTTCAAAAAATAAAGAGGAACCTCATTGTTGTTGCATGGTGGATAATCAAAAACCATCCACCATCGGTCCCAAAAATTGTTTTTGATTCTATCATCATGGCACCAATGGATTGGGAACCGTTTGCAAGTAACTGCAGGGGGCATTGGTTCTAGGGTCGGTAAATAATGCACAAATGAGGTCTTTTCCAATTTTTTTGTCTTTGACGGCCGCATGAGATAGTTTATCCGCATACCACCACCTACAGTCACTTCTAAAGGTGTTCCATCTATGTATTTGGTTGGTTGCAGACTCGACTTCGCCAATCAATGTTTGCAATGTATTGGCTAAAGTCATGCGGGATGGATTTGTAGCATGATTTTGTCTTATAGTTTGAATTAGGTTCTCAATGACAATTTTATTTTCTTGGATTCTTCCAATGATATTATCTTGCGTTCCTGTTGGCTCAGTGGGGACAGAAGGAGCCACAGGGGGCGGATCTATGTTTGGAGGAGGGTTTTGAGGAATGTTCGGAGGGTTTTGAGGAATGTTCGGTGGGTTTTGAGGAATGTTTTGGTTTGCATGAGCCGAGCTTGCCGACCAAGCGATAAAACAATAAAATTGTATACATAAACAAACAATTCACAAAACCCATGAAAATGCCAAAAAAACCTAAAATGCAAAAAAAAAAAACAACCTAAAATGCAAAAAAATGATTACTGATCGGGGACTTACCTCCTCGTCTTGGCGGCATGGTTGAATCTATCGCTATCAGGAAGTCCGATGAGCAATTTTGAGATAGTATTGAAAGTGCGAGTGAAAAGCGTTTAGGAAAAGTCGCGGTTCGAAATGAAAATTAGGAAAATAACGAGTCGCGGGATTTGTTAAATTTTGTCTCGAGTTCGCGATCGCGGTTTATAAACCGTCGCGTGGTTTATACCGAACCTAGAATTCGATAATGGAACTAGGTTTTTCCACGAATTGTAATTGCGAACCTAGAATTCAATAACGCGATCGCGGTTTAGAGGAAAGCTCGCGGTTTTTATGCTTTTACAAATGGTACAAGCTTTATTCGGGTTTTTATGTCCACGGAATTGTCCACAAAACTCAAGCGGTAGACCTAGTAGACGGACCGACATCATAACATGTGTCATTTCTTCAAAGGTGTGAGGGTTGAAGCAAGGAGTCCATTTCTAGAGATAAAAACCATGTTGACCAAAAAACTAGGGTCCCACTAGAAGGGCTCTAGAAAGGTCTTCTTTATGACCAAAGGTAAAAATGATAAATCCATTCGGAAAAGCAACAACATCAAGAGGTCCACAAGGAGACCACTTACTACAATCCCATTTTATAATATCCTCCAAAGGGGTTCTTGGGCCCATGAGTTTAATAATCAGAGATAGATCCCTCGATGCTAGAGTTGCATTCGTGATTTGAGAGGAGATCGACAAGGAAAAAGTCCCTTCCTAGAGAGTATCCTACAGATTCACCATGTGTAACACATGAGGGGACCCAGAGATAACATTTTTCCATAAGAAAGGAGACTCCTATGATGTATCATCGCTTATACCATCAAGGGAGGCGCAGGATCCGCACTAGAAGGATTTGGCATATCCGCTCAATATCCTCGCTAAAAAAATAAAAATTCTACTATTGAAGAAGGTCCAAGACTCAACTTTTTTCTATATCCTAGGGTGAGTTACTAGAAGAATCTTTTTTATTTTTTTAAATGATAATATTAATTAATTTTTTTATTTTTTAACCTTAAAAGTTTATATAAAGTTCAATACACTTTATATTTTTTTATTATCTTGTAACTATGCTAAGAGGCATTTTATAGTGCAAATGGGGCGCAATCCTCATGGAGTGAATGTGTACATTAAACTATTGATAACCAACCTATATTTATCTTAAAAAATATTATAACGACTTGAGAAAAATAGTATAAGATATTTATATATATGTAATGTATTAGTATTTAAAATTTTAAAAATAAATAAGATAAAAACCTAAGAGTGAAAAACTAGGAGGAAGAGAAAATATTGATGCCAAATTATAGAAGAAATTAAAATAGATATGTTGGTAACAAGAGATTTAGATACACAAGCACCATAGAACATTGAATACTAAGGTTAACAATAACAAATAAAGTGATAAAATTTTAAGCACCATGAAAGACAATGAGTTTGTCATATAGAATGATACAACATCAAATATAAAATATGAAGCCTTATGTGCTATATAAAATGAAAACTTGATATAATTATGACATATTATTACCAAGTCAAAATTCCTTACCATTATGCATGATAATTCAAGGATCAACATGAATAGGAAAATTCATATTTAATCAGCACCATTCATCAACCTCTTCAAGATGTAACTTTCCTAGAGCATTCTCCACTTCTATTACTTGCTTGCACAACCTGGAGTTGGAGTATTCTATTTTGGTGTGTATATTAAAACTACTAATATCGAGCCTATATTTATATAAAAACGTTAAATATGACCTAAGAATATATATATATATATATATATAACTATATTATATATATATATATATATATATATATATATAACTCATTAGTATATAAAATTTTAAAAATAAAGAATAAAAAACTAAGAGTGAAAAACAAAGAGGAAGAGCAAAGATTGATTCCAAATTATGGAAGTAACTAAAGTAGATATGTTGGGAAATAGAGATGTTGACATATGATCACCATGGAACAATGAATACAGAGTGAAGAATACACAAATAAATTTATTAAATTTTAAGCACCATGAAAGATAATAGGTTTTTAATAGATGATGATATATTACCAAATATGAATTATGAAACCTTGGGTGCTAAAAACATAAGCACTTGATATAATTATGACATCATCATCGTGTCAAAATGCCTTGCCATTATACATAATAATTTAAGGAACAACCCGAATATGAAAATTCATATCTAATCATCACACTTCATTAATCTCTTCAAGATGTAACTTTCATGGAGTGTTTGCTAGTTCTATTACTTGCACCAACTGGAGTCAGTAGTATTTAATATTGGTGAGTCATTGATCCTTGCATAATTATGAATCCCAATCACATATTGTGTTGAATTAGAAGGAAAAAGACTTACAAATTTATAAGAAGAGATACACCACATAAAATACATATTGATTTATGAAATGAGCTTCATTGGACAAAATATTCTACAAAACATAGACTAACAATTTTGTTAAGTATTTCCTAAAAATGTAAATACGAGTTTCACAGGTATATTAAGGATGTTGATGGGAGATTTTGGACACCGACTCTATTAGTAATAAACCAACATACATTAATAATAGACATGCAAAAATATTTAAGGAATAATTCTAAGAAATTATTACTTAGATAATATATGTAGAAAAGAAGGAGAAAGAGAGGAAAACATGTTTTGTTAACTTCTCACAAATTTCAGAGATGAAAATCTGAAAATAGGAATAATTTGAAAATGTTGTTCATCTATTTTCCATAAATGATAATGTGCATAACCACAATAGAATAACGTTGCATTAATTGAAATGACGTGTTGAACATAGCCCTATGACCAAATTAGGCAAAGTGTCAATGCACCAACGAGAGGTCAAAATGATGAACTTTCCGTGGAGTTATTAATTGCTAAGGATGTACTATTCGTGTTAACCTCAATACTTGGACACAAGAAAGTATTATATTTGGATATCTATGATATCTTTTAAATATAATACACAAATATAGGACTATCCAACTAGAACAATGATATATGTTATGGTTGAGGTTAACGATTACTTTAGGATAAAATTTGAAGATGGAAGTTCACATATAATTCCAATTACATTTACACAAATGGGACACCCACACCAACTACCCTTATGGTAGCTTGGGCATCAACAATACATAAATCAAAAGGTTTCACTCTTCCAAATGCTACAATTATATAAGACTACATAAAAATAGGGTTAACATTCATATCTACTCTTGTGTAAATTCCTTATGACTTAGAATATTGTCTCATATTCTCATATAATCATTAGGAAAAGATGAAAAATGAAGACAAATTTCTAAATGGAAACTTGAGGAAGAAAAATTGAATTTATTAGAAGATAAATAATGTCATGTATTATTAAACATTTCATGTGTATTGCACATTTGTAATGAGTCTCCTTGACACAAATTAGGCCAAAAAAAAAAAAATCAAGATTAATATATTGCAAAATAAATAAAAATATATTTTTTGCATTAAATGATCCACATTGAATTACAAGATCTCATGACACTTTGAGAGGGAACCCTCTTTTGAGAAAGCTTAATACAATATAACTGATGGATAATTTTTACTAACCTATGCATCACATTCATACTATTTCTACTTAAGAAAACTACTACTTCCCATACATGTGGGATTGTCCTTAATATCTTAATGGAAATATTACAAATCATATGTGTGCATAAAATTTATTATAACGTGATTATTATAGAGAAAGGTAGGAAAAAGGCTCCTAACCCCTCCCTTGAAAATGTTTGTCCTCAAAGATGAAGATTGGTAGATTGTTGTTGAATCCAAATAAGGGGATCCCAAGTTGCATCTTTAGGTTGTATTCCATAGGTCGGAGGATGAGGACCTCTATGATGGACCGATTGTGAAATTTTTACAAACATTTATTTAGAAATTATTCGAGCTCCATAAGAATGGATATTTAATTATCAATATTAGAAAAAATTGTTTGATTGGTGAAAAATTGCCCAAGAAATTTATTTACACACGATACATGAAAAATAAGATGAACATGAGAGCAATGTGGATGTTATATTTTATATGTGACATAGCCTATTTTTGTCAAACCTTGTAAGGAAATAAAACTTGGAAACAATATTTCGGGTAACATATTTTTTCTATTTGTAGGGTTATAACTAGAGAAAAAACATATCCCCTAGCTCAAATGCTCATTTATATCAATACATTGATATGTTGATTGTCATCTAGTTCTACACCATATGGACATTTTATTGAAGAATGTGAAGAATATTATCATGTGCACTAAGGGTGGTTTCAACTACCTAAACTTGAGATCTATATGGAGTGTAAGAGAAAACATATGGTGGTGGATGGCCATAAAATACTTCATATAGGGTCATTTTAGTGGGTGTGTGATTTGTTGTGTTGTACCACCATTCTGCAAAAGCTAACCACTTAAACCAACATGTTATTTTTTCTTAGAGAAAAAACATATAAGGAATGTTTGTAAGAATTCGTTAACTATTTCAATTTTACCATATATATGAAGGTGATATTTAGTGTAACACATTAATTATTTCCCCAAAAACTAAAGATTTTTTAAAACAATCTTCACGTTCAATCACAAGTATGAAATATAATTAACTCAGAACAAACCAGATAATAAATTTCAATAACCAGTTATTAGTTAGGTTTGATCTATTTGATAACTCTTATGTATATAAACCTTGTGTAGCTGAGAAGGGTTTATTATTTTCTCCCTTTAGTCCACTCTATGCGAGTAATCATACAATATTTAGTATGTTCAGGTTTACCTTTTTCAAGGTTGAGACAACTATGTTTTCCATCCTTAAATGTATACCATGAAATTCATTATTCATATTCTCGTATCTAACATGTATAAAGTAAGGATATCATGAATAGACCATGCAACAGATACTTGCATTACTTTGGCTAAAGTTTCCATCTATGCATAAACAACTTATCCCGAGACCACACAAAAGCCTAGGGATATAGTCTTCCGTCACCAAAAAATTATCTTGACACAATTATCTAGATCTTTTTGTTTATGAAGGTGAACATGTTAAGAAAGAGGAAGTATGTTATTTATAGGACCATCTCCATAAACAAAAAATAACCATCCATTACATCCTATCACCCTCTTTCGTAACTACCCCTAATTAGTACTATGTCAAGGTAATTGTATGATGACGTAAGATTACATCCAATCTAGGTCATATTTAAGGTTTACTGCCACAACCATATTTCATATTGTGATAATTTATACAATACTTAAGCTACTTCTTGTTTACTTAAGTCATAGTCATGAAGTATTATTTAAGACTTCATAATTCATTTGAAATTTTGTTTCCCACAACTTCATAATTTATTCATTTTATGGAGTAAAATATTAATTTACTCTCGGTAAGGTTATGTTATTGAAGATATAAATTACTAAGACGAAGGTGGTGTAGTTTACTAATTATTGTTTTATATTGAAGACTGATAATATCATTTATTTACAATGGTTGTCTTAATACTTCTTATTGAAATAATGATTAAGAATCATCATTTGTCTTACCCACACCCATTTTATTCTCAAATGGGAGTTTATTAACCACATTTGCTAGTATTATATTGTCTTATTATGAAGTATTAATCAATCTCGATATTACTCATGGTCATTTATATATTTTACTTCATAAACGTATTAATAATCAATGTTATCTTTTCCATGATAATCATTTAGTTTAACAAATTACTTCTGTTATTTTGAATTATTCATAGGACTAGTTAAATAAGACATTTAAAATTAAATAATGATTGAACAATACATTTAAAGGTCTTTGACCATTTATTTCTTAATAAATCTACAACATTTGATGAAGACATAGTCTTAAAATAAATACATAGATAATATCTACTCATATAAATCGAGGCCAATTAAATAAACTATACATTTCTTTATTAATAAAAAATCACACAAAATTACAAAATTAACTTTCATCATTACAAGTCAACAAAATCCATAATTAGGATTATACATCAGGGTCTTATGCCCATCCTTTCATTTAGGATTTCTTCATGAAATCATTTAATACAAAAAGATAATAATTAAAAAGATCTTGTACACATGTGACCACAAAATTGTAATCAACAAAAAGTATTAAATCAATCTAGGTATTCACTTCATAGCTTCTCCTATTTACATGTACATCAATTAGGAGAGAGAAATATACATGTGTCGGTTCAAGAGAAGTGGCATGAATCCGTTTCATCATATTCTTTACATTTTTCAATGATGAAACAAATAAGGTTATGGGCTAGGAGGAATACCGTGAAATGGGTTGGTCGATGGTTGTTGTGTGCGTTCT
Source organism: Taxus wallichiana var. yunnanensis (assembly GCA_018340775.1). Taxonomy (NCBI): domain Eukaryota; kingdom Viridiplantae; phylum Streptophyta; class Pinopsida; order Cupressales; family Taxaceae; genus Taxus; species Taxus wallichiana. The sequence goes on along the minus strand of CM031244.1, from coordinate 431,000,592 downwards.
AACTTCTCGATCCATTGCTGATTGTGAAAGCTTCCTTTTGGCTAGGAGGAACTAGTTTGTAATAGAAAATAAGACCATAAAAGAGAAGTTAAATGATATATGATAGTGGGACTGCCTTTAGCGTATGCTAGTTAGAATCTTGTGATACTTCCTAGATGGTTGTCAATCCACTATTTAAGCAAAATTAATGTGAGAAATAAGTAAATTCATCTTGTAGTAGATATGATTTAGGTATCTCATTCAGTATAATAAGGAAATCCAATCACAACGAGCTAGGCTATAATTGGATCTAAAGGATGAGGTAAGCGTCAAGGTATTGGACCTGGAGTGAGTCGATTCAGGTTGTTTAGGTCAATTGGTAGGAGGTTGTTTGGCTCTGTTCTTGGGCGGGTATAAAACACAGAGACCAACATTGGTCTAGTATGACCGGTGATGGTTTATGTAGAACCGACGACGGTTATGGGTAACCAACGTCGGTAAGGTTGGGGTGTATGAAACTCAAAGAGATATGATTACAAGGTTTGATCTAGGATTTGATAGAGATGGTAGGGTGGATAAGGAGGTTTATAAAAGTCTTAGGTTTATTCAGGGGATGCACAATTGGCGAGGATGGGTGATTTGGTGGTGTGGGTAAGGAAATGGTTGGGTTATAGGTTAGTAAGGGATAGAAGAATGGGCATGCAAAGTGTAGATTAATAACAAGAGTAAAAAAAGATACTAACTGAAATAACAATGTTGGTTAGGGATACACTTACTGTGATGCAGATTGGATGGATGAATGGTAATGGTAGTTTATCAGAAGGATGGTATTTGGTACCATAGCAATGAATCTGGAATGCTTCCATGAGTGCAATGCTTCTGGATTTGTCCTGGTGCTAGCTGTGGGTGTTTAGGTGCGTAAAAAGACTCTAGTTCTACTTGCATGTAGATCCTTTCTCATCTCTTACTCTCAGAATGTGTCAACCCCTCAAACAAGGTTGCTAAGGTGAATAAATGGTAATCAACGATGGTTTCATCTTGACCGGCGTCGGTTTAGGTCTAACTGGTGTCGGTTAAGGTGACATTCCTAGGTTTACTAAAATGGGTAGATCTTTCTAATTTCTTGGGCCAAGTTGGTTTGTTGTCACGGATTAGAATGAAGCTTCCCTTCTAATGAGCGGGAATGTGGTTAGAGAAATCTTAGGCATTGAATTTAAGTTTAGACCAAAACTTAGTTATTGTTAGTTATAGAAACATGCCAAGAATAGGTCTAGGGTAAGGTGGTGGATGAGGTGTCTAGGTAAGGTGGAAATCAGGTCAATTAAGGTAACAAAATAATGAAATTTGTGAGGATGAGGATTATTTTAATTAAAATAATTAAATTAATATTAATGTGGTGTGAAAGGGAAAGGTAATGTAGTCTTGGAGGTAGGTTGCGATAAGGGTGGGTAAGGTCAAAGCTGTGGCGGGGAAGGAGTGATCTCTTCATCTGAAAAGTTGAGGGCGACCACTTGGTGAGTAGGAGGAGGTGTAGAGGAAAGTGATGACCTAGTGAGAGAGGCTATGTGATGAGGGGTAATGATGGAGGCTATGGGTGTGGGGTCATTTGGTAAGACTTGATAGATTGAAGGACCTCCATGAGGGCTTGACGATGTGACTCGAGGTTTGGACAAGGTCATATAAATAAATTTTGAGGGGGATTGGTGTAGTTGTTTTAGCATTGTGTGATGTGTGACCCCATCGAAAATAGGATATGCAGGACCTCGAATGGTGACTTTGGGTATGAGTGTGGATGGTATGTTGGAGTACTGGGCACAGGTTGGTTGATGGGCGAGTTGCTTTTTCCTTGACCTTTTTTTTTTACAGTGTGGCAATGTTGATCATGTTAATATGAGGGAGGTGGATGAAGAGGGTGTGTCATGGAAGGTATAGTAGCATGAGGTACAAAACCCTAGTGGTGGATATGATCCTTGTGAAATGCGTAGGCGCATTGGCATTTGGGTGGTGGTTTGGTCAACTCTCTTATATGGACCATGTTAATCTCAAATCTTGAGGGTGGACCAAAGAGTTTTGGGGATGGAGATTTTGTTATTTGAGTAGGTAATGGGCGAAGATAAGTGGGAATTGGTAAAGGTGAAATGGGTGCATCGACATTAAAATTTTCCTCCGTAATATCTATTCTATTAATATATGTATTAGGAATATGATGTTGTTAAATATAATTAGTAGTGGCGTCCAATAGAAGATAACGGCATCGTCAATACGGTGTTGCCAATAAAGTAGAGTAAGGTAACAATCAAAGTACAAAAGGAATGTTGTTGTAAAAATTAAATATTTGTCGTAAGTGGTCCGGTAATGTTAAAATGTCAAAGTTGGGGTAAGTAGAGAAGTAGGGTCTACATGATTAGGAATTAGAGATATTATATTTGTAATAAGGACAAGGAGTGATGTCATAAATATTTTGTGTATTTTATTTATAGAAAAGTCTAAAAAGGTGGAACCCATGTGAGATGATAAGGTTTATCTTATCTTAGAAGATAAGCCTACATGTAAAGGAAAGAGTTTAGGCATGGAATATGATTGGCCGGAAGAGATTTCCTATCCTATCTTAGAGATAGGGTGGATAATCCTAAATTCCTATAAATAGAGAGGCCATCCCCTCTCATTTATCATAGAGCAAAGTTGTAATAATTATTTTATGAATAAAGGATTCTTTGTGAAGGTGTGTTAAGGAAGTCATCAAGAGGAGTAATTGTGAAGTTTCTCCCATAACCATTGTTGGAATCAAGTGGAGTTGGTAAAACTTGGAGTAATTCATGGGTGAGATTGTAATAATTCCATGTTAATAATATATTTTACAGTTGTATTTCAGATTTGTCATCATTCTTTTTTTTGTCATAGTCTGTGGTATTCTTGTGTTATGTTTGTTGTTGTGTTTCCAGATTACTACCACCAAACCAAAAGCTGTGCATTACTAAAATAATCATAGCACGAGGAGTTCCCGGTGAAATATTATCAAAGTGCCGGATTGGTGATTACATTTTGGTTCCATTGCCGGGACCATTCCTCATTGGTGGATTTTCTGGAGAGATATTCCCACTTAGTCATAAATCAATAGGAGGGTAACTTTGTTTTTATTGTGCCTAGTAGTTACCATGGTAAAGTCACTTTTTACCATGCATATTATTTACCACAGTAACTTTACTTTTTTCTTGTGAATAGTATTTACCATAACTTCATTTTTTTTACTGTAAATAGTGTTTACCACAGTAAAGTCAGTTTTTACCGTAGTAAGTCAAGATTACCGTGGTCATTCCTATTTTACTGTAGAAAGGTGTAAAGTCACTTTCTATTGTAGTGAGTCCAATTATTTGTGCACATAAGTCTTACTGATTGTACTTGTGAGTTGGTATTTCTTTGTGGTCACATTTAAAAATGGGGAAGATTTCTATTTTTTCAGCCTGATCTAATGAAGATGCTTCCTTTTTCATTCAAGAGTTTAAACGATCTTACATTTGTAATAGCCTCATAAGAAGGAACAATGGACTGAATTTTTTCCTACCTTTTTGGATGGTTCAGCCCTTAGGTGGTTTTGAAACACTAGGTGATAATGTGAAAAACTTGTGGTATTTATTAGCGAAAGTTTTCTTGAAGAATTTGGTGAACAACAGAAATATGAAGATCTCATGATCGATATCAAAAATCTATCCCAAGGAGAGAAGGATAAGATAAGGGATTATCATGCTCATGTTCTAGAGCTAAGGAAGAAGCTCGATGCCCAGATCCGAAAGAAGGATTAGCGGATGGGTTGATGAATGGTGTGGATAATCTCCTATGTAAGCACTTCATTCTTGGGATTAAGCCAGATATTAGACAACAAGTGAAGTATGACCGCCCAACTACCATTGAACAAGCAAAGGAGATTTCAAGAAGGCAAGAAGAAAGCATGGAAGAGGAGCCCAAAGAAATTATTGCTAAAGTAGAGCCTACATTAGCACCTTTGGTCCATAATCCACAACCACTCTCGATGAGCACAAATCTTTCTCCTAGTATATCTACCGAGTATGAAGATCTACTCGGGAAGATGGGACGATTAACTATTAATCTTCTTGAGAAAAGAATTTAGTTCTCGGGGAGGAAATAGAGGTCCAAAAACAAATATTTCTGAAGTTGTATGTTATGGTTGTTATAAAAGGGTCATTATAAATATAATTGTCAGATAGAGCTTCTACATCCGGTATAAGAGATAATGATAAAGGAAAAGCACTGTGAAATCTTTTGATGTAGTAGATAGGAGCATAAATAATGAAGTAGATGTGTTTGTGATAAAAATAAAGAAAGAAAAAGATAACCAAGATGGAAATGATCCTAAGAAGATGAAAGGAGAAACTAGTAAGAAACATAGGAGAAGAAAGTTGGGTGTGGGATTTTTTGATTTCACAGGGACAAGGACCATACTCCATCTTATAAGATCTATCCAAAAGGCCTACAAATATTACATATGGTCAACTCTTGGCTATGTCTTCTGAGAAGAGGCGGGAGCTACGAAGTGGACTCAATGCTCGATGAAGGAAGGAGGTTGAGGTCCCTGTTTTGGAGGCAAAGGTGGATCCCTACACTCCACAAGTTGAGGTATTATGTAATGGTATTTCAATTCATGATGTCTTAGTTGATGGAGGTGCTACAATTAATGTAATGACTGAGTCTGTAATGAATATGTTGGGTTTAAAAATTGATCGCCCCTCAACACTTATGTTAAGGTCATTAAATAAGGGAAAAACTAAACCAGAAGGTGTTGTTTCAAATGTGGCAATATCTGTTATGGGTGTTGTATGTGTGGTATACTTTCAGGTGATGAAAAATGGTACTATTGCATACCCAATGTTGTTGGGAAGACCATGGCTAAGGAGAGTTCATGCAAGAAACTATTGGAATGAAGGCTTCATGACACTTGGACGTGGTAGAGAGAGGGTGAAGATAAATGTGATCCCTCGGCATCATAAGACAGAACCTGTGGATTCAAGTGATGGCCGATGATTGACATCCTCGATTACTCTAGTACCGGTGAAGTGGACAGAAGATGAATAAAGTGAGGTTGATGTTTGATCATGGATATCCTTCCAGTCACACTTGAATCATGAACCCATAAAATTATTTGAAAAAGAAATTGATGATCGTGTCCAACAAATAAAGATTGGTGATACTGTGATGGAGAGTGAGAAGGAATCCTACCTCCAGCTCTTTCGAAGGTACATACACCTATTCACTTTTGATTACAAGGAACTCCATCAAGTAAGTTGGGTAGAACATTCTATTGAGCTGGTAGATGGTGTTAAGCCCATAAAACAAATGTCATATAGAATGAATCCTAATTTTTCCAAGACTGTAAAAGAAGAAACAAATAAGTTGCTTGATGCAGGATTCATATTTGCTGTGGAGAATTCAGAATGGGTTTCTCTCATTGTGATCTCAATAAAAAAGAATGGGAATCTATGCATTTTTGTTGATTATAGGAATCTCAATAAGGCAACAAATAAGGATCATTACCCTCTTCCATTCTCGGATCAGATCTTAGACGAACTAGTTAGCTAGAGTGTTATAGTTTTTGATGGATATAGCGGATACAACCAAGTTCATATAACAAAGAAATATCAGTGAAGACCACGTTTCACCACTCCTTGGGAACATTATCTAATAAAGTTCTACCTTTTGGGTTGTGTAATGCTCGTGCAACATTCCAACGTTTGATGAATAGGGTGTTTGAACCCTACATTGGGAACTTCATCGAGTATTTCTCTATGACTTTTGCATCTATGGGAGCAAGATGGACCACCTGCACCAGATGGAGACAACATTTCAAAGGTTAGATGAAGCACAAGCCTCACTAAACCCTACAAAGTGTGTCTTTAGATGTTCTAAAGGTGTTTTGTTAGGGCATGTTGTATCCAAAGATGGTATTGGTATTGATCTTGATAAAATTTCAAAAATCAAAGAGTTACCATTTCCTATGAATAGAAGTAAGTTGAGATCATTTTTAGGCCATGTGGGTTACTATAGAAGGTTCATCAAGAATTTCTCAAAGATTGCATGACCACTAACTTGGTTCTTGAAGAAGGATGTTACTTATGAACCGGGAAAAAGGCGCATGAAACTTTTGAACAATGAAGGAAGCCACCTGGTGTCTTCACCTATTTTAAAGAATCCAGATTGGAGCAAGCCATTCATTGTGTATATTGATGCCTCGGATGCGGCTAGGAAGTACTACGAGCAAAAGGATGAAAATGGGAATGATCATCCAGTTTACTTTGGGAGAGAAAAATGAGTCTGTTGAGGTAAATTATATTGTAACTGAAAAAGAGGCTCTAGCTATCATTTTTGTTGTAAAGAAGTTTAGAAATTACTTGCTAGGGTAGAAATTTATAGTTGTAATAGATCATCAGGCTCTAAAATATATTGTAAATAAGCCTAACCCATCAAGGAGGATAGCAAGATGGATAATTTTTCTACAAGAATTTGAATTTGATATTATAGATAGGCCAGGAAAGAAGCATGTCAATGCAAATGCACTCTCTCGAGCCTATGATGGTTTAGGTTCATCTTGTGATGATGATGATTTCCCAGATGCAGCATTTTTATCCCTTGACACAATCCCTAGTGAATACATAGATATTTGGAATTATCTAAATGAATTCAAGTTTCCTGATGGTGCCAATGCAAAGACTAAGAGGAAGATTACTCAAGCCAATCATCCATATTCTATTATGCATGGAGTATTATTTCGAATAGGACCTGATGGATAGTACAAGAGGTCAGTTGGACGTGATCAAGGGAAGGAGATGATAGAAGAATTCCAAAATGGTACATGTGGAGGACACTTCTTTGGAAAACTTACAGAAAGAAGGATCTTGGATGCAAGTTATCAATGGCCCACTCTTTTTAGAGATTGTTATAATTATTGTAAGACATGTGATATTTTTCAAACACATGGTAACCGTAAGACTTCATCAAATCCATTATGCCCTATTCTTCCACTTGGTCCCTTTGAAAAGTGGGGAATAGACATTGTAGGTCCACTTCCAACTACCCCACGCCAAAATAAGTATATTGTAGTTATCACTGATTATTTAACCAAGTGGGTTGAAGCTAGGCCATTGAAAACAACTTCCATGGATGAAGTGGCAAGGTTCATATATGAACACATTGTCACTATATTTGGTTGCCCATTAGAAATTGTAATGAGATCAAGGAAGCTACTTCATTAATGAGGTGGTATAAGCCCTAGTCAAAAAGTTTTCTATTAAGCATAGAAAGGTAACAAAATACAAGCCAAGCAAAAATGGACGAGGTGGAGCGAACAAATTTTGTGTTGTGTCAAATTATAGCAAAAGATGCGGCCTTGCAGTACATAAGTGGGATAAAAGGATTCATGCAAAGTATTGTGGGCATATAGGGAAACATCAAAGTTAGCAACATGATACTCCCATTTCAGTTGGCTTATGGCATTGATCCAGTTCTTCCTATTGAGTTTGATATTCCCACTGTGAGAGTTATGAAAAATGAAAGGATGGATGAAAGTGATTTAGTAAAAGAAAGGTTGGTGCAACTTCATTTACTAGAGGAAATGAGAGAAATAGCGAAGGATACAAGCTATAAGAAGAAAATGAAGCAAAAGGAATACTTTGATCAAAAGATCCATTGGTCTCCATTTCATGTGAATGACTTGGTTCTAGTATATGATTCTAGATACAAAAAACGAAGGCAGAGAAAATTTCTTCCCAAATGGATGGGGCCCTACAAAATAGCAGCTGTGCATGAAAATGGTACATATCGATTGGAGGAATTGGATGGTACTCCCATTACGAAATGGGTCAACCATGACAAGTTAAAGATTTTCTAGGCACCAGCTTCAGAATGTCCATAAGAGTCTACTCAAGGACGGAGTAGAAGCTAGGAAGGGGGAAAATGTTGACATTAAAATTTTCCTCCGTAATTTCTATTTTATTAATGTATGTATTAAGAATAAGATGTTGTTAAATATAATTAGTAGTGGCATCCAATAGAAGATAACGGTGCACGTCGATGCGGTGCCGCCAATAAAGTAGAGTAATGCAGTATGATCAAAGTACAAAAGGAATGTTGTGGTAAAAAGTAAATATTTGTTATAAGTGGTCCGGTAATGTTAAAATGTCAATGTTGGGGTAAGTAGAGAAGTAGGGTCTACATGATTAGGAATTAGAGATATTATATTTGTAATAAGGATAAAGAGTGATGTCATAAATATTTTGTGTATTTTATTTGTAGGAAAGTCTAAAAAGGTGGAATCCATGTGAGATGATAAGGTTTATCTTATCTTAGAAGATAAGCCTTCATGTAAAGGAAAGAGTTTAGGCATGGAATATGATTGGCCGGAAGAGATTTCTATCTTATCTTAGAGATAGGGTGGATAAGCCGAGTTCCTATAAATAGAGAAGCCATCCCCTCTCATTTATCATAGATCAAATTTGTAATAATTATTTTATGAATAAAGGATTCTTTGTGAAGGTGTGTTAAGGAAGTCATCAAGAGGAGTAATTGTGAAGTTTCTCCCATAACCATTGTTGCAATCAAGTGGAGTGGGTAACACCGGGAGTAATTCATGGGTGAGATTGTAATAATTTCATGTTAATAATATATTTTACAGTTGTATTTCATATTTGTCATCATTCTTTTTTTTGTCATAGTATGTGGTATTCTTGTGTTATGTTTGTTGTTGTGTTTCTAGATTACTACCACCAAACCAAAAGTTGTACATTACTAAAATAATCATAGCACAAGGAGTTCCCAGGTGAAATATTATCGAGTGTCGGATTGGTGATGACAAGTCCTCATCAAGAAGATCATCGTCATCAAAATTTTCTTCGGGAGGACACAATTGGACAAGAGTGGTTTTTAAATCCTTATAGTTTTCTACATCGTGTCCTGGTACATAATGGTAGGTGTAAATTTTGGTTTCATCAAACCCTTTTGGTTTGGGTTTGAGTGGGTTGTAAGGTCTAAGAGGTGGTAATGTGATGAAAAACGTTTCAAGGAGATTGGTTAAGGGAAGAGGCTTTACATGAGGGGGATGGGTTGGTTTACTAGTTTGGTGTGTGAAGTGGTCTTAGGTCTTGGTTGCATCTTCTTTGTACGGGAATGGTAGAAGAGCTAGCGGTAGAAGATTTGGTTGGTTTAACTACCTTATTGGAGGGTAGCAAATTTTTAGCTTTAGGTTACATCTTTTTGGGCAACGATGACATGGGTGTATGAGATGTGGAGGGAAAAGTAGATGGTGGAAGAGGATGGGTTACCCACGGGGTAACCGAGGTGTTGTGGAGGTGGGTGGTGTAGGTTGGGCAGGAGGCGTGAGTGAAAGAGAAGAAAGTATCATGGGTAGTGAAGAAGTTATGGATGGTAGTGGAGGTATGGGTGGTAAGAAGGTTACAAGTGAGTGCGGAAGTTGTGTGGGTCACTTGGGTATATTAGAGGCCTATGATGAGGAAATGGATTGTTTGGTTCTTAGTTTACTAGTGTATGTGGGTTACTTAGCTTGGGGTTGAGGGGTGAGGTCATAGGATGAATGGAAGGGGTGAAGGTGATAATGACATTTGAACTAGGGGATATGTTTTTCTTGAGTGTGACATAGCCTATTTTTGGGTAACCGAGAGTCTTTGTGGAGGTAGGAGGTGTAGGTTGGGCGGGAGGCGTGAGTGAAAGAGAATAAAGTATCATGGGTGGTGGAGAAGTTATGGATGACAGTGGAGGTATGGGTGGTAAGAAGGTTACAAGTGAGTGTGTAAGTTGTGGGGGTTGCTTGGGTATATTAGAGGCCTGTGATGAGGAAATGGGTTGTTGGGTTCTTGGTTTACTAGTGGACGGGGGTTGCTTGGCTGGGGTTGAGGGGTGAGGTCCTAGGATGAATTAAAGGGGTGAAGGTGATAATGGCATTGTCGATGAGATTGGTGTATGAGGCCTAGGAGATTGGATCTTCTTTTTAGGGTCCAGGGTAAGTTTAGCATTAGTTTTGGAAGATGTGGCTAAATCTAATTTGATGGGTGGGTGAGTAAGGCTAGTTGTCGGTATAACCCCAAGGTAGTGATAGGTTTAGGTAAGGGAGATGATATAGGCGAGGGTAGGTGTTTGGGTGTAGATGTATGTTGGGTTATGGGCAGAGGTGTGAGTTGGGCCATGGGTGGTGATGTGGAAGGTGTTGCAATAGTCATAGTTGTGTTTGGTTTGGTCACTCAAAACACTTTTGGATAGATAGTAGAGGTGTCAACGAGGGACAACAACATTCAAATGTGTTAAAATAGGTTGTAGAAGGCATCCCCAAATTAAGGCTATATCGACACAGTCCGAGTAATTGGACAAGCGTGAAAATGGTGTTGTTGTAAGTGGGGATGACATGGATCAAGTTGTAATTCCCGTAAAATGTGTTTGAGACACAGGGAAATGGCTAGCCTTGGACTCTGTGGGTAAGAGAGCCAAAAGTAGATCTGTGGGCTCTTGAAGGTCCGATGGTGAATGGTCATCTAAAGGAAATGGTATTCCTACAAGATCCTCTATGGGTAGAGGAGAGGATGGGCTAGACAAGGTGGAATATCCTTGTGATGGTGTAGGCGGTGGACATGCATCTCCTATGAGTAGGAGAGGTGCCACGAAAAGTGCTCGAGAAATTTGAGGGGTCAAAGGCAACATGATAATTATAGGCTCTTCCATGGGTGAAGGAGAAAATGAAGGGGTTCCTCTATGGGTGGAGGAGTAGATGAAATAGGTCCTTGTGTAGGTAGTGGAGCTCGGGCTAAGATTTCATCTATGGAAGGAACATGAGGCAATTGGGAAGCAACTGGTATGTCATTGAAAATAGTGTGGACCTCACGGACATTGCTATCATTGTTTGAAGTGTCACCAGCTTGGTTAGAAGATGGGGCATGATTAGGAAATGGCTTCTTGAAGATATGTAGGTTTTGGTTAGCGAGTGCATTTGGGCTATCCAAGACTAGATCTTCGTTGTCTAACATTTCTTAGATGATATTCTTGAAGGTGATGCAATTATTGTCACTATGACCTTTGACACAATGATAGTTACAAAAGTCATGTTCCTTATACCATGTGAGCATGGGTCGCTCAGAAGTCAAAACAAGTATATAGTTTTATAGGTGGAATGGTAATGACACCAACCTTAATAATATTTTCCAAAATAGAAGAGTAATATTCTCCTATCAAAGTGTACTTTCGTTGTTCTTGTCTGAACTAGAAAGTTTGGGTGGGAGAGAGATTATAAGGAGGTTTTCCTTGGTTTGATTGATGAGGGGACCAACCTTGAGAACTATGGCATTTCTGAGATCCTTTGGGTTTTGAATAGTTGTTTTGGGGTTTTGAAGATGAAGAAGCATCATTTGATTTGAACACGATGTTCTTGTTATGAAGTTGAATTTTCTTCTCTTTGATAGCATGAATTTCCAATTTCCATGCCATGGTGAATGCCTCATCAAAAGTGTGAAAGGTATGCACCTGCAGAGTTGGTGAGATGTGTCTTGCACAAGCCTAAGTAAACAACTCTATGAGTTCAATTTGAGGTAATTGAAATGTGAGCTGGTTAATTAGGCTGCACCAACGAGTGAAAAGTCAGTGATAGACTCATCGTCGTATTGTCATGTGGAATAAAGATCAGTCATGGTAACCTTCTTAACAATGTTGATGGAGAAGTGGTCTAAGAAGGCTTGGGCTACTTGATTAAATGAGTAGATGGAGTGTCTTGGTAGCCCACTGTACCAATCCAAGGTAGGTCTTATCAGGGACATTGGGAAGGTTTGTAGGAGTAAAGCGTCGTCATGGGAAATCAAGTAACACCCATCTTTGAAAGACCACAAATGATGTTACAGATATTCTTTACTATTGAAATGGTTGAATTTTGGCACTTTCCAATATACATGGTATGGGCGAACATGAATGGATGGATGAATGGGCTCATTAAATATTTCATCGTAGGTGAGAGAATTGCACGATCTTGAAACCGATGCTTCTAGTGTCTGCATCCTTTCCATCATTGATTTGATGAGGTCATTGGTAGGTTGTGGTGGAAGGGTTCCTCCTATGGCATAAGGGGGCTGGTATTGAACTTGTGACATGGGCGACATTCCATTGTATGGTGATTTTGAATAGGGAGGTTGAGAATAGGGACCGATATAGAGGGTATGTATCTAGAATGGGTGACAGATGAGATAGGGGTTGTTGATAGTATGTGTATGTAGGTGGGATGGTCGTAGTGACTCTAGTAGTGATTGGGGGTAGTGTTTGTGGGATGGAGAGGAAAAGATTTTGGAATGGAGTAGGGGTCACCGACACCACAGGCGGTTGGGTTGCAATGGGTATTTGTGAGATAATGGGTGTGGATGGGGTTATGGTCTGGGTGATTGATGAGGGGACAAAAAATACTACATGTGCGAGTGATACCACAGACATAAAGGTCATGACAGTATGGGTCCTAGATGTGAAACCACTAGGGGTGAAGTAGGTGAAGGTAATGCCACATTATTAGGGGCTAATGCAGAAGTGGGAATAAGGGTAGGAGAGATGGATACAGACATGCCATATATCAACTGACCTAAGGAGACCCAGGTGGAAGAATGGGAAAGGTATAACTGTAAGGCCACGGGATTCTAATCAAGGAGTCATGCAAATTCCTCATCACTTACAAAAATGGTGGTAGGTAGGGTTGGATCCATGGGTGATAGGACAAAGGGTGGTGAAGGACTAGGTGGGAGTGGTTGACAACTCGCGTGAAATATAAGAGTGTTAGCTTGGCTGCGAGTCAACACCATGTGAATGGATGTATATCAGGTGATGTTGTATCCTACAGGTGACACAGAAAAAAGCAACAGGAATGAAGAAAATAGGTGTTTATAGGTATATTTGGGTAATATATCAGTTGATGTTTAGTACAGGGTAACTGATTTGGTTAAGGATGACCAATGCCGGTTCAGGGGTAACCGAGGTTGGTTACTATGAGACAAGAACAATTTTATCAAATGAGGAAAAGACTGGTGATCGGATGAACAAGTTATATGATGATTGTTTATCAAAGAAGAGAGAGTATAGAGACTCACAAGAACTCTGATAACAAAGAAAATGAAATAAGGGTTCTTTTAGGCAATTAAACCCAAAAGAAGAAAACCGATGTTGGTTAAGAAAAACTAATGCTAGTCAGGGGTAACCGATGCGATTATTGTGAAAATTAGAAAGATGTAGAAAAATGGATTGTTATGAATTTTAATGAGATAAACAACCAACCCAGAGGTCTAGAGATGATGCAATGAAGTTCGACACACTCATAATACTCCAACTATAATTGTGGAGTGTGTAAAGCAACAAAATGGAAAAATGGAGAAGCGTATCCTCACACCTCAAAATGCACGCAAATCAAACACTAAAAACACGTACCTAACAAGTGATTTTTAATGTGTTGAGCTTATGCTATTTAGAAGACTGACTCATGAATTTTAGAATAGATTTTTGGTGAGGAAGGATTCCTATGAAGAAGGATATCTAAAAGGAGAGGTTTTGGGTATGTTATATTGGGGGCGGCCTGTCATCTTCGAGGCAATGAATCGACAAAAGCAATGAGATGGGGAGTACCTACCTATCGGATTGTGTGATCACTGATAAGTGTTCCCAGGTAAGATGTCGTTTAAGAAAGATGTGTATATTTCAATTTTGTGCAAGTTTGGTAAGACACATAGAGAAAGAATGTGCTTTCTACGATTCTTTGTATCAACCATCAGCTGGGCATGACTTCCAGCATATAGGTTGCCCTCATTTTAATGTGAGCTAAAATGCAGTAAATCATAATGTAATGCAACCAATTTTAAGCCCAAATTGAAAAGATTACGTTCGATGAAGAAAATGATGAATAGGAGAGGGTATGCTCTTTCACTAAATGCATAAAGCAAGAAAGAAGAATGATTCCTTTTAAATGCACCAAGAGAAATGTTTATTTTAGAGAAATTAGAAATAAGAGAGGATTACTAGGGAAGAAAATTACTATGTAAGCCTTTTAAAGGGAAACAAACACACAACTTTCACCTAGAAATGAAGAAAATGCAATAGAACCCTGATGGGTCCCACCAGGTGTGCCAAAATGTTTCACCGTTTTCTTTACATTTTTTGAATGACGAAACAAATAAGGTTATGGGATAGGAGGAATACCTATTAAATGGGTTAGTTGATGGTTTCTGCGTGCATTTTGACTTCTTGATCTAGTTTCGATTGTGAAAGCTTCCTTTTGGGTAGGAGGAACTACCTGTAATACAAAACAAGACCACAAAAGAGAAGTTAAATGATATATGATAGTGGACTACCTAGTGTATGCTAGTTCTGGGAAGTGTGATACTTCCTAGATGGCTGTCAATCCATTTTTAAAAATAAATTAATGCAAGAAATAAGTAAAGTCCTACTGTAGTTGATATGATTTAGGTATCTCATTCAAGTACAATAAGTAAATCCAATCACAACAGGCTAGGTTATAGTTGGATCTAAAGGATGAGGTAACTGTTAAGGGGGTAGGGGGTTTGATTCTAGATTGTTTAGGTCAATTGGTAGGAGGTTGTTTGGATCTGTTCTTGGGTAGGGTATAAAACACAGAGACCAACATTGGTCTAGTATGACTGGTGATGATTTATGCAGAACCGATGATGGTTATGGGTAACCGGCGTCGGTAAGGTCGGGGTATATGAAACTCAAGGAGATCTGATTACAAGGTTTGATATGGGATTTGATAGAGATGGTAGGGTGGATAAGGAGGTTTATAGAAGTCTCAGGTGTATTCAAGGATGCACAACAAAGGGCGAGGATGGGTGATTTGGCGGTGTGGGTAAGGCAATGGTTGGGTTACATGTTGGTAAGGGATAGAAGAATGGGCATGCAAAGTGTAGATTAATAACATGAGTAACAAAAAGCTACTAACTGAAATAAAAATGCTGGTTAGGAATATACTTACTGTGATGCGACTGGATGGCTGAATGGTAATGGTATTTGATCAGAAGGATGGTATTTGGTACCATAGTAGTGAATCTTGGAATTCTTCCGTGAGTGCAATGCTTCTAGATTTGTCCTGGTGCTAGGTTGTGGGTGTCTGGGTGTATGAAAATACTCGGTTCTACTTACATGCAGCTCCTTTCTCATCTCTTGCTCTTAGAATGTGCCAACCCCTCAAAAAAGGTTGCTAAGGTGAATAAATGGTAACCAATGAAGGTTCTGTCTTGACCGGCATTGGTTTAGGTTTAAACGACATCGGTTAAGTTGGGATTCACTAGGTTTACTAAAATGGGCAGATCTTTCTAATTTCTTGGGCCAAGTTGGTTTTTTGTCGCGGATCATAATGGAAGCTTCCCTTCTAATGAGCGGGAATGTGGTTAGAGAAATCTTAGGCATTGATTTTAGGGTTAGACCAAATCTTAGCTCATTAAGGCAAGTAAGACTTAGTTATTGTTAGTTATGGAAACATGCCAAGAATAGGTCTAGGGTGAGGTGGTTGGATGAGGTGTCTAGGTGAGGTGGAAATTAGGTCAATTAAGGTAATAAAATAATGAAATTTGTGAGGATGAGGATTAATTTAATTAAAATAATTAAATTAATATTAATGTGGGGTGAAAGGGGCCATGGTTAGGTGCCCATGTTTAAGTTGGTTATCCAATCAGGGGCTAAGGGGAATGTAACCAAATTTAGGTGTCTACAGAGTCAACCTACTCATTCTCTATGTCGTAATCATTATATAATGATAATAATAGTCCAAGTTGACCTTATACTAAATCAAATCATTTTATTAAATGCAATAACTAATTTAAGCCAACAAATATAATATCACCTTTTTTACTAAATCTGAAATAACTTATCTATGTTGAAATTTAACTATTTTTAATATTAGATCACATCAATCATAACACAATGAACTTCAACTTATAATACTCGACATCCATTACATTCATCTAGACTTCTACATACAATCCATATTTTCTTACAATCTCCACAATCAAGACTTCAGTCAGAAAACATATTATTTTTCATAAGCCAAAACCGATTCCATGTATTAATAACATGAAACTCATTGCTACAATTTTAATTTATATGTAACCCATTATATTCAAATACCTATTTAGACAACCGTGTTGTTATAAAAGGTACCATATTATTAAATTATAAATCTCACAACCCAAAAACTAAATTAACTACAAGGTATTGATATCCAAGAGAAAAGAAGCAAATATTCAACTTTATATCTTATAGACATTCCAATCCAAGAAATAAATAATATTCCTAATACCTTGCAATGGAATTAGATTTGGAAGAAGAACAAACAGATAACCAACAACCTCCTATTTCCTTATTTCACATATGCATACAAGAAAACTAAACACCGTTAGTTTTTATACTAAAATACACACACACACGTATATGCACAAATCCTTCATACACAAGCCCATTATGATTGAATTAAAAAATCCTAAAAAGACATTAATTTTAAGCATAAAAACGCAATCCCAATTGGGATAATCACATTGTTATTCCAATATCAGTATATAGGTCAAAACACATTTTCATTCATTTTATTTGTAAAATAAATAAACCCGATATAAAATGCAGTTCACAATTTCCATAAACTCTTAAACTTATTTCCTTAACACAATAATGTATACCCATATTGTAAAACATAGTCCAAGCCCATAATCTTCTACCTTTTCATTGAAACATGCATACCCAGATAATAATATAACTTTCAACATGCAAACCAATATTCCATTTTCACATGCAATACGAATAAACAATTCAAATGCATCATTCATTCACACAAATTGTATGCAATATTTCATTTACCCACGAGCTGTATATCATTTCAATTTGAAATCCAAATAAGTAGATTAAAATCGACACACAATGGTTTTCTACAACCCATTTAGTAGTCCCTTAAATAACAATTTTAAAAATCTTACCTTGAAACCCATAAAATCTTTCACTTCATAAAACAAATCACACATATCTCAATAATTAAGAATAAATCTAACACGCAAAAAAATTACAAAATACCCAGAAAGACATTACCAAATAAAATGGTTAAGATTTAGAGTATGAGGAAGAATCTCATGCATGTTATACTCTTTTTCTTGCTCCACTCGGCTCCTTTTTCTTCCAAAATCTCTTCCAAAAATCAACAATAATAGTACTATTCCTGAATCATTTATTTTTTTAACTAATCCATACTATATCCTTATTCAAAATCACATTCATGGCTGCAAAACAAGCACAATGATGGAGATTAAATTTCATTGTCTCCATAACCGTGAAAATAACAAAGCAAAACAAAACAATGCAAATGAACAAAGGGAGATGAAATGCGAATACCTTTGGAGTTTCCTTCTCGAGGAAGCTAACCATTCCCAAGTAGTCAGGCCATGCAATAAATTCCCATAATCCCTAAACCCCTCCTTACCACCTTAGCATGACATGTATTTATTCAAACTTATCTCTATTTCACAAACATGTTTCATATAATATTTACTTAGCCTTTGGATGATGTTCGCAATGTTTCATTAAATATGTCACCATTAAATAAACATTAATATATATGCCACCCAAGTTATATATGTTATCCACTTATATTAATTGGTTTAATTACCACGTATTTTAAACAAGTCTTCACACAAACATAAAACCAAGTCTCGAGTTTCCAAGACCGTCCAATTCATGGACTATTCAAACAATGCCAATTCATTCAAAGAAGGTGCACTTAAATAAAATAATATCAAGATGTGACTAGAGCTACACATTCTAATAACAATTAAAATTATGACCTTCCAAATATTATCTTTATTTCAAATTAATTTAATTGTGTGTGTGTGTGTGTGTGTGTGTGTGTGTGTGTGTGTGTGTGTGTGTGTGTGTGTGTGTGTGTGTGTGTGTGTGTGTGTGTGTGTGATAGAAATTTTGGTGCAAGCTAAGACTCCGAGTTAATAACTATGTTTAAACTGATGACGGTCTATTGACCATCTATATGGTCATTAGTTTCGGGATAAAAAGGGTGGGATGTTAAATTTAGATCTCATCGTTAATTGTGTTCCCATTTCTATAGAATTTTTCTTCCAAAAATTGCTTGTGAAGGTTGAACCATGATCCGAGATAATTAAAGAGGGCATTGCAGGTAGAATATTCGATAAATAAAATTTTGGGAAATGGTTAGGGAGGTTTATGGGTGATATTAGGCATAGAAATGGGTGTAGTTGGAGAGGTTATGCACCATCACTAGGATTACTAGTTCATCCCCATATTTAGGGAGGTCTTCAATGCAATGTATGGAAATATATGTCCAAATCCATGTCAAAATGGGAAGTGGTTGCAATAAGTGCATGGTTACCACTATTTTTCTTTTGTGATGTTGAAAATATCACATTTTATAGAACTATATGTCCTCATTCATTCCTTATTAGAATAAATTTCTATGAACCCACTCATATGTTTTGAAGAATCTTGAGTGATCGGATAAGGGTGATGCATGTAGTTATAGAATAGAATTTTGTCATAGGTTAGACATAGTGGTAAGACCATGTGTCCCTTATATTATAATTAATGGCCATACTAATATTACTATGGTGAATAGGTAGGATCTGAGACTAGTTATTGAATGGGACAAAGTGTGGCTTGATCTTGTTCTTAATCTTGTTGGCATTCTTGAATCTACTCAGGTAATGGAATAAATAAAGTACATAGGGAACCTTGGTCCTCATATATGCGTGAGAGTGCATCAAAAACTGACATTTTCTTCCTCCTTTTTATAGTTGATCTCATAGTCAAAATCCAATGAACTTGGTGACCCATTTTTGCTGAGCTACAGAGGAGATCCATTGTTTAGGAGTACTTAAGACTCGGTATTCTGTTTTGATATAGAAATGTTGGCCTACCATTTATGGATTCCACTTGTGGATTGTATGTAATATGGCCATCATTTCCTTATCATGGACCGTAGAAAGCACCAAATTTCACTTGGAGAGATCCTTACTCATAAAGTAGAATGGTATGAACCTTCTTGGAGCAATATGACATCAAGTCCATTACCACAAGCATCACTTTCAATAATGAAGGTCTTGGATAAATTTGGCATTACCTAAATAGGTGTACAAAAAAAAAAACTATTTTAACACCTCAAAGGCATGTTTAATTGCCCCAGTCCATGTGAAGTCATCCTTATTTAACATGAAAGTCAATGGATCTATGATTTTTCCATGGTACTTTACAAATTTGGGGTAGTAGCTCGTGACCAAAGTGAGATTCAAAATACCATGAATCCTTCTTAGTGTCTTTGGTTTTGGTCAATTGTAAATCATCGGGGTTATAGAAGCTAGGGGTGGAGGGATCTTAATGGAATATAACTAAGCAATGACCACATGAGATATTTTCTTAATTATGTTTTACTTATAATATGAACTAATAATACTAGAAGAATGAGAGGTGAGATCCTTTAAGGTGTGCTTCTACCCATTATCCGAGAAATACATCCAAAGTTTAGAGAAATCCCATAAGATTGGTCCAAAGGTATGCAACCACTAAGATTTAAGAACTATATCACATCCACCCAAGATTAGGGAAAACATGTATGACTAGAGATTATAGAATCCAACAACAATACAAATATTATGACATTTTTCTTTACAAGGCAATGTTCCTCCATTAACAATCATAACTTCAAATTTGGAGCATGTGTATACAAAGCAATAAACATGTTTAGCAAGTTGATGGTCAGTAAATTTTCAGGTTTTACCTTAGTCAATTAACATGGTGAGATGGATCCTCTTAACATATGATTTAAATTTCATATTTTGTGGGGTAGTAACCCTTTCCAAGAATGTAGAGAGATTGTTAGTTAGGAATACTGAGGAGTAAGTTCTTCTACAAAATGTTCTCCTTCTTGGGATTCTTGAGAGTATTCCCAATCTTCAACATCTTGTGGTTATTCAACATCTAATATAAAAAAATTGTTCCACACATATATGCTCTCACGGTGAACTTTTCATTAAAGTTATATCATAACCCTTTTCCTTATCTTCTATTAAATTTAAGAGGGGTTCTCTTCAGGGTAAGGTTGTAATATTGTGTTGCATTGAGGTACTTATGAATGAAGAAAAATTTTTAAAAAATGATGATGATTTGAGAGTTACTATTCTACTAATTTGGCAAAGCCTAGGGATCCCATCATGTCATTGGGCTTGAACATTTTGACCTCAAAGTGGATTGCATTTTTAGGATACTTATGAAACAAATCTCAAAGATGTCATCAAATAAGCCTTCGGTGTGAATGGAATTTTTTCAAATTTAGTTTAATATTCATGAATTTTTCTTGTTTGTTAGATTTTGATGAGGGCTCTGGTAAAATTATCATAAGCACTAGGGCCAAACCATTTTATTATTAATTTAACAAACATGTCATATTCATGTTCATCATGAGATTTTACATAACACTATTATCATTGGATGGCCTTTCTCTAAGATAAATAAGAAAATAGGGACCTTGTTGACACCATAAGTGTTTTGGAGATTGAGAAACTATTTTCCCCTATACATCTAGCCTATTGGATCTCAGCCAAGAAAATGGGGAAAATAGACCTTTTGGCCATGCATCATGTTTGGAGATGAATAATTATTCTTAGAGTACAACTCAATTTATATTTTTCTAGTGAGGATGAGATTATTTTATTAATTCCATACACCATTTTCTTAAGATTAAAAACTTGGGATTGCATGTCAACAAATTCTTCCATGTTTATTGTAATGGCTTAAGTTGTAACAATAATGACCATAGGGGTTTTGGGGTTCCCAAAAATGATTTTTGGAGTTATATGTAAAAATCATCATCTCGATGAGATGATTGTAAAGATATAAGTATCCCAAAGGTGAAAATTTCTTCCTAATAGTAGGTAAAAATAACCCCTAAAAATATAAGCTTATATGGGAATTTTTAACAAAAATAAATGTATGCCAAAATGATCACTGCGACAAAAAAAAATGGTGCTAGTGCCCAATAAGCATAAAAGTTTGGTTTTTATTCTTTTTCTTTAGTGTTCTCTTAAACAACTATTTTATATCATTGGGTTAAGAAGATTGTATTTACTCGAGATCTATAAATTTTATAGATGTCAAATATATAGTTTATATCATTATTCTTTTCTCTATGAAAATAGATTGTAAATTATAGATTCATGATGGTGGAATCCTTTTAGTGTTGGTTTCAAAGCTAAATGTAAGTTTTAGGGTTACACGGTTGGATAGAAATGGTAAGGATGTTACTAGGTGTATATGATATTGGGGGATCACATTTAGAATTATCCCATTTGTAAATAGTTTTTCTACTATTTTAAGGTGCTAACTACGGAGTATAAATTGTACCTATAGTCCACTATCCCATCTCTAAGATCGATTGTGATTGAATTCCTTGGTCTAACCACTTAATGGAGCACTAAAAATAAAAAATAGTTTATGTCTTCTTATGGCTAGGTTTCAAAAACACCGGGGTGTCTTTGATATACCTAAAGGTATGTGGAATTTTTTTCTAATGGTTTTTATATTAGGAAATACCCTCACTCCATGGATTGGGTAAAATTGATAATTGTTTGGCCTAGAATGACATGTTTATATGAGTTTTAACTCTATTTGCGCACAAATTATAACGTAGAAAGAGACAAAAATCTGAGAAAAATGGTGAAGGGATTAGTGTTGCCTCTTTTATTACAAATTTATATAGCAACTCGAATTCTTAACTTATCCTTTGACAAGGACATGTTTTCCTTGTTCTATACAATGACTTACACCCATTTTAAGCTTAATTGGCACGTCCTTATCCCTCTAACATGGATTTCTAATCTTTATGGATTTCGATATCATTCATTCATGCAAATTTAACTATCCAAAGTAATATTTTATCCCTAGTGAACATTTTTGAAAATTGACTCTATCATCATTATATCCTTATATGGGACCTTATAGAATAGTATCAAGTTGTATAATGGTTTGTACAACCTATACGATCTGATCTAATTCTCTCTAATCTCTCTTTTCTTAATTTGAATATCTAATTGGTATGGTTTCATCTTTCCTATGTTATCCTTAATTCAATACCTAACCTACGAAGACCTATATAAGTAAGTCAAATGCAACTCATAACTAACTCCTGGTATTTTAAGCACTCAAGAATCTCTCAAATCTTCCTAAAGTAGAGGAACACATTTTAAAGTACCCATTGCATATGTTTAAAGAACTCAATTTAAAATTTCAAGAGTCTAACTTCCTCCATTAGAAAGTATTCAAAGGTCTTAGAGTTATGTCTTAGCAAAATAAAGTCACTCAAAGCATTTTCAAATGTATTAAGGAAAATTATCATCCGATGCACATAATACTATCATTATTGCATTGGATACATCTTTATTTAATCTATAGTTACACTCACTACTTTTTGTTTCAATAGACATAAGGGTATGATAGGAGTTGGCTTAGATTGCATATAGTATTTACACCAACACTAGGATAACAATACGAAGCTTTATCTCACTCAAGGGGATGTAGTGTAGTTCTGGATTGGTTCAAGTATAGGTTGAATTTTAGGGTTATTGTAACTTTTACCATACACAAATTTATCCTTTTTATATCTAATCATTTCATGAATTATGATACACATATCTAGGGTTTTTTATATGTTGCAAGTCATTAGAGGTGGTACAAGGTTATGTGAACCCTAAGGGCATATAAAGAAGACCATTTCCATATTAATGATAATCACCCATAATTATAGAGATCCATCATTTAGATGTTTTAAAATTTATAAAGTATCATCATCTTGTACTACCCCTAGCCATATGTGCGGGGTTCCATACATGAGTAATTTCTCACTATAGTCTCAAGAAAAAAACATTTAGAGGTTTATATTATCTCTTTCACCAATTTACACACTCGGATTACCTATGTACTTATTTACATAGATAATTATTCATCCCTTCGTACATTTATGTTATTGTTTCATTTCTTTATCATTGTTTACTATATGAATAACTATGCTCTTTATTATATGATTGATGTGGATTAACGCATTTAGAATATTTTACTTGTAACATTCTTACACCTAATAATAGTAGGGAATTAAATCTAATACCATTACACAAGTTATTATTATTATTATTATTATTATTATTATGATGTAAATAGTTGGTGACCCAACCCTTGATCGAATGTCTCACTTTGTTCTAAACCCTAGGTTTCCTATGGTTTCATTTTCAACTCTACATATGCTTTTATTTTATGCCTTTTGGCATAAAAATCGTCTTAATCATCAACTCATTGACCAAACCAATATTTCAACTCCTACTTGCAAGTGTCAAGTCCTTATGGCTTCTTCCATGCTTCAAGTACAAGGTGTCCCTTATATTATTGATCAAAATTCCAATGAGGCTCCTTTGCATACTTTTGAAACACATTGTGAGCACAAAACTAATTTTTATGATGATGATAATGAGTTAGAACATGAGAAATTTGAAGTCCAATCCAATTTTTGCACAACTTCATGAAAACCCTAAGAATATTGATCATATTATTTAGATCCTACTCATTTAAAAGATGCATAATGACTAACCTTCTAATGAGAAGTCTCATTATAGGATGTGTCCCCATTCATCTTCCACTATGGACACATATACTATTATACATATATGGTGCATATTTATTTGGGGAAATTGATACCCCACCTCACATTTTTACTATGTCTATTCCTACATCCACTATGGATCCTACATATCCTATATACACCCCATAGTGGTTTCCATTCTTCTTCTTCTATAACACAAGCTTTTGAAACAATTATTCATAGTTTACAAGATTAAGTGATACAAATACAATAGGGTTCCTCTAAATATTCTCATGTCACGATTATACTCAATTGATTCATAACCCAATTACTCCCGAATTGGTTTCCTATCCTTTTCCTATGCGTTTTGTCATTCCTAAGATTCTTATTTATTGTGGAAAATGTGATCATGGAGAGAACCTTCATGATTTACATTTTTCTTTCTTGGATTATGCTTATAATGACACATTACTTACCAATCTATTTATTCTAAGCTGAAGTATTTTTATTTACAATGGTTATATGATTTTCCCATGTTAGGGTTGTCCCCTTCCCTGGAGAGAGAGTATAATCTCAATGTGATTCAATCACCATGTTTATTTAACAAGAGATAGTACATTATATAGAGAGATGTTATCATAAAGTTAATAAGTTAAATATTATCTCAAATCTCCCAAACTATCTCCTAGAATATCTCACATAACTCATATTCTAGTGTAGTTGTGACATGAGTAATCAATTACTTACATAATGTATTTTTATAATTGGTAAAAGGAGGGTTTTTCTAGGGACCCTACCCTATTACATCATAGCATCTATAATCCAGATATATCCAATAACATTTCAAGGAGCAAAACTAAACCAAATATCAAAAATAGCCGGTATATACGGCGTGAAACTAGCCCAAAACTAGTCAAAATCAGTTCGGGTGTGGTCCAAAACATCATAAAATAGTACAAAGAACCTAAACTATAACAAAGAGCAAAAAAACTATGAATCAACTATAATTAAACAATTAAGCGAGAGATATTTAAAATATCCTTGATATATTTTCTCTCTTCTCAATTTCCTTCTTCCTATCAGGCTCTCTAACTTTTATCTTGTTGTATTTGTTTTTGAGATCATTAACAATGGAGATTAGTAGACCATTTTGAAGGGTAAAACCTTCCGCCATGATGTTGTACTTGTTTTAAACCTTTTTTATTTTACCATCCAACTCCTTCTAAATGTCCTTATCAATCATGTCATCTCGTAGGTTACTAATGTTCCCTTTCAAATCTTTAATGTATTTCTTAATCCCATTTAGGACATCATCCTGAAGAGCCAACCAAAAATGTCTAGGTGTATTTTTGTCCTTCTTGTTTTTCTTCCTTAGGATAAGTAGACACTTAGCATCCAAATCTCCCTCCATGCCCTAGTAGTAT
Source organism: Taxus wallichiana var. yunnanensis (assembly GCA_018340775.1). NCBI lineage: Eukaryota > Viridiplantae > Streptophyta > Pinopsida > Cupressales > Taxaceae > Taxus > Taxus wallichiana. The sequence goes on along the minus strand of CM031244.1, from coordinate 430,975,521 downwards.
GAATCTTGATTGGAGTGGGTTATTCAATATTATTTCCTTTTCGAGTTACTTCTAAGTACACAAGTGATTCTAGAATCATCCCCTTGTCTCTTGTTGTATTTTGGTCATGATATGGATGGAAGAATAGGGGAGGGGTTTCTATTGGAGATATTGGATTTGAAATGGAGGTAAATGAGCAAGATGATGGCTTGATGAAGGGGATAGGTTCTTTTTCCACACTGAACCTCTTTAATGGAACATTCAAGAGACATGAGAATGTAGAATGGTAAACTTACCAAGATATTCCTTTTGAAGTGGTTAAGAAAAACCAGATGATAAGTGTTGATCTTGTACAACCTTCCCTCCATCATCAGGTACTTTATGATGATCTTGGCCACTTCATCAAATGGGATTGGTAGGGAGGCTCTAGAATACTACCAAAGCGACTTGTTTAAGCTTTTCACCATCTCCCAAACAAATGGCTTCTTGTTCCAGCTGATTGCATTTATTTTTAAATAATTTAGTTCCCTACATACTCATGTAAGTGACATGGGAGATGAAGCCCTCCGATATTATATACCTCTATGCTTTGAATTTTACTATCTTGTCCTTCCACACCTCTAAAAACTTGGTGGAAATGTGAGGAGCGTGCCCACTAACTTGTTTCGTAAAAGAGTTCAACTTTCTAGCATCAAGGATTTCTCATAATCTCTTATTTTCCTTCAAACTGTTGTGGAAAGGAGGTTCAACCTAATAAGGATCTCCTGCCATACTACCTCTGTAAACCTTGCCTTTTGTGTTAATGGGAACAATGGAGACAAAAAAGTTATCCTTTTTCCCAAACTGGAGCGGTCTAGTACCCAAATGAAAACACAAAATGTGGTATAATAATACAAAGTCCTTCAAAGGATTTGAAATCATTTCAAGCATGTGTGTTTTTCATTTCATGGTTCGAGGAATTCATGAATTCAAGGGGAGCATTTAATTCCCCTATCCAATGATGTATATTCTTAGAATTAACGCCAATATTAGCGCACAAGTATGCTACATGATTACCTTCTCTGAAGGTATGTGAAATAAAAACCTTAGGGAGAGAGTTTAAAATATGAATAGAATCCTTAATGATCTTGTTTATACTCCAAATTGAAGGGGACTTATTTTGTAGGCAATTTATTATATTCATAGAGTCCCCTTCCACCCAAATATTTTTGATGTTCAATTGTTTTCCAATTGTATACCCCATAATGTTTTTAAGGCCTCCATATAATGATTTAATTGAACCTCCATGTTTCCAACATAGGAATCTATATATCCCCCTTATCATTTCTAATAAATCCTCCACCCCTAGATCTACCTGAGTTTCCCTTAGTCGCACCATCGAAGTTGAGCTTAAACCATCCTTCTTGAGGATGAATCCAAATAGTCTCACTCCTAGTTAGCTTTGCATTTTGATGCTTAAAGTATTAATCCAAATGAAGGTTCCATTTGTTGAGAAAATTGGTATCAGAATCTTTCAAGATTCCTTTATTGGATTTAATGTAAGATTTAAAGTTTCCAATTATCAAAAGAATCGGTGTTTTAAGACCATGCAAACCTATAAATTTTTTTCCTTCAAAGATTATTATGTTCCTTTCTTTCCATATTTCCCAAACAATATAGGGAGGATAACTTCCCATAAAATTTTGACTCAAACACTCTTAATTGGAAAATACCATTGAGCCTTTAACTCATTCATAGTTTCAAGGAGAACCCATTTCAATCCTATTTTGTCCAAGATGAGGCCCCACAAGGAGAAAGCAAACTTGCATTGAATACAAAGATGATTTATAGGTTCCTCTTTATATTTACAAAGAATACACTTGTTACTAAGAATATGACCCTTCTTTCTTAAGTTATTGATCCATAGGGATCCCAAAAAAAAAAACTTCATCGGTTCCATCAAGCACGAAGAAGGAGAAACAAGAAAAGTGAATAAAATGTGGTAAACAAAGGTTGGAAGGAACCGCCACTCTGTCTTGAAGCACTTTGGATTCAAAACTTCCACCCTAAAAGGGTGGCGGTCTTGAAACTACCACCCAACCAGGGCGGCGGTCCCGACACCACCGGTTTGCTCAAGGCGATGGTCTTGACACTTTCGAACAAAAAAGAAGAATGGAACGTGAATGGATGCGAATTTTAAGTGCCCAACTATGTCTCTTCCCCTTCCATGGACTTTCACATCCTCCAGTGCACGGGAGGACATGGGAAGGCCTATAAATGCATGAAAGGAGAAAGAGAATGATCATTCAAAGATCTAGAGAGATCGAGAAGCAGAGTTTAATGAGAGCAGTGAGCAAGATCTTCAGTGCTAGAATGAAATTATAGGAGCAAGGTGTAGAAACAGAGCAAGCAAGTAATTCGAGAGAAGGTTTACATTTTTGCTTCTGTTCATACTTATTTTAATCTGTAATTTTCTATATTAGATCAATAAAAGTGGGAAGAAAGAGCAATTACCTTTCTTGATTGGTTTTCCTCCTTGGAGGTTTCCAGGATAAAATTGTTGGTGTTGAAGTTTGAATTATTTCCTTCTATGCAATTTCCCTTCTATAGCACTAGATAATCAGTCACAAAGCTCTAATTTTTTCAAGAAAAATTTTCATTTTCCAAAGTCGAAAGTAGAACAATATAGTTGTGTGATTTGTAGAGTTCCAAAGTAGAAGTTTACGGATCAGTTATCCACTGTGAGAATCTTGTTCTGAATAGTGAGCCACTAGAAGAAGTTGATTTTTGGGGTAAGTTCTTTAAACCAAGATTTTTTCCAACAAATATGTGAGTTTATCATTTGATTTTGACTATTATAACCTGAGAGAACATTGTAATTACCATCTCCTAAATCCTCCCAAATAAGCTCATCTTCAATGTTGGTGTTGGGAATATATGCTTTCAATCTTATTTTGAATGTAATTCAGATTGTCTCTCTCCATTTCATTTATTTCTTCAAGTGAAAGTCTTCTCCAAGTATTTTTCCATTTTTTCTTTTGAGGTATCAAATTGTCTTCTCCCCATATTTTAGTCTTATCAAATCAATTTGATTTTACATATTATTCCTCTATTGCTGATTTAGCTCTAGATTTCAATTGTCCTCCCAAAATCTTATTTTACTATTATTTACAAATTCCCATATAATGCCTTTTGATATAAGATCTCTTCTTTTAACCAAAGAATTTCAAAAATGGGATCCATTGGGAAGATCCTCAGATCTAGTAAAGTCCTTGATAAAATACTCTTTCAAATATATTTTTAATGATATTGCACCAAGGGAGATATTATTTAAGGAGTCTCCAACCCATTTTGGTGAGAAGAGTTGAGTTCATGTGTATGAGGTTTTTTTATTTCCAATGCCCTTGGGATTTAGGCTTGTATACTTTGTCCCAAGTAACCAAATGTATTTTGTTGTGTTCCTCAACTCTAGCCCATAAAAACCTTTTCTGAATTTTTTTCTATCATGTCAACTATCTTTTGGGGTATTTTGAAAAGAGAAAGAAGGTAGATATGAAGATTTTGGAGCATACTTTTAATTAGAGAGGCTTAAGTAGCACTACATATAACAACACCTTTCCATCCTGCCAATTTAGATTGGAATCTATCAATAAGGTAATTCCAAACAGATAAAGGAGACTAACTTTGAACATAGGCATCCCCAAGTAAGTAGCGGGGAGATTCTTAATGTATTATTCTCTCTGTCAACTCTTATTATTAGGTGATATTACTCATGTAATAATCACTTATAATCCAACTATTATTTCCTTCACTTATTACTTTTTCACACAAACATTAATGACTAAATAATGTAATGTAGATCAACTAAGTCCTAAACACACATGTGTGGACTATTTCTATCATTTCCCCCTTAGTGTGAACATAGGGAGAGCAACCACATCTTGGAGTTGCAACATTGGTTGGTCATTTTTCTTGAATTATTGTTGAGGTAAGAGGTTCACCTAATTTATAATCTCCCCCTCCCACACACACACACCTCAATATAAAAACCACTTAGGCACAAGTTTCGACTGAAAATACATCCAATTACAAATGATAATGACCTCGCATAATATTTTCCCTTTTAAATTTTTTTTTTTTTGAAAATATATCATAAAAATATATTCCAATTCCTCCCCTTTTCAAAAAAATTATCCTTTGGGTTTGGGTAGGACTCATGACTTTTTTATTATTATATCCCACTAAAACATATGTGATCGTTTTTATCAAAAGCATACACAAAATGGAGTTAGGCTAGGGAAACCAAACTAAGACTTGAGAAGTGACACTTTGGTGAGATGCTTTATAGGAGTCATAAGGGTTGATTTCATTTGATAGGTGAGGGAGCCATCCAAACTAGATTTTATGGAGACAAATTTGTTATGGCTAAGTGAGATCGACAAGATTGTGAGTTGTGTTGGGTGTTACATGCATCAAGGTAAAAATAACTCAAATCTAAGGGAGGTATCTTGAGTTGTATATTACATGGTTGAGGGGATGATGATCTTGTTGTTGTGTTGAGGTCCTAGAACATATCTCTATTAGAGACTCAAGAGAAAATTCATGTGAGACAAACCCACAAGAAAGTTAAGGAATGAGCTATTTGGATCTACCCATGAAATGGATGGCCAAGTATAGGATAGGTATGAGTCGAGGTCTTTTTGGAGTGGAAAGTTAAGGTATTCAACATGGAGGCTGATTTCTTGTTTGAATCTAAAATATCTTGATGCAAAAACATTGACACCAAGAATTCTCATTGGGATTTACATGGGGTTAACTTTCTAGTAATGCATGATCTATATCGCAACTTTTATCTATGTAGGGATATGGAATGAGCTATTTGAGGCAGGAGCTAGATCACTAAATACTAAAAGGTACATACCAATAAAATCAATGTAGTTTATACGAGGATATTTCCAATGATTGAAGATGAATGCATAGAAAATTTCACCAATTTTCATTCAAGGAGAAGCTTGGGAACCATGTAAGGCATAAAAGATATCTCACTTAATCCAATGTTCCCCAATAATAAAACCCTACAACATAAACCTTCAAACTATAAAAATTTACATTGGTTTACTCAAATGTTGATGAGAACCAATAGATGAGGAGTTACACCCAGAAGAGACTATGGTTTTTCTCTTGAAGAAATTTTTTTATCATTAATATTTTATTTCATCATGCAAATTTGTAAAACACTAACACATACTAGATTTGGAAAAAACAAAAACATGGAGTGTTTATAGTCAATCCTTATGTTTTTAGACATTATAGACTCAAATTTGAGGTTTTAATTGCTCCAAGATGTTACAAGAAAATTTGAATCCAATATGTGCTAACACAAACACCATAAATAATAAACTAGGGTAAAAACACATAATCTAAGCATTAACATAGTGAACAAAGTGGAATGGAAACTACATATAAAGTGAACATAATGGAAAGACTTATATGGTGTAAATAAATGACAATTTTTAATGGATTCACACATGGCCTAGAATGATAGTACCATTGAAAAATTAAAATTATGGTGAATGTACAAACTATTCTCTTTCATATGGCCTATACAAACATATCATATGTTTTTATGTTTTGATTAAACAATAAAAATAGATAGACATAAACAATGTAACGGAGTCGCATGTGGCCTACATGATTTTCATGTTGCCTTAGTCTACTTGCAAGTATACAACATGGGTGGCGTAAGGTCTATGAGGCCTCTTTCGAAACCAACTATGATACCAAATGTTAAAGAGTTTCCCCTTTCACCTAGAGAGAGCATATTATCAATAAGACTCAATCAACATATTTATTCAATAAGAGATTGTATATTATATAAAAACTAATATCTCAAATTAGGAAGTCAAATATTATCTCAAATATCCCCAACTATGTCCTAAAATATCTCACATAACTCATATTCTAATGTAACTATTACATGAGTAATTAGTTACATTATGTATTATTCCCTCTACCAAATACTATTATTAGGTAATTATAACTAACATGATAATAATTTAGAATCAAAGTATTATTTTATTTTATCATTATTTTCCCACACAAAATATTAATGACTAAATAATATAATGTAGAGCAATTAATTCCTAAGCACCCATGTGACGAAAATTCTGACATCCCATTCGAGTTAGTTCAATCCTTTAACCATTTAGCTAATCAATTTATTGCACAATTTTAAATCAATGTTTGGGACAAAGTGGCCTATGCCCAAATTTCTAAAATGTGAAAAGGATTTAACGAACACATCGATGATTATGTTTTAGGATACAAGATGGGCTCCAATATCTCTTTATTTAAAAATTTCTTTCTCCTTTGCGATAATTACTTATCTCGTGACAAGTTTCACTTATTTTATCACTTATGTCACACTTTAAAAATGTAAAGCTAATCTTCTCATGATGAACAAAATAAAATATGTTATCAATTCTCCTCACACATTTACTTATATGTCTTGGGGAAAATCTAGAGAGACAATAAAATTTATGTTAAAGGTAATACTAATGTTATATCTCAACCCACAAAGTGTCGATTACAAGCTCGTTGATGAAAATTAACATAGTTTCTGTTGTACCTTGACTAGTGCTTACACAAATTTTTGAGTGAAATCGCGTATCTCTCCCTCATGCTCTCAACATTTAAACAAGAAATCATCATGGTTATTTTTAATGATAATGCCTTTTACTATTATCACGACGTGTTGGTCAATCTATTAATTATTGTGTCTAGCTTCATCATGTGATGCAAGATCTTATTAATGTTGATGTTTTTGAATGGGATAATCTTTCTTAATCATGAAAACCTATCAATGATGATGCAAAGACCAAGATTTTGAATGACCCACCTCCTAATCACAACTTTTCTAAATCTAATTTTGAATTCTTTGCATATTTATCGGGATGTACATCCTCCTCCTTAAGATCATCCTATGAACATTATGATTGTTATATTACTACTATGTCGTATCCTCGGCCTACTATTGCATTTGATGAGATTGATATGACTCATGATTTTATTTCAAACACACTATGTATTCAAGCTTTTGTTGGTCAATTTTGTATACATAGTGTTTTGATAAAAATAGTGGTAACCATAATGCGCCTTTGTTAAGCCACTTGTTTATTGGATATAATAAGTGACACATGACCTTTGATACTAAGACCTTTCTTGTAAATATTATCATACCTCTTACGTTTGGTTCTTCTAATATGGTTATTTAATTTTTGGTAAATGTTTCTCTTAGCTCATGTGATATGTGTCTAGGTTTCCCTTGGTTGCATAATTTTAAGGCTATACTTTCTATCTTACATCAATGTATCAAGTTCATTTACAATTAGCAATTTGTTATTGACAAGGAAATCCCATACAAGGCCCCAATACCTAAATTACTTAGTCAAAAAGATATAGTTGTTTCTTTTACATTCATTACATCCATTACACACATGCTACTTCTAGTGTGTCTATCCCTCGTACGCCTCTTGTTAGGTATCATATTGCAAATGTTATTTATAGTGGATTTCTTCCTCCTAGGCCTGCTATTAGTTCTTATATTACACATTTTATTTATATTGCATCCATCCATCCTAGGCCTCTTGATATGTATCTTATTACACATGCTACTTCTAGTGGGTGTCTTCCTCTTAGACATATTATTGGTATTTTTTTGCACATGTTACTTATATTAGATATCTCCCTCATAGGATTCTTGTTAAGTCTCCTATTGCACATACTACTTCTCATATTTCAATTCCTCATAGGCCTCCTTATAGGTCTTCTATTACACATAATAATTCTAGTGGTTCCATCACTCTTAGGCCTCCTTCTAGGTATCATGTTATGGCTCCTATGTAGGATACACAACCTCATCCTCTTAAGGATTGTCCTTCTCCTGCTATACATGTGACACATTTGAGGCCCAAGTATCATTCACCTTATGTGTCCTCCCCACCTCCTAACAAGACATGTATCGAGTATATATTATTCTATATACCCTTTTTGTACATAACTACTCTAAATTATTAAAAAAACATTCAAATAATCACATAACACAAAAACATTCAAATATTAGAAAATATACAAAATCATGACCTACATGTGACTTTTGTAATGAAATTACTTAGATATGAATATCAACAACAATAGAACACCAAAATGTAGAGAAATTATCACAATATGCAAGTAGAATGAATTATCCACTTTGAGGGAGTAACCTCAAAACCATACAAGAAGATTCAAGTGCTCAATATGATGTTAATATCCTACTCTCTAACTCCTATATATACCCTACTATACTACCTAGAGTTCTAAGGCCTACCAACTAACCATATGAAAGCATAAATAAATATTATATGACATGATAAGAGATTATGTTAGCCACAAGTCGACTATCCATATCTCAATATATGACCTAGGGTTAAGGGTGTAACATGCTCCTCCCTTCAAAGAAACATTGTCCCCAATGTTGGCCAATTCTGGATGTTTCTTCACATAAGTGCAGTCCTCAATGTTGATGATAGTTGGATGTTGGTACAAGAAATATTCTTCCTCCCATGTTTTTTTTTCCTTGTCATGGATCTTCTCCTTGATTTGATACTCATGGATTACCTTATTTTATTGATGTGCACTATGTTTTTGACTTCTTGAACCTTTGGGTGGATCTTCAAGGTTGATATGGTGGGTGGTGGCTAGAAATGAGGAGAGATTTTGGAAAAAATGTCTTTCTTAGGTGTCTTGACTAATGGCATATCCTCGATAATAACTGAAAAATTTGTGGTATGTAGGCCAAAGACTTCTTATCTTCCACTATAATCAATTGTGATTTAGGCCCCTTGATGATTTGCATTTGATGAGAGCTCACCCTTTGAGGAGACTTTACATGCAACCCTATCAACTCAAACATCTTTCCTTGTGAACAAAAATACATGAATAATTCTTGGAAGTTCATTTTAATAGTCACATCTTCTTCTTAGGAAGCCTTGGTTCCCACAGTTCAATCCCTCCTCTAAAACATTCAACATCAGACCAATGTGGGTTAGGATGCCCTACCTACCTCTACACTTTTGGAGTGTTGATTACTTCAGGGATATGGGTAATGCTTTGGGTAAATTCTTAATGGTAGATCCCAAGAGTGAATCATATGATCATACCAAATTTTCTTGGATCTTGGTGGATATGGATATGACTAAGGACTTTCCAACCACCATGGAGCTTAAAGTTAGGGATATAATATGGACACAAATCTTGGATTTTGAAGGATTTCCTTTTAGATGCAAAACCTATTTTCTCTAGGACATCCGACGATTTCCTATCATTAAGAAATAATTTAAAGGATGAGTCTCATGGTGGAAGGATTTTAAACCAGATAATTTAGTGGTATATGCTCTTGATGACAGTGATTGTGAAAATGATTTAGTTAGTCTTATGGATAATCACGATGCAAAGAAGAGTGAGATGGTATTATCTCCCCCAAATCATCTACCGATTCACGTAAAGTTATAGGAATGGGGGTTTTGTGGCCCCTTAGATCTATGCGGTCTCATAGTTCTCCAATCAAGGAGGCTTTTGAAATCTATCTACCTATCCACCCGAATGAGAATGAGGATCCTAATAGGGGAGGATGGACAGGTTGTGCACAACAAGAAGAAAGTAAAAATTGGAAATTACCCTCTCAAGATGATCCTTAGATCTCATAGGGGAAAGACCTTGGTTGTTAGTGTTGCCCCTTGGTTTTTCGGTTAAGCAGTTTTGACCAGTCGACTTTAGTGGCTTTTTCTCATTTTAGGTTTTTTCTGCATTTGGTTTCTTTCATCTTGTCAAGTTGTTTCACCTTTTCCTTTGGGGCCTTGTTCCTTGATGTTTCTCTTTTGTGCTTGGTAAGTGGAACGAGTTGGTGGAAAATTAGGACATAAAAATATGAAATTTAGGTACTTGTGATTGCAATTTCTAAACCAATCTCACGTAATTGTTTTTGATAGGTTTGGTGATTTCGAACCTAAAACCGTTATCGCGGTTTTAAACCATGATCGCGGTCCTCTGAGACAAAAAAACAGACCCGTGACTCCTCATTTTCCCCCATTTTTCCTTTCCAACCATGATTTATCCTAGACCTTTGGCACTTGCACTTTGAATACCCCCTAAAAATTGCTCTTGGACTTCTAGATCGCGATAGTTTCAACCATGCTTTGCCAAGACAAAGAGGTAAGCCCTCAATTTTGATCAATTTTTGCATTTTAGGTTATTTTTGTGATTTTCATGGATTTTCAATTTTTGTTTATGTATACAATTTTTTTCAGTTGCTCAACAACCTTGTGATCCTACAAACCATCGAAATATTCCGAAAACCTCCAAACAATCCTCAAAACCCTCCAAACGTTCCTCAAAGCCCTCCTCCAAACATAGATCTCGCATCATGTGGCTCCTTCGTCCCCATGGAACCAACAGGAACACAAGCTAATATCGTTGGAAGAATCTGTAAAAATAAAATTTTCATTGAGAAACTTATTCAGACTATATGAAAAAATCATGCCACAAATCCATCCCACATGACTTTAGCCAACACATTACAAACATTGATTGGCGAATTCAACTCGCAACCAACATGGAATACCTTTAGAGTTGATTGTAGGCAGTGGTATGTAGATAAATTATCCCATGCGGCCATAAAAGACAAAAAAATTGAAAAGACCGCATTTGTGCATTATTTACTGACCCAAGAACCAATGCCCCCAAGGCAGCCATTACTTGCAAACGGTTCCCAATCCATTGGTGCCACGATGACCAAATCAAGAACAATTTTTGGGACCGATGGTGGATGGATTTTGATTATCCACCATGCAACAACAATGAGGTTCATCTATATTTTTTGAAGAAATTATATTGTGAGTTCGTGCTTAATGAGGTCCCAAATTATTTTGAATTTTTTGAGTTTTATGGGTGAGGTGGTGGCTCGCATGCAGTAGACTGGTTCATGTGTAGGTCAACCAAGGATTCCCCATGCCCCAAAACCCGAACTACCTTGAGTTATCCCTCCTACAGTGAAGGAGGTTGTGGATATTGACACACTACATGCATTGAGGGAGCTCAGTGACACTTTGATCCAACATAGTGACCAAATTACATCTTGTGATGTTAGTGGAGGCACCAGTTCTAGTGCACCACACCACTGTGGATCATTTGGTGCCGTATGCACTGTGAGCGAGACATCATTTACTAGATCACATGATTTATTTTCTCTAGATGAGATGATGGCGGATGTTTTTGGAACTGGTGCAAAGGATCTTGGTCTTTCATAGGTAAATGTCAAATAAATATATATATATATATATATATATATATATATACAATAGTTTAATTCATTTTGATATTTTAATATATATGTATTTTATCGTCCATCGAGTACATACATGTAAAAACTAATTTTTTATTTTATTTTAAATAGCAAGAGCCGGTGAAGGAAACATTTGGTGTCGACATGCTAGCTACTGCAACTAGGCGTGTTACAAATGTAAGTTTCAAGTTGTACTTAAATTTCAAATTTCATTTGATTGTGCACTTTTATTATTATAATGTTTCACTGTACATGTACATATTAATATATGTTTTTCTTTTATACGCAGGAGCCTGATGGGTCATCATCTGCTCTAGGAATTGAGGCTATTGGCATGCCTCACGTGACTTTTATGCAAGTTAGTTTCTCTTTACACTTTGTTTCTAATTATGGAAGTTCACGTGGATTATGCTTTGGGTCTGTTATGTGGCAATCATGTAGATTAATATTGACTTGTACATGTTTTTGTATAGCTTATGACTGCCAAAGAGACTCCTCCATATATGCAGACTATGGAGGCTGCTGTAAATTTGCCATAACATCTACATATCCACTAACTGAGGTACAATTTTTCAAATTTGTTAAATTTTGGAGGAATTAATTCTTATTACTTAAATCTACAATATAAAATTTTGTAAATGAAATATTTAATTTGAAATTTAATTATTTGTATGTAGCTTACCCTCGTGAGTGTCTTTGTTGTCCTCGCTGACGCGTCAATGAAATATTGATAGGGATCATGACATTGCAATAAGATTTCACATGCATTTTAACTAAATTCTAAGTTTCTAAATTTTGAATGTATTTTAAAAATATGGGTGTTAAAAACTTGTTGTTTATGAATGTGCAAGTTAGGTTGCAGGCCTACTTAGAGATGCCTAGGACCACATGGATGAAATCCGTAGTGGCATCTCCCTCCACTACATCCCTAGGTCATGGACATGCTACTTCTAGTAGGGAAAAGAGAGGGAATATGTTTCATGATTAGATTCATAGGACTGGATGTACATAGATATATATGGGCCATCTGGTCCTAGTTCATGATTCTTCATATAGTCCATTGTATATATAGCCTTATGCGACCGCATGTGGTCCTATATGTATGACACACTTAGTTCAAGATGTACACATGTTATGAACTTATATTTTCAGAGACATGTGTCCAACACACTTAGTTCGAGATGTACACATGTTATGAACTTATATTTTCAGATACGTGCATCCAACACACTTAGTTTGATACATTATATATCCATGTGTTGGTTTTCATAACGATTACTTCTATGTTTGATTTGATTTCATTGCACATGATATCCTTCTATGTATGTATGTTTTATGTATATTAGTTCTATGTGTATGCTTGATTTAAAATTAAAAAACCATGTCCCGGAGTACTATATGGTACAATTGTTAAGAAAACCTATTCCATTAAGAAAAACCTATGATAACCATGCTAGGTGAACTACAAAAGGGAAATACGTAATTACTTTTTTCACAGTAATTACGTAAGGTGTATGTGCAACTCTAATTATTTTCCCGCCTCCTAACAATGTGCACATCTTTGAAAGAATGGTTGTGAGGTAATTTCTATAACTAACATTTTTTTCTTTTAAAGCTAACACTCATCTGTTGCATATCAACTAATACAAACATTGTTAGAAATAAGCGAGGTAGAGTTCATCTTGAACTATATGAATATAACGTTACTATGGTGCAACATTGCATGGTACAATTGTTAAGAAATTAAGGGAAGCATTTATGTATTGTTTTAGAGATTATCCCATTAATAGGGCTTATCCCATTGATCAATAGATACACCTTAATATATCTTTATAATTTGGTGCTATGCCAATCAACTAAGAAGTTACACATGATTTGATTATTGTAAGTAGATTCACTTCCCTATTAAGTCCTATATGTTTTTGTATTTAAGCACACACTTTAAAAACCCCATTTTTTGTATACCCTACAATCCTTCTAGTCCAAAATACACATTTTTGTGAGGGGGTTTTTCAAATAATTCACATCCTTACCATTCAAAGGTATTTGTAAAAATTTCAAGGTTCTTCAATGAATTTTAAAACGATATATCACTTGGAATTTTTGAACATTCTTTACATATTTATTTAGGATGTTTGTACATATGTTACGACATATCAATCTAGATAAGAACACATAAATATGTATGCAATGTATATTGCAAAATAATTCACATCATGGTGGGCTTTAGGGAGGCCCAAATCGGTGTCAAACCACCTGATCCAGAGCCATCCTGGAATTTCTTGAGCCTTCGTGGCATAAATGTTTACAAACTTCCTTTTCTAGGCAGTCCTAGGAAATGTAGAGGTGAGTAGTGATAATTCATGCCTTGGGACGTCATGGCACCAAACCAACTACGCAAAAATGTGTGGATGGCTAGGTGAACTCTAGAGGCATCGTTTCGATGCGCGACAACGTCATCGCTTACCTCGGACTACTTCATTTGGGCATAGTCACTTGAGAGTCCCGAAACCAAACAATCATTCAACTTTGATAGGTGACTACGTGGACTCCATGGAACCTAAGGATGTCTCTTATACTCCTAAACCTCGTGAATAGGGACCCTATACAATATCATGTCTTGGTTTTTTCCTTCTCCAATCGGTGCTCTCGTTGCCCTATTGTTTGCAAACGCGTGAAATAGTGCAGTTTGAGACAGTGTAAGGTTGTCAAATGGTATATTTTGCAAAGGGTGGGTTGTGGCACTGAACCGACTGTGCCAACACATCTGGGTGGCCAGGTGAATGCTATAGGAGGTTTCTTTTTAGTACATGACAACATCATTTCTTCCAGGCTACTTCGTTCGAGCGTAGTCCCTTAAGAGCGCTAAGACCAAAAAATCATTCAACTTCTACGGGTGACTACACACACTCCGTGGCACCTAGAGACATATCGTATGATCCTAAACCTTTGACTAGGGACCCTCTACAATATCATGTCTCAATTTTTTCCTTCTCCAATTGGTGCTCTCGCTGCCCTATTGTTTGTAAATGTGCAAAATAATGCAGTTTGAAATAGTGTAAGGCTGTCAAATGCTATATTTTGCAAACGGTGGATCATGGCACCAAACCGAATATGAAGACACATCCGGGTGGCTATTTGAATGTTAGAGGGAGGAGGTGTATTTTTGGTGGGCAACAACATTGTTGCTTCCGGCTACTTCGTTTGGACGTAGTCCCTTAAGAGCCCTGAGACCAAATAAATCATTCAACTTTGACAGTGACTACACGCACTCCGTGGCACCTAGATATGTCTCATCCGATCCTACACCTTGGTGTAAGGACCTCTATAATAGTCTGTCTCATTTTTTTCCTTATCAACCGGTGCTCTCGCTGCCCTATTGTTTGAAAACGTGCGAAATAGTGCAGTTTGAGACAGTTAATTGCTTCTCTTTTCTTGTAAAACAATAAGTGCTTATTGTTAAATGATATATTTTGCAAAAGGTGGATCATCGTACCAAACTGACTATGTAGACACATCTAACTGGCCGGGAGAATGCTAGAGGAGGCATCATTTTGGTGCATGACAAAGTCCTTACTTCTGGGCTACTTCTTGCTCGGGTGTAGTCCCTTAAGAGCCTTGAGAAAAAAATCGCTCAACTTCGACGGTGACTACGCGCATTTCATAATTCGAGCTCGTGTGAATTCTCTATCAGGCCTTTGTATAAAAGATTGTCATCCAAATTTATTGTCCTAAAAAAATGGCAACTTACAGGATTTGTAATACAGCCTGGCCTCCGTGGCACCTAGAGACATTTCGTCTGATCCTAAACCTCAGTGTAGGGACCCTCTACAATATTATATCTTGGATTTTTCCTTCTCCAATCGGTTCTCTCGTTGCCTTATTGTTTGCATAAGAGCGAAATAGTGTAGTTTGAGATAGTGAAAGGCTATTAAACGCTATATTTTGCAAACGGTGGATCATGGCACCAAACCAACTACACCGAAACATCCATGTGGCCAATTGAATGCTAGAGGAGGTGTCATTTATTTTCACAACAATGTCGTTGCTTCCAGCCTACTTCGTTCGGGTGTAGTCCCTTAAGAGCCATGAGACCAAAAAAATCGCTCAACCGCGATGGGTGACTACACACTTCACATGGCACCTAGAGATGTCTCGTTTAATCCTATACCTTAGTATAGGACCCTTTATAATAGCATGTCTCAGCTTTTTTCCTTCTCCAATAAATGCTCTTGCTGCCCTATTGTTTGCAAAAGCGTAAAATAGTGCATTGAGACAATGTAAGGCTGTCAAATGCTATATTTTACAAACGGTCGATCGTGGCACCAAACAAACTGACCGACACATCCTGGGTGGATAGGTGAACACCAGAGGAGGCATATTTTTGGTGTGAGACAACATCATTGCTTCGGGCTACTTCGCTCGGTGTAGTCCCTTAAGAGCCCTGAGACCAAAAAATTGTTCAACTTTGATGGGTGACTACATGCACTCCGTGGCACCTAGAGATGTCTTGTTTGATCCTGCACCTTGGTGTAGGGAACTTCTACAATATCATGTATCAGTTTTTTCCTTCTCCAATCGGTGCTCTCGCTACCCTATTATTTGCAAATACGCGAAAATAGTGCAGTTTGAGATAGTGTAAGGTTGTCAAACACTATATTTTGCAAACAAGTGGGTCGTGGCACCGAACCGATGCGTTGACACATTTGGGTGGCTAGGTGAATGCTAGAGGAGGAATTTTTTTGGTGCGTGAAAACATAAAAATTAAAAATCATTGTTGCTTCCGGGCTTCCTCGTTTGAGCGTAGTCCCTTAAGAGCCTTGAGACAAAAAAATTGTTCAACTTTGATAGGTGACTACGCACACTCTGATGCACCTAGAGACGTCTTGTCTAATCCTACATCTCGGCGTAGGGACTCTCTATAATAGCCTGTCTCATTTTTTTCCTTCTCTAATCGGTGCTCTCGCTGCCCTATTGTTTACAAATGTGCAAAAAAATAGTGCGGTTTGAGCCGGTGTAAGGTTGTTAAATGGTATATTTTGCAACGGTGGGTTGTGGCACCGAACCGATCATTGTGCACACGCATAGGGATTGTCTTGTAAAAACTTGGGAGGCATCACTTTGGTTCTCTAAGCTCCATGTACTTTTGGGCTACCTCCTCCGTGAGTCAAGAACCCCCTCCACAGTACATAAATCATTGTTAATTGCTTCTCTTTTCTTGTAAAACAATGAAAGCTTCTCGAGCTTCGAGAATTTACAATTCTCTTTAACAAGTGCCAACCACGTGAAGGTAGAAGCTTTTCAAGCACCACTAACTTGCACATAAAAGTGCTAGTAAAAGAAATTTAAGTTTCAAATCAAAATCATACTAGATATATACAAAATACAAAAATTTAATAAAATATATGAACTTAAATTTATCTAACTAACAAATTTATATATACCAAAAAAATTATATATACCAAACATGAGCATTTTAAATTCATTCCAATGAACCATCAAGATCGGATCTACTCTGAATAGCGGGCAGGATTGCTTCATGATCTGACTCTCAAACCTTCCAAAGAATCTTGTTATTAGGCCTTCCTCGATATCTATACAATTTGAATATTTGTTTCTAGAACTTGATGAGAATATAAGAGTATTTTCATGTGTGTCTCAAAGTCTTCAAACACCCAAATAGAGGATTTTTTTAATTGATAATGTTGAATCCAAGTTCCAAGAACTACCACCGACCCTCTAGGGTACTTAATATCTTTGCCATCTATAACAAGAGAAGTCACCTTATTTCTTTCCTGATGTAATGGCATAAGAAATAGTATGTTCCTTCTTCATTGTCTTTTGTTAATAGCTGCAAACACATGTCCTACAAAAACAAAGGTTTCAATTCAAATTTAAGTTGTACATATAAAAATTTCAATGGACATAACTCAATACAAAGATTGTAAATAACCATAAATACCTTTTCGCACTAAAATCAAAATTTCACAAAGTCCTTGGATGTTACAACTTCATCTTTAGAAATAAGTCATAATGTTTTTGGAGGTTGATAACTAAGAAGCAGATTTAGAGGCCTACACATCCATCCATCCACCCATTCTTGTGAATCACACTCAACAATGATGACAAATTCTATACAAGATGCACAAAAACATGTCAACTTTCTTGTCCATGTGGCCCCACGAAGTAGCATTTGAGATACAAAATGAGTGCATATCATGGACCCGGTGAGTGTCATATAATCCTAGTAGTTAGCAATTTGTTTTTCCTCTATCAACAAAAAATATCCAATTGTGGAATTTTCTTGAGAACCTCGGGCCATATTTTTAATACACCATTCCACTATGCTCTTTGCATCTCTTCAATTTAGCACCATCTTTGTACTTTAAATCTTCTCTTTCAAGAGCTCTTTTCACACATGACCCATGCACCGTCATGCTCTCATTTTCCATGTCCAACCTCATTGAAAATCCAAATATGTTGCACACCCATCTTGACATGCATCATGCTCATCCAATAAAATATTTGTACATTCTTAAACTGAAATGTTCAATTATCCGAACACACATAATGTTGTTTTAAGTGGATGTCCCTATCGACAAGTTTCCATAAAATAACCGGAAACACCCTTGCACAAATTCAAGTAGAATGAGTACGATCATCATTGATATAAAAGTGGTACTCTCTTAAAAAATGATCATTCATATAAGTAAATGGAGTAGTGGGGAATCTATTTGCAGAGAATTGATTATTTTTGGGAATATGTAATCAAAGAGTAGGAGAGAAGGAACGATGAGCAATAAATCATACTTATCGATTCTATACTATCAAGAGAATGTATAAATTCTATATGCACAAAAATGGCAACTTGTACTGAGTTGTAATATTGTGATTGAACCTCCATTTGTGGTTGCAATGTGTAATTCTCTACAAAATTGACCATTGAAACAATAGTACCAATAGGAAATGTGTCCTTTCATATCTTGAATTGTTCATCCAACCATCGAGCTCTGTGTGTATTCCTATCATACTCATAAATAATTTCATCCTTAAATTTTCTCATAAATTAAAAAAATGGCATATGTTATGTAACTAGCTCACACTTTGTTTAGACTCTTTTCCATCTTTCAACTAGTATACAATCGATTTATATTTATCAAACTCAACTAAATTATGTCCTATTGCACCTTCAATTTTCTCATGGATGTAACTTTCCAATTTAGGTAATTTGCTACATGTACCATAACTTCCATCTAAACAATCTGACTATAAAAATAAGTAGAATTTAATTTGTCTTTTTTAGAATTTTATATAAAAAATTATTTTATTCATGGTATAAGTTTTTTCCAGAAATGCCATTCTGACCTCTCTTTGCTTGAATCTTTGAGTAGTCTTCAATTTGTGAACCATCGTAATTATAAAACAAAAGAACCTATAGAGGTATTCGTTTAAGCTGTGCTATATTTTAAGATAGGCTATGTTTTAATCTGTATGACTATAAAAATTGTCCAACTTCTTATTCACAAAATATCGTAGGAATGAAATCCTGGAAGATATTGGTGGAACTTGAACACCACATTCGATAACACGGTTTGAGTAATGAAAATTAGAACAAATACGTAAAAATTTAGCATAATGCATTGTCAAATTCAACATGTTGCCTACAACAAAAAGTGGTGTGAGTGTGGTTGATTTTCACATAGAATGGTTTCAACATTTCAAAAAAATGTTGACTAATTTTAATTTCCGGATGCTCTTGTTCAAAATTACGAAAAATTGAGTTTGAGTCATATCTAAGTAATGATTTGGATGTGGTTCGCGATTAATAGAACCAACTCTCCATTTTACATCTCTTGTATTAGGTGAAACTGGTGTTATCATACCAAAATTGAATAACAACTTATCTTATAAAGCATCAAAATTATCTTTTTCCTTACGCGAGTTGTGCTCTAGTGAGAAAATGCCCAAAAATCAAATTGTTACTTAAGTGATTGAAGGATATTACGTCTTTCAATTGCTTTCATTAGAGTTTTTTTATTAACTTGCAACATTTGACTTGTTTGCGTAATCAAACATTGCTTTTTTATTGATTCACTTACAACACTAGTAGAAAGTACACGGCACATAATATTACTATCCCTAGCGCATCTCTTCGACACCAAAAATGTGATATGCATCATGAAGGTTTTCAACAATTGTAGAGGTTTGACCACATATATTAGATGTTGTTAATCCTAAGGTGTTTAATTTAGGTCTCATTTTAATCAATTTTATCAAACTAACCAACAATCGACATCTTTGGGAATCATTTAAAATTTCAAAATGATTATCCCAAATTTCTTTAGATAAGGTGGCTTTTCTTTCCGATTTGTCATTCGAAAGTTTGCAGACATTGGTTTCAAAATATTTTCATCAATTTCAATAAAATAATTACATTTCTTACCGAAAATCCTAGGAGGTATTTTTTTTAAAAAATTTACTTGTCTCAGCTTTCAACCTGAATTTCTTATTCAGATTTTCGTTGTCTCCTTCAATTTCAACATTTATGCATCACGAGTATTTAATTCTTCTTCAACATTGACAAAAGAAAAACATATTCATCACGATTATTTAATTCAACTTCAACATCGATGTGAGTAGAAACATTACTTGGTTCCCATTGCTTACAATAGTAGGGGTTGAAGATGAACCTCTTCTTGATTCACGAAGATTCCGCATTCACTCAAAGCATTTTAAAATTTGTTTACCTCTAATTTTATTGGTATTTTTTACTTAATGACTTCCTTTTTGACTTTGTTTCTTGTATCCCATGATGTTTTGCTTCGGTGATAAGAAAAACGTGTAGAAAACAACAAAATATCATAGTAATTAAATGCACGGTAAAGTCAAACAAAAAAATCACATGGTAATTAGAACATTGGGATGTGTGTAAATATGATTTAAGAACCATGATCACACTTTACAAATCACGCTTGTGGTTTATAAAACATGATCGTGGTTCTTGTTATAAACCGCGATTACGGTTTATAAACCGCGATCACGGTTTATAAACCGCGATCAATCATTCTATCTGAATCATCAAATCTGACCCTAAGGCTTGGGAAATCTTTGTTTTTCCCAACCAAAGCTATGGAAGGTCATTATGAAGTGTAAAAGGTCAAAAACTTCAAATTTGCTCTTCCACAAACTTGAACCATGTTGAAAAACTAAAAACATTTCACAAAAATGGTTCCATCGCGTAGGGGAGACTGTTAACTTCGTAGAAATATTGATTTTAAAGTGAATAGAATAAGATAAATATCATTTTATAATTTTTTACTAACAATAGGTCTTTAAGACATTTTTTCCCACAAATGTTCATGTCTACGTTTAAGACTACAAATTTTGTTTCGCTTATCAAAATGTGATAAAAATTATACCATCCCAAGCGTGGAGAAATTCTATACATGTTAAAAAATATATTTGATTTCAATATTTTTTGATATAGTTATGGTAGGAAAACGGAAAGCGCTCTATTTTCTAAATATTTTCAGACCACTTTCACGGAAAAATCATAAAAAAAAATATTGCTCGAAAAAATAAAATAAAAAATCCATCCCAAGATAGACAACTACATCTAACTTTTCACCAAATGCAAAAAAATAACAAGATTTGGTCATCCAAATTGCGGGAAAACTGACTACAATCTTATAGGTTTAAAAAAAAAAAACCAATTCATATAATTTTAAGTGTTTAATATAGCTAAACTTGTCCGTTTAAAAAAAATAGTAGTTTAGAAACTAGATTCCGGATGCTACGATTCATATTTCTATAAAATTTTCTAATTTTGAGTGCGCGTATTGCTAATAATCCCTACAAGTT
Organism: Taxus wallichiana var. yunnanensis; assembly: GCA_018340775.1. Taxonomy (NCBI): domain Eukaryota; kingdom Viridiplantae; phylum Streptophyta; class Pinopsida; order Cupressales; family Taxaceae; genus Taxus; species Taxus wallichiana. The sequence continues at coordinate 430,954,322 of CM031244.1, read as the reverse complement.
GAGATTTCACTATTTTTTGCAATATGACATCCACTTATAACCCTTTTTTGTCCACCAACTTACTACACTTACCCTGCTTTGATGCTTATCTTTCGGCATGACAGGTTCCCGATCCCTTCAAAATATATTTTTTTACCTAATCTAATAAAAAAATGTTCCGAAGATTGTGAGCCATTGGACACACAACAATATTTGATCCACCCATAGGAATAGAAAACATGGGGGAATCTAGCTTATATTCTCCCATGTCAAGTTTGATACTATGGTATTCCCCTGAACAATTAATTGTACCTCCATTTGCAACCATGACCTAAAATTTATGGGATGGATAAATAAAATAATTCAAACATGCAACCAACCTATTATTGATAAATTATGTGTGCTTCTAAATTCAATCAATATCATTACTTGATGTTCCTATAAATGACCCCTTACCTTAAGGGTGTGTGGGAAGATGAAATCTTGAAATGTATAACATGGAAAATTAGGTTAGGAATCTCTAAACCCTAGTTCATCCATAACCTCGACTTATTTTTTTATATTTAACTTCATCATCAATGGCCTCCATGCAAAACTTATGCATTTCCACTTTCAACATCATGTTTTGGGCCTGCAGAGTATTTGGATTTGGATTGGGATGGCTAGAAGATCCACCCTAGCTAGTTTTTCCATTATTGATAAAATAATGAATAAAATTATTGATAAAATAATTGATAAAATTATAAATAAAATAATTCAAACATGTAGCCAACCTATTATTGATAAATTATGTGTGCTTCCAAAGTCAATCAATATCATTACTTGATGTTCCTTTAAACGACCCCTTTCCTTAAGGGTGTGTGGGGAGATGACATCGACAATGTATAACATAAAAATTAGGTTGGGAGTCTCAAACCCTAGTTCATCCATAACCTCAACTTATTTTTGTATTTAACTTCATCATCAATGGCCTCATGCAGAACTTACGCATTTCCACTTTCAAGCGTCATGTTACGGACTTGCAAAGTATTTGGATTTGGATTGGGATGGCTAGAAGATCCACCTTGACTATTTTTTCTATTACTTTGACATGGAGATCTACCTTGGATTAATCTAATTATGATTGAGTTGTGGTTGAATTAGAAGATGATGATGATGAACCTTTAGATTTGTATTGAGTTGTTACATGATATCATCCAATCATTGATTGATCTTCTCTCGAATCTCCTTGATGGCCATCTCAAACGGTAGCATTTGCTTTGATCATACTCAAGTTGGCTTACCTTATGATCCATCGAGGTAAACCCTAGCATTGAGGATATCATAGTTACCCCTTCTGACTCCAACTCCTCAACTATTACCTCATCCTTACCTTTTATTTTACCCAGGAGTGATAGGATTCTTTTTCTTCTTATGGAAGGCCATGCCATGATGCCTCAAAATAGTAGGATTTATGAATCAAGATCAAATTTTAGGGTTTGAGGTTTCAAGAATAATTCGGAAAAATATGAAAAAACTCAAAGAACAAACTCAAACTAATTTTGTATCCTCTTTCCGAAAATGTAAAGAACTTGGAAAAATTCCACAATTTGCATCCTATAGAGTAAATTTATGAAAAACCCTAAAATCAATATAACTTTTGCAAAATAGAGAAAAATAATCTGCAAATTTTAGGGAACCTTTCTTGTAATGTTTTGCATAACGTTATTTTTAAAATTGCTGATAAATTCTCATCCATGTGGAGTATATAGCCAAAACAACAAATTAGGGTTTTGTAGCGCAATTATGGTCGAGATCAACCTCTTATACCACTTGTAATGAAATTACTTAGATAAATATGAATATCGTAGTGAGAATAACACCAAAATATATAGAAATTAACACAATATACAAGTAGAATGACTTAGCCACTTCGAGGGGGAAACCTCAAAAGCGTATGAGAATACTTAAGTGCTCAATATGATGTTAATATCCTAATCTCTAACTCTATATAAACCCTACTATACTACTCGGAGAGATAATGCCAACCAACTAAGAATATGAAAGCATAAATAAATATGATATGACATGATAAGAGATTATGTTAGCCACATGTACTGTAACTTGTATCTCGATATATAATATGGGGTTAAGGGCATAACAACTTTATTTTCTAACTTGTTACTTTACATATGTTATTTATCATATTGGTTTGAGATAACATATATTGATCTATATTATCTACACACATGTGTTCACAAGGTATGTTGAGCTTGATGCAAGGCATACACAAATTGATACACAATGATAGGTTTCACCCTACTTCCTTCCTAGTTGACCTTTATCATTTGGAGGCATCTCCCACAAAAGGTTCAAGTTAAATATTGAAAAAACATAAGAAAGGAACTATTTTAATAATATTTTCTTTAGAATAACAAAAATATATATAATCACATATAATCAATTCCTACTCCAATGAAATTTTCTCTAGAATAATGGAATTCAATCGTGAATTTATGAAAAAAATCAAACCTACTTATTTTTCCCAAATCTACGAGAATAATGTAATTTACTAAAAAAATACAAATGGTGTTCATGTATTCCCAAGTTTCCCAAAGCATACCTTAATATAATCTAATCACACCTAATTCGAGATTAATCTAGTCAAAATTAATCCAATAACGACATTCAATCATACACTTATGATAAATAGTTTTTAGAAATATCTAAATTTCACCAAATCTACCAAATTGTGACATTTGGTCACAAAATTATGGAAAACGGTGCTCATATATGCCCAATTTCACCAAATCTTCCTTTCCATATTGAGCCACACCTACCAAGTGTTTTATCAAATTATTTTTATCTAATAAGGATATTTGATGATGATGAATATACAAAACGATTGCTTAAACACATCTAGTTTTTCCCAAACCTACCAAATAACAACATTTGATCTCAATAAATTGGAAAATGGTTCTCAAATATCTACATAATAGAAATCATGGCATTATCGGTCGATTTGCTATGGGAAATTGACATTTGATCATGAAAATGGTGCTTAAACATACCGATTTTTCTCAAATCCCCCAAATAAAGACATTTGATCATTAAATCATTACATATGGTCCTCATATATGCCTAACATTTCCCAAATATATCTCCACATGTCTAAGTGTGCCTAGTGATGATTCAATCCAGGTCATTTTTCCTAATAATAACATTCAATGATGAAATTAAAATAAATGGTGCTCAAACATGCTCGGTTTTCCCCATATTTACCAATAACGAAATTAAATGACAAATTAGGGTAAAAATGCTTAATTTCCCCAAATTCACCTTTAGCTATCTAATCACAAAGGGCTTAATCTGGTTAAATTTATGTTAATAATTGCATTTGATCTTGAAATTACTAAAATGGTATTCAAACATACTTGATTTTCCTTAAATCTACCATGTAACGACATTTGATGACAAATTATGCTTTATTATATGATAAAGTATACCTTCATGTATTCATTCAACTACCTAATATTGTCAATTTTCCTCAAAAATAATGATATTTGTTCACAAAGCCATGACAGCTTGTCCACCTATTCAAATATTCCATATTTTCCACTAATCATCAAATGCATACATTTAGTCATAAAATAACAACAAATTTTTCTCATTTATGATAAAAATTCCCCAAATCTACCTTTACGTATCTAATCATGCCTAAAAAGGGCCTAAACTAGTGATTTTATCAAATAATGTTATTTGATCATCAAAAATTAATAAATCTTTCTTAAACATGTAAGATTTTTCACAAATCTACCAAATATTGGCATTTAGTCATGAAATAATAGTAAATGGTGGTCATGTATGCCCATTTTTTTGAAATCTACCTTCAAGTCTATTATACCTACAAAAACAATAAATTCAAAACATTTTTTAAATCTCTTGATTTAGCTCCAACTTGTTGACCATGTTCGCATATGAGTTTTAAGTATAAAACCTCCCTCCCCTTGAATACTATAATTTTCCCTACATTTCATCCGATCATATATTCTTGGTTCCTAAGGTGCCCATCAAGACTTAAATAATCATAATTTTCACATTCACATCATGAATAAAAGATGTCCAAACCATGACGAAAACTTAAGTTAATGTGTGAACCTTATAAGGTCCATGAGATCAATCCAAATATATCAGTTGAAGGCCCAAGCTATTAAGCAATAAAATTACTTATTATCTTCACCCTCTAAACCTTAGGGAACTCTATATTAATTCAATGAATGCATGTACCTAAATGCATTTTGAAATCCCATTCCCCACATGGTTGATAAGCAACATTATCATAAGTTCAAAGTGATAGGGAAATTTTCCAATTATGTAAAACAATTGAAAAAGAAATAATTGAGTTTCAAAATTCCTCATTCCCGATTTTTCTATAAATCAAAATTTTGGGTGTGGATGCTTAATTTCTCAAAATATCTAAAACATACCTTTTTCTTGATATCCCTGACAATTCAATTGTTGATCAAATGTTCTTTGTATGTATGAGTTAGTTGAAATGGACTACAACATACTCTTTCATGCACTTCATGCAAGAAAATGAATTCGGAAAGTTTAATCTATACCAGGTGATAGTAAAAACCCGAGCTCATGATGCATGAGCAAAAGAGGCAACGTCAAGTTTGAAATTGTTAAGAAATCAAATGACATATGAAGAGTACTCAATATTCGAGTTGAGATAGTAGGCTAAGCTACATGATTGTGTTTATGATGGAGCTAAGTTTGAGAGGAGATAATAATGTTAGCATTATCTCGACACTTATAAGAGCTCTAATGTCAAGTGATCCATGGTATGTTGAATTATGAAAAAATATAGACACCAAGCTTGATGTTGATAATGTGATATAGTAGACTCGAACTATTAAATAACAAGAGATTGTGAACCAAAATTTGAGCAAGTTCAAGAAGATAAAATGAGCTACAATAAGAAAGCTGACTTGGAAAATTCATAAAAATATAGTTTAAGTATAATGAACCTAAGAGGGAAATGAAACAAACCCATGAGGTGATCTTACCAAAGACAATTATATCCCTATCTATTTTACAGTTCTTCTCATGTCTTCTATGTCTACAAGAGTTGTGATATCGGTTCGATGGATCATACCCCTTCCTGTTGAATATAGACTGTGTGTATGTCATCAATACTAAAGTTTGGGAAAACATAAATATGTTGAAATTCATGATCCAAATCTAGTTTGAATGAATAATGAAATTTACATCAATATATGAGAGTGACCTACTTCAAGTGACGACCTTTCCCATTTTTATGTACTTGCCCTAAAGATCATTATTGTGTGCACAAAACATTACAATCCTACAAGATGAAGGGTGTCAACTCTAATGAGGAATTGCTGGTCCTACACATCAAGAAAACATAGGGGTCACAATGGAGTTTTTTCAACGACTTTTGGGTAATGACCTAATCAAGTTTGCAAAGTTCATGAACATGAACTCAATACCAAATAGACATATCAATGTGAAGAATCTTCCATGGAACCTTCCTAGAAATGACTTTTGTGAAAAATAACTGAAATTGTCATTGTTCTCAATAGAGTGTTTGGAGTCCCATCCACTCACTAATTCTAGGATTAGATGTATAAACTAATCTACACCATTCTCGAAGGGAAGCAATTAAACATTTGGTCCTCAATCATAAGTGTTTGAATTCACAATCAACTCAACAAAGTAAGAGATACAAGTTGTCTCTACATGGTCTCATATTTGGTGTATAAGGTTGTAACGAGAAAAATATTTCCAAACTTGGAAACCAAAAGAACCATGCTTCCCTTGCAGAATGGAGTATTTCACTTTTACCCTCAATTGGAGATCAATATACATTGTAGACATTTTAGGCGAGTTAACAGTTCCTTTCTCTTACATGTCATTAATACACTAAACAAAGACTTCAATAGATGAATATAAAATCAAGATACGATCACATTATGGGTTGGAGTAGTCGGTTTATGCAATTCTCTACCTTCTCTTTTATCAAAGTCTATAGTTTTAATGGTATTCCTTACAAGCTTCACGAATTACATGGGGAAAACTTGGGCTTTGTTGGAGTTATGTAGACAATTATCATAGTACATGAATTCTTTGCTAACAAGAACAAATCTAGAATACAATTCCCAATTTCCATTAGAAAGTACACTTTCCCTATGCTCAAAGGTACTAAATCAATGGATGTTGAGATGAATAGGATGACTCAACAAGTGTATGTGAGAAGGTTTGTATGAAATTTACAAGGTCTTAGAAGTAATTCTAGGTCACGCTTATGACTTTCCACATGTTAAGGATTATTTGGTGAATTGTGAAGATGAACATGATGTATGTTTCAAGGAAAATTCCATATTGACCATGAACCATATGATTTCCTTTGATTTAGAATAAAATCTATCACACATGATAAAAAACAAAAAACAATACTTATTTGACCCCGCATACAATCAAATAAATGAAATCCTATCTCTATTATAGATTGGTCTATTTGGGAAGTGATGACACTTGAAGACATAACCTAAGGTGGCTGTAGATCGTAGACTTGTTTGGCTATGAAGGATAATTTATAAGTGAACAATAGTTGAGAACCATCCCTTGAGAGAGCATAGATCTCTACAGTCACACTAAAGGAGACCAACTCAAGTTTACCATAATGTTTCGTTTGTTCGGTGAGACATTCTTAACTTGAGAAAAAAGTTTCAAATAGGGCTAAAACTAGTAGAGATTAAAGTCAAAGATAAGAATTTAGGATCATGGATAACCACTAAGATCCATGAGTAAAGAGGAATCCCAAGATCATTTTTAAGACAAGGGAATGCAAGAAATAGAAATATCTTAAACCTATGCAACCCACTCATTGCATACCTTCTCCCAATAATCTCGATTATCCTTGATTGATCTAACATACTAATTTGCAGTTTATAGGTTTTGATCAAAATCAAGATCTTACTCTCAACATTCCAACTTCTCATGGAACATTTAAGATCTTATACAACTAATGACTAGACCAATGTTGTCTGTCTTATCGTTTCCCTCTTCTTGACCCCTTAAAATTTGTTTGTAATTTTTAGGTGACTCTACTACTACTGAAATCCCAACCTCTTCTCGGCCCCTTTAAATTTGTTTGTAAGTTTTAAATGACTCTACTACTACTAAAATGCCAAATCGAATCAATGAAGTGGTCAAGAAGAGGAAAAAGGATGGTGAAAACTATTAACACCTATATGTATTTCTCCACCAACCAAAAAGTTGAAGATGATCTCCTAGACCACTGATGATAAACAAGGGGTCAAAGATGACATCATAACTATTCACATTGGTGACAAAAACAAATAAGACATGTCAATAAGTGATTATCGAGTTTCCAAATTAATACTAGGAAATTCCAAAAAAATAAGATGATAAAGTACGTGCAATATTCGTTTAACATAATTATTGGGTGTTAGTCAATTGGTGTCATATGTGTAACACTTTACTAATGCATTGAAACATACTTAGTGCATGTTCATCGTGACACTTTTTGATAAAGATACTCTCTTGGAAATTGGAAATATCGGTAGAGAAACAAAAGCAAGCACGGTTGTTTATGGATGAAGTCATAAAAATGTTTGATAATATTCAAACAAATTTAGATGGGCTATTTTTTTAAGTTGATTTCAATTCGGAGATGACACTTATGGTAGTAATTACTCCCAATTTTTAGAAAATGATTCAATTGGGATTTTTAATTCTCTTGCTCAAAAGCAAATATCAACAATGATGATCAAGACATTTAATGTTTATAAATTCTAAAGAAGTTTGATGACATGAAAAAAATTGTAATGAAGTCTTGTTAGGAAGTCAAGATCCCATAAAAGAAAACCCTTAATATTTTATCATATACAGCATCAAATCAACTCTATACAAAAGTTCAAACAAAAATTATAAAGTCTTCTACATCCTAATGTTTTGTGTTTCCTCTTCTATTACAAAATCAATCAAATTCCATGTTTTCTCTAATAAAGTATAGAATAAATTGATGGAGTATCACATTGTCCCTAAATTTATTTTTGAAGTGCACACGATATGTAAAATATTATTCAAATCTTCAGGTAGAAAGAGAACTCTTAAAAATATTTCATTGAGATAATCAACACAAATGAGTCAAATAGATTAATATATCACTCTTGTTGGTAAAATAAATAATTTATAAAAAAATAATGGTTTTTATAGGGAAAACTAAAACAATCGATGAATATAAAATCAAGATCCGATCACATTATGGGTTGGAGTAGTTGGTTTATGCAATTCTCTACATTCTCTTGTATCAAATTTTATAGTTTCAATGGTGTTCCATACAAGATTCTGAATTACATGAGGAAAAATTGGGATTTGTTGGAGATATGTAGACAATTAGCATAGTACATGAATTATTTGCTAACAAGAACAAATCTAGAATACAATTCCCAATTTCCATTATAAAGTACACTTTCTCTATGCTCGAAGGTACTAAATCAATGGATGTTGAGATGAATAGGATGACTCAACAAGTGTATGTGAGATGGCTTGTATTTGAAATTTTCAAGGTCTTAAAAGTAATTCTAGGTCATAATTACGATTGTCCACATGTTAAGGATTATTTGGTGAATTGTGAAGATGAACATGATGCTTCAAGGAATATTCCACATTAATCATGAACCATATGATTTCCTTTAAGTTAGAACAAAATCTATCACACGGGATCACAAAAATATTCGGTTGACCCTACATACAATCAAATAAATGAAATCTTATCTCTATGATAGATTGGTGTGATGACACTTGAAGATAGAACCAAGGTGGTTGTAAATCATACACTTGCTTGCCTATGAAGGGGGATTTATGAGTGCAAAATGGCTGAGAAACATCCCTTGAGGGATCATAGATCTTGTAGTGCCCACTTCCCTTTGAAACCTTTTTGATACTAATCATGATACTGGTGAGTATATTATGGACATGATTATGGACTTTATTATAGTATGTTGTTAGATGTTAGATCAGTGATTATTGTTGACTTGATTCAGTTATGATGCATGATGATTATTAGAGACATTTTCTATGTTGATGATGATATACTGTTTGACATGGTTATATAATGGATGTTGTTCGAACTTGTGATATTTGGATATTGTGAGTAGACCTAGAAATATAAATATTTTGATGATGAGATAGTTGTTGATAAAACTATAAATGATATTGTTAGATTGCTTTGATGTTGTTGTGATTCATATATCTAAATGATTTTGGGAATTATATTTATATTATTTTGGATGTTCTGATATGGCCACGAGGCTGAAGGAGGTATTTGTGTTTTGCAGGTTAAAATATCACAACAAACATCAAGGGATTGGAGACCAACCACATTAGAATTCTAGATGAATTCAACAAGGTCACCATGGCAACTAGTATTTGCTTGTGTGTGTTTGTGTGTGTTAGGGATTCCCATGGGGATCACCTTTAATTGTGACCAAGGGGTTTTATGTATTCCTTTTATTTTGGTCCCTTTTGTTTATGTTTGCATGTGTTTATTTTGTGGTGCTTTTACCCCTTTCATTAGTCATTAAATGGTGTGTAATATTGTGAGTAATCATGTTGTTAAGTTAATTAATTAAAATATGTCATAAGAAAGTAATTAATAGAGTTGTTGGCCATGATTTAAAGTGTTATAAGTAATGTGTAAGTGATGTGTAAGTGATGTGTAAGAGATATGTAAGTGATGTGTGAATTGATTTTTGAGTGTGAAACACTCCACCTTCTTGGAAATTCGAAATTGTCCTTAGAGGCTAATTTTGGAGGCTTGTGGGACAAGTTAAACTTGTCCCATACCTCTTAAATTTAATTACCAACCATACCTATGGTTGGAGAGTTGAGATTAGACTTTTATAATGCTTTTTGAGAAGGCAAATTGCAGGTTTTAATTGCACCTTTCTTACATGATTTAATTTCAGTCCTTTGGGGTGTGGGTTGGATTTGAGTATGTTAGTAAATTGTCATATTATTCACCCACCTATTTATTGTGCATTGGATAATGAAATTAACTTTTGGGGTTGGAGTTGAGGATGTGTGATGTGGCATCCTACATGGATCCACCTCCTCCTCTTCCCTTCCCTCTTCTATAAAATTCAAATTCCTTGCCTTGTTTTGGGTTGCTTCATTTTGGAGACTGGATTCTTGGGTGAATTCCTTGTTGTTTTGGGAGCTCTTGTTTTGAAGAAGTTTTGGGAAGATTTTTGCATGCTTGTGCTTGGTTGTTCTTGGATTGCTTGCATTGGGATAAAGCTTGCTGATTTTGGAACTTGGAACAACTCCATCATGGAGAGGTAGGAGCTTGGCTCTTGAAATGCTCTTCTTTTATAAATGTAAATGTTAATGTGTGAATGTTTTGGCATGTTTTGTGGGCTGTTGGGTAGATGGCCTAGGAATGGTGTAGGAGAAGACTATGGGGTTATTTTGTGGGAGGAACAAGTGTGTTTTAGGGAGGTATAAGGGCGGAGGGAGTCGGGATTTGGATTCCACCTTACAAAGAAATAACTTACATTTATTTACTCGTTATGGGGTGTCATAAGAGGTTGGGGAGGCATAAGGGCATGTCGGGGATTTGAAATGATATATATATATATATATATATATATATATATATATATATATATATATTCATGTGGTTTGTCCTCGGTGGTGATACCCATTTCCCCTTTAGGAGGCAAAAGCAACATCCCCATAGTTTCTTGCTCCTTTGGTTTTCTAGATGAAGCCTTAGTAATGCTTGTCATGCTTTAATGTAGTTGTAAGCTACATTTTGTTTTGGACTGTATTTTCTTGTGGAAATGTTGTTTGTGTGTTTGTGAAAGCATGTTGTTGCCATGATTTGGATTACATATTTTATTGCATTTTGGTTGGAGCTCGAATGCCAATGAAGAAGGATGGATTCTCCTCTTGATTGAATGTCTTGGTTAGGTGGAGAGCATTGCCTTTCCCTTACTCTTTGTAATGACCCAAAAAAATCAACACCGAACAACACACGGTGAAATACAGGATAATTTTTTTTTGGCTTGCTTGACACCTAACATGACACAACATGTTGTCACCAAAGATACAACTAACACTGTGAACAACTTGATACAAGGATGGCCATAAAGGCAGCATGGAAACGTTCACACCTATCAAGGACAATTTACTTTTCTTTTTGACAAGACAACATGGAAGTCCAACCACATGACACACTTACATTTAGGGGCATCCCATGAGGAAATTCTTGTTAAATTTTCTTGTTTACTAAAACGTCTCTTAATTCTTAACTTACGTTCTTATAAAATTTCATGTAATGATTCACGCAATTCTTTTCACAAGGGAGGACTTCTTTCTTTTCAACTATTGACTAAATAGCTTAAGGCCAAGCTTTCTAAAATAGGATCATAAATTTTATGTCCAAATCTTTTTATTCATTTGATTTTAGAACATTTTCCATTTCTTACAAGGTTAATTAATCTTACTCAAGCCACTAACACCTGTTCCATACCTCTATTGCACAGGTGAAAGCATAAGTTCCGATTGAGGGAAAGTACCGCTTAGGGTTTCATAACAATAACCTTCTTGTTTAAGGATCAAATTTTGACCTTGCTTAAGAAATATCACCATGAATCAAGGTAAGGGTTAACGGAACAGGACAACAGAATTCAGCTTCAAGGTCACATTGTTCACTATCCGTCTTTTATTGAGGCTAAGAGTTTATCAAGATTGGTTAAATGTTCCATCTAGACTTTACTTAATTAAGTTTGACAAAGGAGAACATTTCAAACGATAGAGAGATATTTAAGGTTTTATTAATCAATTTCCCTCCTACTTATTAAATCCTATCATCTTATAAAATCTAACCATTGATTTCACCATAAAAGGATAATGTTTATTAGTTTAGCTCGGGAAAAACAAGTAATCATATTTTGTTACAAAAGATAGATTCCTCTTGATTGTTCCAGGCCTCAAATGCTATCAAGTAGATCACATCTACATTAATATATTCATATATATAAATTTTAGTTTAACTTTTATAAGGACTATCCAGTTCACTTTATAGTGCTTACAAACTCATTACTACTATGTCTTAGAAGGATTTACAACTCAACATTTTAACTCAAGAGCAAAGTTTGACAGTTACAACAACAATACTCTACAATACATTTACTAAGGCACTGACCCTCCTTCTAAAATGTCCAAAGGCCCTTTCCAAATTTTTATAACATAATACTCATTCGTACAAAGGAACATCATAACCAAGATTGATGCAATAATCTACAAGTCTTTCCATCATCTAACCACATAAGCCATCTGCAACAATTAATAACCTGAGTCAGTTCGCGAGAACTGAGCAAGATAAGACTATACATAGCAACAATAAGCTACTAGCTAACAATACCATGAAAGGAAACATTCTATTTCAAGAAATGGATCAAAGTTCTAACCTCTAACAACCTTTTGATACAAGATATAATTTTCACCATACCAACTAAGAAGAGAGCCATATGTTTTAATCATGATCAATATCTCGAAAACCACAAAATTTTGACAACCAAAATATGCAATACAAAGGAATTTATAATATTGGAACAAAGAGTTGAGAGTATTAGGATTTCAATCATGTAATCCAGTAGAATACGTGATCGAAATCTAATATGCCGCCCATCAATCAACATTCTCTAGGTGAAGTCGAAAGATGAAAACCAGTCACGATCTTAGTCACCAAAAACAAACAATAGTTCAATAAATCATTCTAGAAGGCCATAGGCCTAATAGGTTAGAAGTAAACAACGAGGGTAAGAAGAGAGTTCCATCATGTAAACAAAAGGTTAAATGGCTGAAAATATTATATTCAAACTCAAACCATTATTTCTTATCTAACAAGTGACTTCATAGCTAATAAGGATGAGTGGAAAGGATAAAAGAAAAAACAATGTCTGGAATAGGCATTGCCTAGAGCCTACCTACTAGACATAACCAAGACCGGAATAGAGACAAGCCCCATGACTAACCAATTCCATTAAGCAAGCTAGAATTCTAAACACATCCATTCAATTTTCATAACACTTTAGATTTATAACCCTCCCATTCTAGAGGAAACATAGCCATGAATCTAGGCTTGGTTGAACATTTCCGAAGTCAACTCACTTCCAAAAATTGTAAATGTTATACAAAAACATAGTCTCTCACTCTTCTTAGTTTACATTTCATCACTATACATGTGTTAACCTACGCAGTGATAAAGCTCATAATACACCACTGAAGATAGATATCCTCCCACGATGATCTTCTATAAAGATGTAATCACTACCATTAGGTTCGATACATATACAAACTATTCCATATTTTCTTTTCCCTTTTGTTTTTTTTTTTTTTGTTTTTTACAACAAAATATATTGTCGACCTTCCATTACAATCATTCTAAATTTGTAAAGAAAAGTCACTCAGCAAGAACGAAGTACAAAAGCAATTTTGACTAAATTAAGGAACATCATGTTACCTTAATCAGTCGATGAAATCCTTAAATTTCACAAACCACGAAAGATATTACCTTAACTCCATCAAGGCATCATGTCTATACTTGATTAAATCAACCACACATGGAATCATCAACATTCCACATCGTAACACCATAAAGGCCATTAATATTATCAAATTTTACTCTTAAGAAGAGTAGAATCAAATGGGGTTCTATCAATAAATTATGCCCTTTTATAACACAAAAAAAATCTAAACTTCCGTCCCGTTCGAGAACCTGACAACTAAATTGAAAAGATAGAGTCTAAACCAAAATAATTGACCCCAAGGTTCTCAGAATTTTTGTTTATAGCGCACAATAAACAAATTGCCAATTCCTAAACTCTTAACAAAAATCAAAGATGCACTTCAACTCGGGTTAGCCCATAAAAAAATGATATGCAGATGCCCGAATGGAAACATCGGTGTGTAGAGTATATTGCGGGATCACAGCAATTTAAATCACTTCAAGAGGCAGCTTTGCTCACTACGCTCTTGCCAATGTAAGTTGTAGAAAATCGACATGTTTACAGATGTCTTAGAAGAGAAGTTAATTTTTTATGACGTTATTCGAAATCCACTAGATTTATGGATTTGCAATCCTTCACTGAAGTTGCAGAAGACAAGGTAATGATTTACTTCTTAACTTAATAATTCATGAAACTGTCTTCTCTTAATTTTTTTTAAAATTTCTGTGCGTAAGCTATTTGAGGGAAACAAAGGGATTTCATTGGGCAAGGATAGATCCGAATAAGAGGTTTGAGGAAGGGCACTTGGATTCAATGAGGAATTCACTAAGAGTTCTCGCTTTGGGAAGGCGCATGAAAGCTAATGGACAAATCCAGATGAAATTTAACAAATTTAGATATCTAAAATTAAATGCAAACATTCCTCTACCGCCTCTGAAATTAGAGCAACTTGAGAGATTGCGTGTGTACCAAGGCCCAATATATAGTGATGTTAATCAAAGACTAACACAATCCACAAAATCACAACCTAATACCATTTCTAGAAAGAAAATGTTTGATTTAAGAGGTGCATTAGCTTCTAGCATATTATGTATATGGTTAGTCTATCTTACTGTTTTAACGCATCCACCGGTCGTGTACATCCAAGCAGGACTGCTCACCCACCCACCCCCTTTTCCTCTGCTTCACTAGTCTTTTCTTGCAATAAACCACACCAAGATTCCCTTTTTGAAGGAATGGCCGAGGAAGAATGCAACGGGTGGCTGTCCAAACACTATGAAGCTGCGCCGATACGGAGCTTTAATGTCATTCAAAACCCCCAACAAAACCAAACACGCTGATCAATATTCTCAGCATCTCAACAACACAACTCACTACACTAAATAGATCCGCCTCTAAGAGATCCTCTTCCATGGGTTACATCATAGAACCAGCAAGGTCTCAGTAGAGAATCTCGAAATAAACTTCATCAGTCTGCTTGGTAACACCCTCACTTTGCCACAAAGTCGATTTTTGGGAATATCTTGAAGGAGAATCTTGAATTTGAGGATGCAGTCGAAGCTGAACAGATAACAACGAAGTTGGACCACCTGCTTGTTGGAGCGCTCAAAAAGGCTTCTACTACAGCTGCAAGATTTTGCAACAATGATCACAACCGAGGTCAAGTGCGGCGAACATCGGGATCAACACCAACGGTTCCTTGGGATCGCCTGCGGCACTGTCGCACTTAACTCTCTCTGGAGGCCACCGATTTTCGAGATAAGTTTACTTTCTACCACCTGTAGCTGCAACATATAGCCAATTACTTCCTCACGACACTTTCCTAGGAGAATATCGGTTCTACGCTCCACCGATCTCGCACATGCAAAGCACGATTTTGAGAACCCACACCCACCCTCGCAACATCAGGGCGATAGACCTTCATTTCACCATCAATGAATCCACTATCCAGAACACGCTGAAGCAATTCATCTGTTGCAGCATTTGATGGAGTGCAAACAAGCATTCGTGGTTTGGGCAGAAAGCAGGCATCCTATGAGAGACAACAGGTTGTAAGTCAAAAGAAATAATAAATGGGGCATGTGTGGCCACCAACCAGGAAAAATTGGACACGCCAATGCAAGCTACGCGGCCACCAAAGTTTCTTTGCATGAGCGAGTCAAAAAGAGGTGTCGGGGTTATAAAATAAGGTAGATTGGTGAACAAGTAGGTATGTCGAACAATGAAGATAGTTGGTGGAGGCACCCAACCACACACCACTTGCCAAAAGGACAAAAAACAACAACTCATGGAACAACTTCTCCCTCACGCCAGGCAGGTCGCATAGATGGCCATAAAGGATGGCATGAAGGTAGGTGAATGCAACTATTTTCCATTAATTTTAAGCTTGCATGGAGCCAAGGGAAAAAGACTAGAGGTTGCAGTTTTTAAGGCAACACATTTGAATGGCTAACCAAGGCAACAATAATAGACATCCTCTTCAATTGCGTGAACCCAGGCTCGGTCTACGGGAGCGACCGACAACGTAAAAAAAAAACTTAACGATAATAATTAATACTTAAAATTGATAACAATTGAAAATAAAATATAATCACCAATCGACAATAATAACAATAGTGATATTATTATTATTATTATGGATATTCCTCTTTAACCGAACACATCCTAACACACCAAAACGTCATTCCAGCCCTCTACTAGGATAATAGAACATGATATGCCTTTAACAGGGTATTCATAAGGGACACTACGAGGTCTACAACCAGAGGCAACGACAACAAAAAGAGGAGGCAAGACGGAGACAAAGGATGCTAATCCTTCTCTATGAAAAGGAAGAAGTCATCGGACGAATAATGAGAGCACTCATGAATGATCAATGTTTAGCAACTGGGTCACCGAAACAAGGACTAAGGTACACCAAATGGGGCATTACACTCTTGTTGTGATCAAATTGGAAGAATGAGAAATCTGCATGTTCTTTCTCTGGAGCAAGGAAAAAAAACGGTTTGACAGTCCCTTGTGAAATGAAATATTATTGTAGCACTTTCCCACTTTGAAGTGGATGATCTGTATATTAATTGTAATGGAAGGATACTTTGTATTGACAATGAAAGTTGAAATTTGAAATGTAAAAGAGTTATACTCAATTTTTGTTTTTTTTTGAAAGAATGTGAAAGAATGAAACGTATTTTGTATGTTGTATTTTGAAATCGAATGGAAAGGAAGTTGTAAGAGTTTCATTTGAATTGATGGATGTGGTTTTGTCTTGTCCATATGATATTATTCCATTGGAAATCTATGTTTAGAATGCACTATGAAATCCTTGTTTGGAAAGTGGAAAAGTGAAACACGTGAGAAGAAAATGTATTATTCTGCCTTGTATATAATATATGATTTTGGAAAGAAGAAAATAAGGAGGGTGTAAAGTTGTCTTTTGGAATAAATAAAGGATTTCATAATCTTTCTCAAATTGTATGTTGTATTGAATTTAATCATCTAGTTGTGAGTTGTAATCTCTGTTTGAAAGGAAGAAATATGTGTAAAGGAAGTGTAATACTCTGTCTTTTGAAATATGTGAAAATTGGAAATCAGAGATGTATTTTAGTTTTGAATAGTTGGATTGAATCAAATAAATGTATTAGATTAGGATTGGAACATATTATAATACTTGGAAGAAGAAAATGACAAATAAACCCTTTAAAAATTTGATCCATGTCTTGTATTTTCAAACTGGCAATTATTTAATCCAAAATGCATAGATCGAACCTGCAACAATGAAATAACAAACTAAACGATTAAATTGAATTATTTTTCCCTAAATGAATCCAACTAGACAAAAATACTTAAAAGAAATCTTTCAAAACTTGGCAAAATTGAGTTCAAAGCTTTCACAGTCGTTTTGCTATCAAAATTGTAAAATTTCAAATTGGAATTTAATCAAATAGATCTACCTCAAAAAATTATCCTAATTCCACCTAA
Source organism: Taxus wallichiana var. yunnanensis (assembly GCA_018340775.1). Taxonomy (NCBI): domain Eukaryota; kingdom Viridiplantae; phylum Streptophyta; class Pinopsida; order Cupressales; family Taxaceae; genus Taxus; species Taxus wallichiana. The sequence continues at coordinate 430,936,815 of CM031244.1, read as the reverse complement.
TAACAATTCTCCATGTCTATTTGACATGTTGAGAGAGGACAAAACAAATTGAACAAATCTCACAAGGTAAAATTTACCAGTTTGCACTATGGAAGCCTGCATATCATTTTTTTGAAATTGACCCCTTAAAATTTATTAAAATTAAAAATTATGATCCTTGAGTAAAGAGGACATCGATAGCTTTTGAGAAAGTCCTTGTTTTCCGAAAACTGAGCTCTCTATCAAAAGTTATGGCCTTCTGAAATTTTTCTTCACTTGGTGTCAAAGAAAAATTGGGAAAAATTTTCTAGCAGGCCCGAATTTTTCCCTTAGCACTTCGGAAAATTTTTGGGAAATTTTCCAAATTTTCCCCTCCGCCCCGCAACCAATTAGAGGCTACCATGTGGCACCACGAGGTGTCAAGCGAAGGCGGATCCCTTTTTTTTTTAACTTAGCACTTCAAAAAAAAATGGGAAAATTTTCCAAATTTTCCCGCTGCCCCGCAACTAATCAAGTGATGTCACATGGCACCACGAGTCATCGTCGGAGGATCGGGTCCCTTTTTGCCTTTTTGCGTTCCGGAAAATTTTGGAAAATTTTTCCAAGTTTTCTCCATTGCCCGCCAAAATTGCTGCCCGATCATTCACACGAGAGAGGCCGGGTGAATGTGATACTTTTTGCCCTTCATGGCGTTAAACAAATTTTTTCCTCGTTGCCCCACTTTTCCCGTGTTGGCTTAGGAGACGCCATGTGTCCCTTGTGGACTCGCGGGAGTGCGGGAAATTTTCCAAATGTTCCCACCGCCCCTTTTTCCCCGCGTAGCTTAGGAGGCGCCACATGTCCCTTGCAGACCCACGGGAGCGCAGGCGCAATGGTGGTTTTTCGTCCTGCATGGGAAATTTTAGAAAATTCTCCCACACCCCCAAACCCGCCCTTTGGGCAAATTTTCTCTCCTGGGCCCACAGGCCTGCTCTTGGGAAAATTTTCACCCCAAGGCCCGCCGACCCATAACTTGAAAAATATGAGGAGTTAGGAGGACTTCTTTATATCATTGGAAAGGTGATGAAATTTCTTATCCAATGGGAATGATTTAGGAAATTTTGAATGTGTTAATTTTGAGAAAAATTAAGTTGAACCTTTAAGCCTATTAGAGAGTGGGTATGGTGAGGAATTACCCTCTGAACCTAATTGAACCTTCTAACCCTAAATTTTGGACCTTGTGACCTCTAATATATGTTAACAAAAGAAAAGTACATTCTAGTGGATTAGAATTTATGAAGAACTTGTTAGTGACAATTGTTGTCTTGTAACCTGGTTGTAGACTCCTTTAAACAAAAAAAAATATTCCATAATTTTCCTAACTAATCCTATGTTGTTCTTGGGTCTCAAGTGGGTTGTTTTTAGCGGGCATCACAGATCTGCGGAGGAACACTAAAGGAGAACAACTCAAGTTGACCATAATGTTATGTTTGTTCGGTGAGACATTCCAAGATCATATTTAAGAAAAGGAAATATGAGAAACAGAAAGATCCTAAATCTACTCAACCGAGTTAGTGCATTGCATACCTTCTCCCAATGATCTTGATTATCCTCGATTGATCTAACATACTATTTTGCAACTTTTAGTTTTTGATTAAAATCAAGATCTTACTCTCAACATTCCAACTTCTCGTGGAACATTTGTTTCTAAAGATCTTGAACAACTAATGACTAGACTAATGTTGTCTTATCACTTCCCTCTTCTTGATCCTAGCTTCAAATTTATTTGTAAGTTCTAGGTGACTTTACTACTACTAAAATGCCAACTCGAATCGTTGAAATGATCAAGAAGAAGAAAAAGAGTAGTGCAAACTCTTGCTTTAGATTACCACCTATATGTATTTCTCCACCAAAAAGTTGAAGATGGTCTCCTAGACCACTAATGATGAATAAGGGGTCAAAGATGCCATGATAACTATTCACATTGGTGACAAAAACAAATAAGACATGACAATAAGTGATTATCGAGTTTCTAAATTGATGCTAGAAAATTCGAAAAACAAGATAATAAAGTATGTGCAAGATTCATTTAACACAATTATTGAGTGTTAATCAATTGGTTCCATATGTTTAACACTTTGCTAATCCAATTGAAACATACTTAGTGCATGTTCATCATGGCACTTTCTCTGATGATACTATCTTGGAATTTGGAAATATGGGTAGAGAAACAAAAGCATGGTATGAGAAAAAGCTAACAAATAATTGGTGCTTATCGAAGAAGTCATAAGAATGTTTGATAATATTCAAATAGATTTGGATGAGTTTTTAAGTTTAACGAGAACAATTACTCCCAATTTTTAGAAGATATTTCAATTGAAACTTGTTATTCTCTTGTTTAAAAGGAAATCTTGACAATGATAATTGGAACATTTAATGTTTATAAGTTCTAAGGTAGCTTGACAGCATAAAAAACAATAGCACAGAAATTTTGCTAAGAATTCTCGAGAAAAATTCCCTTAGTATATTTATCATGTACAACACCAAATCAACTCTATGCAAAAGTTCAATGAAAAATTGTAAAGTTGGTCAAAGATAAATCTTCTACATCCTAAAGTTTTGTTGTTTCCTCCTCTATTACAAAATTAATCGAATTCCATGTTTGCTCTAATAAAATAGCCAATAAATGGAAGGGTTGACACTTTTGAAATATTCAGGTAAAAGCGAACTCTCGAAAATATTTCATTGACAAATAGATTAATATATCACTCTTGTTGGCAAAATAAATACTTCCTACAAAACAATGGATTTGTTGCAGGAAAACTAAAACAATCGAAGCAAATAGAAGGGAATACCAAAATAAACCAGAAAGAAGTTTTTAAGGCAAAGCTTGGGTGGCTTGGAAAGCGAAGGGGAATGCTCGAAAAGGATGCCGTATATGTTGTGAAAACTGAATTGCCCGTAATATTGTTCCGTCTAAACTGCAAACAAACATTCTCCCCTTCCTCTCTGAAACCACTAACACCAAACCATTGCAATTTACTGAAACGTTTAACTCGTACAATCCTCCACTCGGTCTGTAATCATCATCTTCATCCGATTCTTCTTCTTCAATTTCCTCATCATCTGATTCTTCATCATCTTCCAATTCCTCATCATCCGATTCATCATCTGTGCTGCTAAAATGGCATTCGCGCACCATTTCCTGTCCTCCTTCCCCAAAGTGACTCATTTCCAGACGGCATAACTCAGACCATCGATATTCGCCCCCATCAATTAACTGCAATTCCCACATCTGAAATATCAGCGTATCCTGAAACACCAAAACCACTTTGCCATCGCAACCTGTCAAGTTCCAGTCAGAGTCAGGGGACACTCCCGACCCAAGCCTATAATTAGGGTGAGGGCTAGGGTTAGGGTTAGGGTTTTTAATAAGCTCCCAACGGAAGCTACCATCCCGCACATCTACGGCCAAAACATCTTCTAATTCGCAGCGCCAGTAGAATATCCCTTTGGAATAAATCGCCCTCGACTTGGGGCAACAGATCCAGCCCTGCCCCGGCTGCGGGAACTTGTGCGGCGTCCACGAATCAGACTCCGAATCGTACACCTGCAAACTCATGTAATTGCAAGATTTGTGTTTTTCGTCATGGTTTTCGATTTTCATACAGTCGGCAAAGTTCAGTGGCTGTCGATTGAAGCCGTGAACGACTGTGTAACGGCCTGTGGCGGCATCCACACCGAAACCCTCGAACTCGGCCCATAAATACTTTACCCCGTCGATGAAAGGGATTCGGCGGAGCTCCCCGTAGCAGGGTTCCACACGCTTCGAAGATTTGGAGTTTGGAAATCGTAGAAAAGTATCAGGCCGTTACTGGAATTCGCATTCACACACTTGTTGCCTAAGGGGAGCTCATGAACGATATTATTCTTGTCTGTTTCTGAATCTATTGCCCAAATCCTGCCACTTCCACCTCGCAAAACTTGACGGCTTTCGAACACGATCAAAAACCCTCCGTTGCAAAAATCGTTAAGCGGAATATTCTTCTCAGTCTGTTCAACCACACGAACCTTCGCCATCTGCTCGAACTGTTCAATCACACGGATTTTCTCCATCTGCATGAGCTCGATCACACCGTTCCGTTATCCCTTTCTCGCTGCCTTTTATAAGAAAAACACAGCATGCTCTCTTGCATATATTTTTTCTTTTTTATTCCGGGGCTTCATCAACCCTAATGCTATTTTTAATTTTAATGATTTTTTCTTTAAAAAAAAAAAAAAACTTTTGAAGTGTTAAAAATAACATAGTCTTTCGACTTGCTGATTTTTATTATATTTTTATTGGAAAAGAGGGATATACAATTTTTCAAAAAAATAATTATAAATTAAATTTACGACTTTTTGAAAAACCATTTTCCATATTTTTTAATTGCAATTGTGTCAATTTAAATAAAAAAATATTCCTTTCGTAACTTGAAACCGACTCATAATATTATTTATTATTATTCTATAATTAATTTAATATATTTACTTGTTTTAATTGCTTCCGTTAAAATTGATAATCTCTTATTCATGTTTAGCTTAACATCTTCCTATTTAAATATAAATCCCATCTACAAGTTTATAATTGTAAGCAATATTTGTTTATCGAGCTCACAAAAATATAAAATATATTTTAAAAAATTATTACAATATATTAGTGAATTTATTAAATATTTACTAAAATAATACATTTATATTCTAATTAAATTTTACACCTTGCATATTAGATCTCTACCTACAAGATGAAATATCATTTATGGTTAGGTCTATACATACAATCAAAGAACAATGAAAGAGCTTGGTTTCTTATATCAAAAGAAAAGAATTGTCAAACATATATTCAAGCCGATATGCATTTTTTGTTGTCAAACGGACCTCCCATTACAATGCCCATCAATGGTAGAGATTGCACCCAATAGTGGCAAGACCATCACACATTTTACAATTGTAGTGTCTTGCACTCATGCACTCTACCGGTAGCTTGTGGTCACATCACTCAAGGTGCTGGGCATTTATTACACCTAGGTATTATTCGTTAGGGTTAGCAAAGTGTGTATGACTTATGGGATGTCTGTATCCATAGGTGTTTTTGGCAACAAAGGTACCCAGAGATGGTCCCATTAAAAATCGATGCTTCCACCTCCACTACGCATCTACAAAAACGTCCTCCTTTATTTCCTACACGTTGTTGGTGGGGAGACATGAGAGGCCATGGTGTAGTAAAGAGGTGTCTAGGGTATAGAAAGAATAGACTAGGGTTAAAAGGGTTCTCAGGTATAAACTCATGTTGTTGTTATCTACTCGGGTGTTTCTATTGGAAGGTGTTTCAGTTGTTCACCAGAGAAATCCATTGTTGTGTTAGGGTTTCAAGACCGGTGGGTGATAGGGCTTCATTTTTCTTATTTAGGTATTTTTTAGAATTTTCGGTCCAAAAATATGGCTAAACCATGTATTTTTATAGATCACGGGTTACTCAACACTTGGTTTGCTTTTATGTTATTACATAATTATAAATCACATCCCAAAACACTAACCACATAGGTCATAATTTAGCTTCTCCACCTATTGCAAATTTGATTACTCAATTAATCTTTTGTTTTGGAATTCTTAGAGAGAATCAAGATACGGATCAAGATCACTCATCCCACTCCTATTAAGAGAGAATAATTAAACTATGAAGACATCAAAAAAATATTGCACCAAGGCATGAGGGTATATGTTCATTACTCTCATGATAAACATACTAGACAATCTATGATTTTAAGGTTACATACCGACCTTCCGGTTTACTTTTACACATAAGTAGGATGAAGTTACACAAGTAGGTCAAATGACATGACCTACTATTCACATTGAATTCAAGCATGCTTAACAAAAACCCTTTAAGGGATGACACCCAAAATAAAGAACCTTGTTAGTCCAGGACACTAATAGAAGGTCACATAAGTGTGACCGACCCTTCACAAAGTTATAGAAAGATAATGGTGTAACATGATAATGGCATAAGATTGGTCTCGGGTTTAGTTTCTTCTCACACATACATCAAGATATCTTTTACAAAAATAAAAGATGATCTACTTACCATATATGTTTTATTTATAACATGATTAATCTACATAAATATTTGGAATAATTCAACAAGTAAGGATCACAAGGAGCCACCTAGAATAGGATAAAGTGACACTCTTTATAAATGTGGTGAAGAAGAACAACAAGTTCAAGGTTCCATTCAATCTCTCCATGATATATAAAAGTAAATGAAGAGGTAGGAACCTACTAAGGGAGATAAATAAGTTTAAATAGGATGTCCGACTTCATTTCATATTCTTTATTGCATTCAAATCCATCCTTCTAGTCCACAACTGCTAGATTCTAGCACAAGACTAGCCACATATACAAGATATAACAATAATATAACATCTTTCATCCCTCACATGAGTAAATTTCATAATATAAATATTTTCATTATAGTCTTCCAATCATATAAAACTCAAATAATAAGGGAAGGTACAATAGAGGGGAACCAAATGTAGTGGGAGCCTCTTATATTGTGTGTGTGTGTGTGTGTGTGTGTGTGTGTGTGTGTGTGTGTGTGCGCGTGTGTGTGTGTGTGTGCGTGTGTGTGTGTGTGTGCGTGCATGCGTGCATGTGTGTGTGTGTGTGCGTGCGTGCGTGCGTGCGTGCGTGTGCGTGCGTGCGCGTGCGTGTGTGTGTGTGTGTGTGTGCGTGCGTGTGTGCGCACGTCTTCTCAAACAATATGCAAAAGAACACATGAGCCCGACCCAAACCAAGTTAATATAATAAAGTAGCGTTTTTATTTTTATGCCAACCAAACATGAAACATAAATATCAACTACATTAGCCAAGGTAATGGGAATTTTGTATTGAGTCGATAATCTATATTCATTTATCTCTGCAACGGGAATATCTTTTCTAGGCTTGATCACCACAAGAGGCCTAAATGCACCAAAACATTGCTATATAGGATATATAATTTATTTAATTTTGATCATATTACAAGAGATAAAGGGTAGAGTTGTTTTATTTTATATAATGTCATACAATAACATGACATTTTGACTAGATTACAAGAGAAAGAGGGAAAGAGTTATTTTAGTTTCAATACAAATAACTCCCACACGTTAGTAGTCAAGGAAACTTGGTAAATCATAGATGACCATCCAAGTAGGGGAGTGAAATCATGTACTAGTCCTTGTAATATCAACAAATAAGTACAAATCTAACATATATAGTTAATTAAGATGTATTCAATTCGAGCAACATGGCTTAGAGTAATGACTCATAAAATTTCATCATAAATAGGAGAAATTGTGTATAACATTTCACAATGTAACAAAGTAACTAAGTGAGCACAAGACCCAAGTAGAGAAATAGTTAGATAGATTATGAATTTAGGTCAATGAAATATAAACACCCAAGCATTTAGTCTTATCGGTCATTACCTTTGTGTGTCACTTTAGGTTCTTCAACAAAAGTACCATTGAAAGTTTCACATTGAGTATTTACCTAATAGTTAAAGCATTGTAATGAATGCAAGAAACACAACGAGTAGTCGAGAGTGTATGTTTCCCATCATAATCAAATATAGGTCAAGAATTTTATTATATCCATAATTTCTTAGCATAATGAACACCCGGGAGCATAAGTGGCTAAGAATGCATCCAAAGAATATAGAATCCAAAATACAACTCAACTACTTGGACATAATAATCCTTATCTAATATGGGTCGGGATTATCATAACATCTTTATAGGATTAATTATAGCTTGCATCTAGCATTTTTATGCACAATCCCCTCATGAGAATGAAAACATGAATCCATTCATGAGTAATATGATCAGAGATAGGATCGATGAAGAATTAGAAAACAATATACTATCAATCATAAAACATTAAATTTGGTTATTAAATGAAAATTAAAACACAATAACATAAGCACAATCCTCTTAACTCTAGTAATCCTAACATGGAACCATCTAATTGCATCCCATATAAAAATAATAATTAGAAAAAATATATACAATGCATATTTTCTACTCTCTTTTCAAGTTCACTCACACAACTAATCTCATATACACAATAACGTGTACGTGTACACTTACAAAAACAAATGAAATATTATAGTGGCAACACAGATTATTATTTTGCATCTTTTAGCATGCATTTATAAGCTTTCCAAGATGGGAAACCATTCAAAGATGCCTTTATAAACATTACAAGATGGAAAACCATTCTAAGATGCCTTTGTAAGTATTCCAAGATTCCTTTATAAACATTCATATATAGTTATTTTATTGTAATTGTATGATTGGGTTGTAATTGAGTTATTCCTACATTCCAATACAAATTATAAAAACCGTAGAAAAATTAAATTAGTAATCTAATTAAATTACAATAAGCCTTCCATTATAAACATAAAGGGCATGATTGAGTCATAATTGGGCAAGAAACAACACAAAGTTTAATATATGCAATGCAAAGTTCAAAATATGCAATGTGACGTTCAATTTATGTAGCACAAAGTTTAAAATATGTAATGTCAAGTTCAAAATATGATGTTCTTATAATCACAGCAACCTCAATCTAACCATTTGAGAATAATTTTCCTTATCCAAAAACATTGAGTATGTTGGGATCGAAGAAAGATTTAAATTGTGCCATTGTTATACCCTAAAAGTAGGACTTCTACTCAACATAAATAAATGATTAAGGTATAATTGGGGTCAAATTCATATTGGTAAAAAGAAAATGTGAAGTTTAACATATGTAATGTGAAGTTCATGTAAGATTAAGGAAATGACCATATAAAAGAAGATGCACATGCATGATTGTTTATGTTTGGCTAATACATAGTAATTCTTGGGTTATCGGGGATGTCTTTTTTAATATTTTCCTATTGTTTGTAGTCGTAAAAGCTTATACAACCTAGTATTCATTCCTTTTTCCTAGATAATAATGGGGCTTGAACATGGTATCATTTTTCACTAAGGAATACAAGTGAGACTACTACCAATGAGTCATGTCAATGAGAAAATTGATGGTGGTGGAAGAAGGAAAATGTATAGAAATGATACCAATGATACATGCTCTTCCCATTAATGTCATTTTTCTAGTTTTACATTATTTGGTCTTTGGAATGATAGATCTCTTCATGGTGGTGCTACATTTAGATTTTTCTACAACCGATTTTGTTTGATTATGAAATCCTTGAATTTCTATTACTTGTTGTGTCACAAATATCTTGTTCCTCAAACCCATTTCTATCCTTTTTAAAATTTATTTTTCTTTCATGTGTTATTTTTTGGAAAATGTTTCTGATTTTGTAACCCGATCAGGCTTGATGTGTTTAAAAAATAATATTAAATTTTAGATTCACCAATATGAAATGTTTATATAAAACATTGGCAGATTTTCCATGTGCATTGTGTGTGTGTACACACACACACACACAAAGTGTGTTCTCTTCTATAATATTGAAATTTTCATTGTATATGTTCTACTTAAAAATAGGTATCTTGAACTTTGGAATTGAAAATATTGAACTTCACATTGAAAATATTGAGTTTTGCATTGTATTGTTGCTAAGTGGTATGCATAAATGGAGGAAACATATTTCAATAGAAAAATATGTGTACTAGAGATTTAGAAAACATTTTCCACTTCAATCATGTCATCATGTGTAGGGGTATACAAAACCTACAAAATTTAGCAAAACAATAAATCTAAAAAAAATTACCCTTAATAATAGCTAAGTCGAAGGCATCCCAAGTAATCGCCAGCGGTGATTTAACTCTACATCCCATGATGTTAGATAATATTCAATGATGCTTTGGATTAACATTTATGAAGAAGAAAGAGATTTTGTGAAAATTGATAAGTTTTCTTGAGACCTCCTCACAATCCTTAATGATTTATTTAAAGACTCTAGATTTATTAACATCATCTTGCTCCAAAAGAAAGGTTTCGTCAACAAATTGTTGCAAGCTGATGTTATCAACTCCATCAACCACCTTGATACCTGTAAATATTTTGTCCAACATGTCTCTATAGAAGATGAGGTGAGGGATTCCAAAACAATGATGTAGAGGAAGGGAGAAAGGGAATCCCTTACTACTGATCCTCTCTCAATTTTGAAGAATCCTTGAGGTTTTCTGTTGATGAGAACCAAGAAGTAGGGTGTGAAAGTGCATTCCTGTATCAATTGGATGACCTTAGGATTAAATCCCATCTTTCCCAAAATAAGACCTAATAATTTCCACAAGATTCTATCATAGGCCTTATGCATATCAAGTTTCACCATCATAGCCTCATAATTCGATTTTTCCACTGAATGCACGGTTTCATGGATGAATATAATACTATCCAAAATCTGCCTTCTTGAGACAAAGACACTTTGGGTAGGAGAGATGAACTTGTGTTGAACCTCCTTAAGTTTGAAGGCTAATATTTTAGAGCAGACCTTATAAAGAGTATTACAAATGTTGATGGGTGTAAAGTCCTTGAGATATTTGGCTCCAGTCACTTTAGAAATCAGGACTATAAAGGTATGGTTAACCCGTTTGAGAAACATACCACAATTAAAAAAATCCTTAACAGCTTGCACCACTTCTTTTTTAATAATATCCCAGTAAAGTTGGAAAAAGAAGGTTAGAAAGCCATTTGGGCACGTGGATTTATCTCCTTACATAATGAAGATAATAGCTCTAATTTCTTTTGTTGGGAAATTAATGTGTTAGTGTGAACATTAATAATGTTTGTGGAATTATATTATCTAGATGATAATATAATATTGTAATAGTTAAGTGAGCATGAGATATTATTATATTTTGTGTGTACGTGAGTTGTGAGAACAACTCACTATTAGATAGCTATGAGAAAATAAAGGTGGAGAGAATCATGTTGGAGAGATAAGTGGGGATTAGGTAATTAATATGTGATATGGTTTGACTCCTTATTCGAGGATGTCATTTACCTATTTATACATAATCTCTTCATAATGAAAATTATCCCGTATGAATAAAAATCAAATTTTTTCTTGTGTTATATTTTATTGTTTCTACATTTGAACCTGAACCAAAAATAATATCTTTCTCACTAGGAATCACAAGAAGATTTCTATTCTCCTTTGCATTTATTACTTTTTCAAAGAATGAAAGAGTTTCTTCCATTTTAATACCATTTATCTTGTGGCCCTTAGCATATGGAATCTGAAAATAGCTTATGATAGTTCCTGAAATTTCCTCCTCTTTTGTGGCAATGGATCCATACGGTTTGGTAACTTCAAGAATTCAAGCTTTGTTAGCTCTTATGTTAGCTGAAACATGAAAAATATGGTATTCATGTCCCCTTCCTTGAGCCAATTTATTATGGATTTTTGTTTCCAACATATTTCTTCCTTAGAGATAAAATTATGAAATTAGGAAAGTAGGAGCTTCTCTGATTTTTTTCTTGTGCGCTCCACTCCCCTTCCTCCATGAGTTCCATAAGAATTCTCAAGTCTTCTTCCACTTCGCTTTTTACAAAAAAATAATTCCCAAAGACCTCCTTGTTCCATCTCACTTAATTAATAATAGCTTTTTGGGACTTAATTAATACCATTGATACTTAATTAATGATATTGATAGTTTCAAAATTCCTCTCACTTTTATAAAATAATGGAACATTTAAAAAATAATAATGGTTATTATAATTTAATTTTAAGATAACCATAATTTAGATGGTTGCTTATTTTTATGTCGAAGGTGTGTTTAGAGTTAAATTCTATATCATTTGCACAAACCTTGCCCTTACATGTATATGCCAACAACATATAATTACTTTAATTTCATGTATGTTTCACTCTAGAAAGCTGAAGGATCCTATATAACACAAACATTCTACAACTTGTTGGACATTTGAAAGAACAAAGACAAAATATAGAAATGTTTTGAATTTGTATAATACAATGCAAAAGAGGTGTATAAATACAAGGAGGAGAAGGCAATCGGTTCAATAACTGCATGAAATGTTAATAACCACAAACTTGTTAATACTATGTAATAATTAATATGTTATATACTAACATTCCCCCTTATTACATTATTTTTACAAATGTACCCCCGAATCATCATCTTTTTGATTCACCATCTTATTGAGTCACGACATGTCTTTTATGCTTCTTATAGTGAGGATGTCATCTTGATTTCTATAATTCTTTCTTAGATGTGCTCTCATTTGTCAAAATTTCAAATGAAGAGGTGATCTCGGAATTCTCATGTAGTGAGACATAAATGCTTTTGAGAGAGTTCAATCTTGTGTTTGTTAATTGCATCAATGTCTTCTTCAAGCTTGGCATGAGTCTTCTCTGTTAGGTATCATACATCCATTAAGACTCGATCACGTGAGTACGTGACACACTATGTTCTCTATTTGTAAATTTTGGAGACTTTTAAACAACGCATGAGTAGAAGCTGTCGCTCTCATGGACTTTTCATCAATCTTTCAAGGGCTGCATGTCTATATAGTTGCTTACAATATTGCTAACATGTCGAGAGAATGATTGTCATACACTTAGATTGTTGCATAGGATCATAGACTTTATTGACCAATTTTTTAGGTTCTATGCGAATATGTTATTCTCTTATGTAGCTTTATTACACCGAAGGCATTCCCCCTATGGGAAAGGCACTTCCGATGTTTCTGCAACTATGATAAATTTGATGGCCTTTTGGAATTTTTTTCAAGGCGCTTAATTTTAACAATGGTTTGAATTTTTTTCTTGTTTTACAGGTTTCTATTTTTACTTAGTCCACTTCCGCATGTCGTCCTCTACCGCGAAGGGCGCGTCGATACGGAGAAAAGTGACCTTTCTTACTGGCGAGTACGAGGAAACCATGCTCTCTATTAAGCCTCTGCAAGACCGTTTGATAGCCCTTGGCATGAGCCACACCCACTGCTTTGGGGGAAAATAACGGGAAGGGAACCCTAGATTCAGAGTAGAGGCGGTCATGGATTATGGTACAAATTCAAAGTAGAGGTAGTCATGGATTATGGGATGAGGCTAGGCCAACACTTTCATCAATTATTTTTGACTGATTTTACGCACTTTTTGCACCAAGTGATGAAATTGCTTCTTTGTTTTAACTATTTTCTTCCCATCCACATCACCCCATGGATCTGTCCAAAATCCTCAAACTATCATTTTTAGATGGAATTTTTGTTTCATGTTCTTCCGTTAGATAGAACACAAAACATTATTTATTTTTATCTATAAATTTTTCATTGTTCTTGGTTGGGAATTTTTCCATGTTTATGGTTATTTATATGCAGGAAATGATCTTTGAAGTATGGTATTGTTTCAGGAGTGGGACATAGCGGAATGATTCGGATCCTTGTATCTAAGAGGAAGATGTCGGTTGATCACAGAGGGTGTCGTGGGGAAGGCCAAAAGCATCTTGATTAGGGATATGATAATATAACCTTAGTATTGGTTTTTATGGTGTTAGATTATTTAGAAAAACCACATTAACATATGTTATTTATGCCTATTTGAGAGAAGAAATTGAAGGATGGATACTTTCTAAAGCTACTCTCATTCGGGACATGTAAAGAGGACCCAATGTAGAAGATCTACAATCATTGATTTTACAGGATTTGAGGAGGGTGAAACAAATAGTAATAGACATCCACAATGGATGAAGAATCTTGAAAGAAACTATAGAAAAATAAGGTGCCTTCTTATATATTGAAAATGCCTGTTCGTATAACCTCTAAAAAATATTCTATTTAATGAGATAACAAGTGTTAAGAAACTCCGTCTTTTAACAACTAGAGAAATAAATGTGTCAGTCTGATTACAAATTGCATAATTGAACCTGTAAACTTTACCTAGTGGGATATCTTTCTGTTGATGCAGTCCTTAAATTCTTATGTAGGAAAACAGATAGAAAAAAAGACAAGCTCTATCATTGTGAAAGAACTCATACTAAGAAAATATTATAGATATGTTATTATTGTCTTATGTTTTTTGGAAGTGGTAGGAGCCTATCTTCATCAATGGAAGAATGAAGTAGAAGCTTACAAAATAGTAGTTCATTGTGGGTAGGATATGGATAGGATTTTAGTGGCACCAAGAAATACAGTTTTGATGAGTCAAGGGTTTTCATTTCCTAAGAGGTGCTCAAACCAAATTCTCATGAGCCATTCCTTGACATTTTATCTTTCTTCTATGATTGGAAGTGGGAAGTAGCATGCATTGTGGTGGAAGAATAATTTGAATGTCTACATGAGGGAGCTCTCCTCAAAATAAAATGTGAAGGTATAAGTATTCACATCTCATTCTTGTACGTTGGCGCAATAAATTGAAAAAGAGCCAATTTACAAATGCAACTAAATTGTCTCTTATATTGAAGAATGAGGAGGTTTGTGGATATCAAATATTATGAAAATAAATAACAAAAATTGCATACTCAATTTTTTAAAATTAGTTTGACCAAGTGTTTGAAATCCAACACCTTGTTTCTCAAATAAAAGGAGTTTGGTTGAGAGAGAATCAGAGTACATTTCATATATCATCACAAGTGTTGAATATGATGAGAACTTCCCTAAGAGTATTTGAGCACGTTACTAAATCTACCAATGAATATATTAAATCTCAAGCATTTTAGTTACATAAATTAATTTTATATTAATTTTAGTGTATCCTCTTCTTCCATTGTCTTGTAAACAAATTATATTTCAGGAAATAGTATTGCATCAAATGTATGTAATTGGAACCAAACAATCATATTCTTCTTTTCTCACATAATTGTTTTGAATATGATGGAATTTTTTTCCCAAGATTTCGTCTCTCAATTGTTACTTTAAAAGCTTTTAATTGCCACTAGTTGTAGACTACGAGATAATTTCAAATGAAAACAAAATGACCGACTGAATCATGGGAAATAATGGTTTTAGGCAGAGGTAGATCAATCCCCCTAGGTAGCAATGTTTATTGTACTACATATTTCATGTATTGATTTTTCAATGCTAACTTCTCTATATCTTTGAGGGAGGGAAACTCCCAAGCACGATATTTTGTATCAAGATTGATACCTGCACATAAAGATCCTCCATATGAATAGGTATGTTGGAAAGCATATTAATTTTGCTAGCTTAACTTTTTAATATAATAATGTTGTTTACATGTCGGGACTGCAATTTTGGTTTTTATTTTGGCAAAATTATTTGCAAGTAACTGTTGACCACTCCTAAAACCATGCCAAACATAACTGTTGAGCTAAGCTTTCCCTAGATACATACCTGGTATGTGTACAATTTAAGTATGTTGTGGGTATGTACCCCAAGCCCTAGGTATTTCCAATTCCGGGTATGGAAATTTGTACCACTGATCGAACCCGGGGCTGTGGGATTTGACTAATCCAAGAAGAACTCAATTAGATGTGAGAGAAACTACTAGAGGTATCAAAGATTACACCGATCAATACATATAATGACTAATTTCAGCTGTAATAGATTTCGTCTAGTGTAAAGACAAATATACTTGTAAAAATAACATTGGTAATGAACATAATATTAAAAAAATTAGTAGCAAATATAGCACTTGGAATTCAAACATCACACTTTCAACTTTATAAGAAGAGAGTTGTAAATGAACACATTATAACTAATTCCAACAATGAACAATAAAAATGGTCTATCAATGAGATTGCCCACTAACCAAATTCTAGATAGTAATGAACAATAGTAAATGAGGCCAAACAAGGACACCTAACTAATTTTCAGGCATCAAGAATTTGATAGAACCACCGCGAGTAATGCATTATTTTTAAGGGAGTGGATATCAGTTATGGGTCGTGGAGGATGCAGTTGATTTCAAGGGGAAATTTTCCAATGCTGATTACTTTTTAATTGGAAATAATATGTCATGGAAATAAAAAAATGCGAGCTCAAAGTGCAGAGTCTTTTCAATGCTACATGTTAAGATTAGTTGAGCAGATGAAGCCAATCCAAGTTATAATGCTAAGTAAAGAGTGTAAATGCATTAAGTAGTCCAAATTTAATGCATAACTAAGTTCAACTCAATGTCATGAATGAATTGATCCCTACATAGTTGCTTTCAATGCAAGTCTACCAATTTGAGTCGATCAAAATTCAAAGAATTAGAATGGAACTTTATTTGGACGTAAATGACGTAAGACATTAGGATATGATCCCAACTAAGTTCGAAGAAATAACTGAACTATATACCAATCAAACCCAAAAATTAATTCCAATGTAGAACTATAAAGTGAATAACATGAAGTTGATATCTTTTCATTGAAACTACATGATTATGCAAAGAAGAAAACTTGAGGGCTTCAGTGGGATTGAACCTCAATAGAATGTTGATTGAAATTATCATAATTTATGGGCCAAAGTTCTTTAACCTTCAATAGAATGTTGATTGAATTTAAGTGTTACCCATAAAAACTGACGAAGCATTTACCGATTTTAGCCACGACTTTTGCCCATTGTCTTGTTTCTTTCACTTTCTTGGGTTTGTTAGTAAATGGAATTAGTCCCACGATCTCTTCCTCATGCCTCTAAATTTTGGATTTCCCGAGTTTGACATGCAAGGGTTTCCATCATCTGCAGGACTGGAGTGATTTTCTGTGCCTTTTTCTCTCCTCGTCTCGTCTAGTGCTCTGGTGGTATGCATTTATTTTTACAATTATTTACAGAAAATGGTTTATGGTTATTCATTAAAGGTTAATTTCTTGGTTTACAAGTAGGATTGATAAAATTTAACTGGGAGAGAGGCATTGTATGTTAAGCTGGGTCCTATAAAAAGAGCGAGGCTTAGTAGTGTTGGATGGTTCTACTATGGAGGAAGGGGAAGTGGGATTACATTGATTTGGAGGGCTTTTTGATAAGAATTATCATAAATTGCATTGGTGGTATGGATTACATATATATAAAAGGATTGTTGATAAGAATTATATGAAAGTGCATCGGTGAACCGGATACCTCAGAGGAGTAATTATCTAAATAAGTAAATAACCTCATAGACCAATTTGGCCTAAAAACATTTGCAAATTATTTCATCACTCCTCTATATAGGCGAGAAGCACCCTAGCTCCTCTCACCAACTCGTCCTCTCCACCTCGGCCAATTTTTAAAAGGTCAATATACCATTCGGCGTTCACATTGCAATGTACACATGCGATTGCTAGTATTAGAGATGATGGAAAAAATAAAGGTGGGATTTGAAGTTGTGTTTGGTATAATTGATTTGAAATACTTCCACGTCTCCTCATCTCTTACACGTAGACTCCGTGTAAAATTCCTCACAATTCAGTTTCTAAACAACCATGTTTCTTTGGAATAGTCTGCAATATCTTCTTCCATAGTAAAAAGTCGATAAGTGTGATGCTTAGAAATACTTATGTCAAGTCACGGCTTTCACACAAGACTACAGATTTTGGCTATGAGAGAAGCTGTTGATTGCCACGTAAATTGCTCTTTCCATGCCTCCTTGCTTTAACGTGATCAAGATCGAGATAATAAAAATGAAAACATATAATCAATGTTATTTAGGTTGGAATAATCTGGGATGTGGAATAGGTTTGGGACATGCAAGGTTTTAATTCTCATCTTTTTATTTCCAACTTTCAATTCATCTTTCTTCCTTATCTAACAAATTAAAGATCGTCAACCAAACACCTTAATGTTATTAAAATGTAAAATATAAAAATATAAAATCTCAATTGGTAGATAAAATCTTCTTATCACTTATATGTCCATCTGTTGGAGGGGTCAATTATCAATGATTGTTCTTGCATTGTATGCTTTCTGCAACTAATCGAGCTTAAAGCTGAAAACCAAACCTATAATGTGTTCTGAGAAGCAAGGAGTGTGGTTTCGTTTCAAACTTAGAACCTATTAAATTCTCGCAATTTTCATTTCCAAGTTTATATTCATGTCTTCGTCTTATCTAGAAAACTAAATCCCATGTAAAAGAGAGCCTTGACACCATACAAAAACAACATAAAAATAGATAAAAATTGACAAAAAATAGTGTGCTTGTAGAAAAGAAAAGTTTTGCATAGGTTCCCACAGACTTTTCCCTGGGCCGAATTAAGGTTTCGGAGCGCCCTAGGCAGTACTCGGAGAGTACGCCCCCCCATCCCCCTTCGGGACTAGGAACTCACCTATTCTATTTGTAACTTATTGGTGGGAAAAATCAAAATGCCAATGGAAATGTTAAAATGGCTACCTGCGGATGCATCAACATGCCTCTAAAATAAATAAAATAAAACTACTAGTCTAATTGTCAACACTCTACATATTTCCTCATACAATGATTCAAGTTTTCAACAGTGAACTGGAATAAAGACTAAAGTTGAAATGACTCGATCCGGTCCCCGGACCAACAATTTACAAAGATGAAAGATGAGATGAAAACAATTAAGTTATTAACAAATTATAATTTACAAAGTGCTGCCAGAGTAGACACTAGAAGACTCAACAGTAGGATGATTGAGAGACTAAAAAAATATAATTATATACCATTAGTAATTATAGTAATACCGTCCAACGGTCCCAGGGGCGCGGGTCAGGGGGGGACTAGAATCTTGGATTATTCTCATGGGGCTGGGCCGTGAACATGCAAAACCATGAATAAATTTTTCTACACGAGCATGGTTGGTGAAAAATAGTAAATGTTAATGTGAAATTAATTGGTTTGAAGAATCCGGGACTATCACTACAGTCTACAATGCGTTATGCGAGGCTCTAGTCTTGGGCATCGTCACCATTCACCATTTCACCTAGTTACTTTAGACTTTAGTCTTTCACACAGGCTCACAACACACACACTCCAGTCTCCCTTCAGGGTTCACGGAGGTCCGAGGACCAGTTTCCTTAACACGGTAACACATCGAGGACTGAATCACTGATGTTTAACGGATGAGGATCATCAATCGACAATCACGATTCACCTGTGCTAAATCATAAATGATTTGAATTTCACTTGCGTCAATTTGTAATTGTAATTGTTTTTATATATGTGAAACTGAAACATCGAATGCACTGAATGGGCTGTTAGGGATTAACTATTAATATCATTTTTTTTTCAAAATATTAATAAGCCAACAAACAACCTGAATTTTTTTTATAAAGTAAGGTGCCCTCTCTTTTGTGTGCCCTAGGCAACTGCCTAGGTTGCCTAGGGTAAGACATGCCCCTGCTTTTCCCCACCCTTCGACTATTCTTCCCTCAAACCACTTCTTCATCACCCATATTCATTTTCTATTGTTTCTACCCCTCTAGTATCACTTGGATGTATCTCTTTTGGTGTTTCTAATGCACATTTCATGTATGATTGCTAATTTAATACCTACCAACATCATGTATATCTTTTCAAAATAAATAAGATCCATGTTTGAAGCATTAAAACACATGTTTGAAACATTCTATGAGAGAAAGAAGACTCGTGTTTGAAACATTCAATGATAGACAATTATAATGCCTAATTTCATACTATATAAAAGTAATTATAATTCAAATTACATCTAAATTAAATGACTAGAATATTCAAATACATTAATTTAAATTTATTTAAAGAATGATTTAATACCAACCAACATTGTGTATTATTTATCCAATGAAGACCTTTAGTAAAAGACACATGTTTGAAGCATTCTTTTAAAGAATATTATGCCAAATTTCATACAAACCAAGTAATGTGTATAACGAGATGCAACATATCGGTGAGACTAAAATTGACATCAAGTTTAGACAATATGATTAGGGCATCCAAATATATTAATTTTTTTTTGAAGCAAACAAATATTGTGATTACTCGGTTTCTAACTAACAACTAACCCAAAAAAACTAACTCTTACACTATGATAAATAGTTTTGAAAGCTAATGACAAATTAATGTTAATTGTGTCAATAGTATAAAATAAGTACTTTTTTCACCAATAAGGTTTTTTTTATACCAATAACGACTACCTTAAATTGTTCATTATTTGTAAAGATTCATTGTAATTAGTCATTCTTAAAATCTTTGATATATATCTAATCACACGAAATTGTATCTAACTAGTCATAATTAGACATTATTAGTGTAAAAATTGACCAATTTTGTGTCAACCACACTCTTCATTGAAACTAGTTAGTAAATATTAGTCTTAGTTTCTCCAAGTTCTAATAAAAAAGTTAGTAAATTTTATGATCTAGTCCGACCAATTAACCTTAATTAATCATTGCTAGTTGTACTTAAACTTTATTGAAGTGAACATTCTTTAATTTGAATCTAACAACACATTATGAATATATTAAACTAGCAATTCCATGTGTACATTGCAATGTGAACACCAGAAGGTATAAGTTATTTGATTTATAGGGATACATTAATTACTTTCTTAGTTGTGGTTTTTAATTATTTGGGGAGAAATTGTATAATATTATATATTTTATTTATTTAATAGTTATAAACAATAAAAAAATTGATATTATTTTAATTCATGGGAATAATTTGAACAAAATTTTATCTATAAATCTAATCTAAAATTATATACACTATAAAAAAACA
Source organism: Taxus wallichiana var. yunnanensis (assembly GCA_018340775.1). Classification (NCBI taxonomy): domain Eukaryota; kingdom Viridiplantae; phylum Streptophyta; class Pinopsida; order Cupressales; family Taxaceae; genus Taxus; species Taxus wallichiana. The sequence continues at coordinate 430,916,234 of CM031244.1, read as the reverse complement.
TAAAAGTCTCAACATGTAAAGAGTTTAGTTGAAAACTCCTAAATAAACAATTAAATGCAATCATCTTTAATTAAAAACATTGATTTTACTTCTTGCACTTATAATTAATATAATAAAATTATCGATATTTTAAATGAACCCATATTCTTTCCATGTATTAAATGTATCATACTAAACACTATTTTACAAAAAAATGCTACTTGGGTAGAAGTAATAACCCATTAAAAATATATATTCTTTATAAGGATAATAAACATCCTATCTAGAATCTTACAACCTATGAATATAAGGGCTATCAATTCTTGCTAAAATTACCTACATAACACCTAAATTGTCTTTTACCCAACTCAAAAATATATCATGATTCGAGAGCGAGATTCGATAAATGTGGGAGGGGATCCATGTTGCGAGAATGTAGTACCTTCATTTTGAAAAGCTCAGAGAACACATTTTTGTACGTGTGGTTGTAAATAGATTACACTCAATGGTGTCTGCTGTACCCGCTCTCCAAGCAGAGACCATCATGTCACAGGCCCTTGGCATGCCCTTCGACACTTGACTATTTTCTGTCACATCATTTTATGTTCACCTATTATGAAATGTCACGTATTTAGTTTAATATTTAAGTTTAATGCAAACATACGAATATATGAAATGTTTGAAATATTTGCTTCAAATATTGGCTACATTGACCACTGAATATGCAAGAACATCAAGTCTTAGTGACCATTTTTTCCTTTAACAACCCATGTTTTTCATATTAATTCAGTCCACTCAGAACCCTTAAAATAGATAAAAGTGTGCTTGAATTTCTTTTAAAGGGGAAAAATTGGCTTTTGGGCATTTTGTTCCTTTTCCACTTGCCCAAGAGGAATGTTTTCATCAAAGCTAAATCAATCCACTTCCGATACTAGTAGTAGTACACTCTTATGTTGTTGCCTACTCTAATTGTATAAGGTTCCACAAGAAAAATAGTTGGATCAAATGACATCAAGCAAGCTCGTGTTGATATAATTTTTCCACAACTCCAACTACACCACTAATTGTGGAAAGAAGAGTAGTGGTAAAAGAGGTAAAGACCCAAGTTAAGAATCTCTAGGCTTGTATGGACACTAAAAGCTGTTGGGCTAGAATTTATTATAACTGGAGATGATTGTTTTCTTCATCTATGAATGTAGAAATTAGCGCAAATCCAGAACATCCTCACAAAAACTAATGGCCATAGTTTCAAGTGTCTTCCATTTTTGACTGGCCTATCAGTTCTCTAATTACATTCAGATGTTTATGCTTAAGACATCAACAGATTTTGATATGCTTGAGCTTGACTTGAATGGTTAGGAATGTGAAATTTTTGTGTTGAAGTCATTTTATTGGACATACCAAAATATAGAGACAAAAATAGGTGCACATAATTGGTATTATTCATCTAAAAAAATAGGTATCTATAGTTTATACAATGTATTTTTAGAGTATTAAGATTTATGAAAACATTTCAACGGTGCAAAATGACATATGGTAACAAATTACTTATTAATTTTAGGTCCTATTAAAGTTGAAATAGCTTTCATTGAAGTATACAAATCCATTAGGAATGTTACACCTATAGACACCAAAATTGGGTCACACTCCCCTTGGTCCCCTTTTGAATAGCCAACTTAAACACATTCACCTAACCATGACCCTTATACCCCACATTAATATTAATTTAATTATTTACAATTAAATTAATACTCATCCTCACTTCATTCATTATTTAATTACCTTAATTAAAACCAATTTCCACCTCACCTAGACACCTCACCATAGACCTATTCATAACATGTTTTCATAACTAACTAAGACTTATCCCTACTTACCTTAATGAACTAAGACTTAGTATAACCCTAAAAGCACATGCATATTCTTCCTCTAACCACATTCCCGCGTATCTAAGCGCAACGTTCCATTTAGACCCGACACAAAATGAGAAAAAGATGGAAAAAGATAGCCAAGATCTACTATTTTAGGCAACCTAGGATATCCCACCTTAACCGATGCCAGTCAACCCGAAACCGACACTGGTAACCCTAAACCGTCGTCGGTTACCATATAACCATTTTGGTAACCTTGTTTGAGAGGTTAGACACATTCTCAAGTTTTGGAGCAAAAGGAGATCTGCATGCAAGCAAGAACTAGAGCTCTTTCACACATCCAAGCAACCATAGCCAACACAACCATTGATCAGAAGGTATTTGCATTCACAAGAGCATTTTGGGAAGCACTTTGCTACTGGCACATCGATCACCATTTTGTTGATCAACCATCACCACCACCCAACCATTGAACCTGCATAGCAATAAGTGTGTCTCTAACATGCACCATTTCATTTCTATTCAGTTTATAAGAGTTCTTCACCTTTGTTTATCAACCACCATTTATATTTTTACCCCACCACTATTGCCTTCCTATGAACCCGACCATTCCCATCACTCATAACCCTTTTAATCACCTTTGTCTACTCATGAGTACCTCTGAATATTCCCAACACCTCCCCAAACCTAAACCAACTCCTTACCATCTTTGATTCAGTCTCAGAAAAATCCCCAAAAACATGAACTATTGAGCTATTACCATTGCCCGAGTAATGATGGTAATCGTCATGCCAGCCGGTCATACTGCGGACCGACTTTAGTCTTTGTATTTGGCAGTCTTGCTAATACCATATCCCAATAACCTTTTTCAAGTGACCTAAAATCTGACCCTGACTTGTTCCAGTACCTTAATTATTTACCTTATTTCCATATTTGATCATATCCTAGCCTATTATGTTAGATTTTCTTATTGTATTTGGATGAGATACCTAAATCATATCAACTACAGTAGAACCTTATTTATTTATGTCATTTCTTGCATTAAATTGTATTAAACAGTGGGTTGACTACCACCGAGGAAGTATCACACTTCTGGATCTAGCACATGCTAGGAAGCCCACTGACATATATTGTTTAACTCTTTCTTGTGGTCTTGTTTTGTATTTCAGGTAGTTCCTCCTAGCCAAAAGGAAGCTCCACAGTCAGCATTGGATCAAAAATTCGGGGACGCGTGAAACAAACTTCAAACCAACCATCATAACATGTATTCCTCTTTGGCCCACACCCTTATCTATTTTGTCTAAAAACTTAAAGAAAATGGTGGAACATTTTTGCAAACCTAGTTGGACCCATCTGAGGTTCCTTGCATTTTATTCATTCTTAGGTAAAAGTTGTGTGTTTTTTTCCCTTCTAAAAATATTACACATTAATTTTCCTCTCTGAAATCTTCCTCTCTTTCTATTGTCTAAAAGCAATCATTTTTTTGTGCTATAAAAAGAATACTTCTTTTCTTTCATTAGTATTGCATTAGTGAAAGAGCATTCCTCTTCCTATTCATTATTTTTTACATCAAATATCACACTTTGAGTTGGGCTTAAAAAATTTGCATAACATTCTGATTCATTGCATATTAGCTCACATTAAAATGAGGGCAACCTATATGTTGGAAGTCATGCCTAACTGATGGTTGACATAACTGAATCATAGAAAAGCATATTTTTCCTCTCTCTCTTTACCAAACTACACAAATTGGAATATATACATCTTCTTAAACAACATCCCACCCGGAAGAAGATGTCAACGATCACGAGGATTGATAGTGGGCACCCAGTTGGTTATCTTTATCCATTCATCACCTTAGAGAATGGCCCACCCCGCCATAACATAACCTGAAACCTCACCTTTAGAATTTCCTTCTTCGTAGGAAGCCTTCCTAACCAAAAACTCTACTCTAAATTCACGAGTCAAGTATTTTAAATAACATAAGCTAAACACACTAAAATCACTTGTTGGGTTACATATTTTTCTTAGCTTTGTGCTTGACTTGCATTTTGAGGTGTGAGGATACGATTCTTCATTTTTCTTGTCACCTTTCACACTCCACCATCACAGTTCGAGTATTCTGACTTTTTCAGAGTGTGTCAAGACCTCATCTTATCATCCCAGACTTCTGGGTTGATTATTCATTTAATCGAGTTCAAAACATTCATTTTTCTTCATTCTTTAAATTTCATAGTAATCAACATCGATCTAACAACTGTCATTGGTTTACATCGACCAGCATCAATTTACTAAACCAACGCTAGTTCCTTTGTTATTTTGGTTAATTTACCCAAAAGACACTTATCTCATCTTCTCTTCTGTTTAGAGTCTCTATGTATCATTGTACTCTGTACTCTAATAACAGTCATCAAATACACCTTTCCTATCTGAAAATCATCAGTTTCTGCCTCATTTGCTGAAAGCGTAATTTTCTCTCACGATGAATCAGTATCGTTCCTGGTGACATTAGTCACCCCTTAACCGTCATCGGTCAGTTCGACTGGCATCGGTCATTCTGTTTGGATTTTAATCAAAACATTTACCAACTTTCCCTCTCATAATCTATTTTTTCCCATCTCTATTGTTCCCTGTGTCATTTACAGAGCACATTTCACTTGATATACGCTGATTCACATGGTGTTGAATCATAGCCAAACTAACGCCCTCATATTTCATGCCATTTGTTAGCCACTCCCACCTATTCCATCACCGTCGTCTATTTTGTCACCTATGGATCCGACTCAGCTATCCCCATCGCTACCGGTGATGAGGAGTTCGTGAGAATCCTCGACCGAGAATCCCATTGCCCTCAATCTTACCTTGCTTATTCTTCCACCGGGATTCCTTAGGATAGTTAATATATGACATGCCCGTATTTATCCCTCTTGCTCTAGCCCCCACTTCTGCGTCAACTAGCACCAGTTTGGTGCTACCATCATCCACTTTATCACCTGTGGTGTCTCAACTAAATCCCATAGCCACTATAATTGTAGCATCTACGTCATCGATCACACCCGTGACATCGATTGTCCCTCGATAGCCGCTATGAGTATAGCTTCATCTGCACCTGCCATTTCACATATACCCATTGCATCGCAACCACCTCCAGTGTTGACAAATTACACCCCTTTCCAAAATATCATCCTTTATATCCCACAATCCTTACCCCCAATCGCCACTAGAGTTGTTACGACTACCCCACCCACTTACACCTACTAACAACAACCCCGACCTCATCTATCACTTATGTTGGCTATGTACCACCTACATCTATTCCTCCTACGCAATTCTCATACTCAGCGCCACCATACACCAAAGCATACCACCCACTTCATACATTTAACATCAACCCCCTTTTTCTACAGGGGCACCCATTCATCCCAACCTACTAATGACCTCATTAAAATGATGATGGAGAAGATGCAGACCTTAGAAGCATTTGTTTCTGGCTCCCGTAATTCTTTAACATATGATGAAATCAGAATGAGCCTATCCATCCATATATTCCCATTCATCCTTACCCAATGCATTGGGAAATGCCTAAATTCAATTCCTTAAATAGTAAAGAAGACAGGAACAACACTTACAGTTGTTTAACATGGGTGTTACCTAATCGCCCACGATGATGCTTTGTTCTATGAAATTTCCCAATGTCCTTGGCGACAGACCAACATTGGATTGGTATAGTGGAATACCTCGAAATTCTATTTATTCCTTTAATCAGGTAGCCCAAGCTTTCTTAGATAATTTTTCAATCAATGTTACCAAGAAATTCACCATGACCAATCTCTATTCAACCCGATAGTATGAAGATGAATCTATCGTAGATTTCGTTGCCCATTGGCGGAGTCTTATTAACCAATTGATGTTCCAACTACCTCAGACTAAACTTATTGAGTTGTTCACTAGATCTTGTGCCAGACACATCTCACCAACTCTATAATTCCAAACCTTCCGAACCTTTGATGAAGCTTTCACAATGGCCCGAAAACTAGAAATTTGCGCCATTGAAGAAAAGAAGATCTAATTACGAAACAAGAACACCCCATTCAAATCAAATGACTCTTCTTCATCTTCAAAACCTCAAAATAACTATTCAAATCCCAAAGGATCTACCAATGCAGTAGTCCTCAAGGCGGGTCCACCTCATCCTTCTAATCAGTGAACCTTCTTCCAATATTTCTCCCATCCAGGCCTTTCAGCTCTGGGCAGAACAACGGAAATACACTTTGATTGGAGATCCCTATTCATTAGTCTTGGAAAATCTTCTTAAAGTTGGAGCCATTACACTTCCTCCCATAAAACCTCATATAAGTTTTGATCCTGCTCGTCCCATGCCGACATGGTATAAAGAACATGACTACTATAATTATCATTGCGTTAAAGGACATAGTGATGGTAACTGCATAACTTTTAAAAACATTGCTCAAGAGATGATAGAAAATGGAGACCTTGTTGTCGACAACCCAAACATGCTAGCAAATCGGAATTTACACATCTTCAAAAATTCTTTCCCTAATCATAAACCATCATCTAATCAAAATAGCGAATCTTCATCCAGTGACAAAAATGTCCATGAGGTTCACGCAATTTTGAGATCGTGTCAATTGTTCCTCAAAATCTTCCTACTTCATCTATTAAGGAAATCTTGGCTCGAGCCCCTCCACCCACATAGGATCATAATTCTTCTACTTCTCCACCCACAAAGGAGTCCCTCTCATCTCCCCTTACTCTCATGGAGGAACTCACATGTTTTACCAATGTCGTGTCATCGTCTGTGTCCCAGCCTTCTGAACCATCAACACTTGTTATTCTCCCATCCACAAGAGAATCATCATTACCTTCTCCTCCACCAAGAGATAAGTCTACCTCACCCGACCTATTATCTCTCCTACCCATGGGATATTCTTCAAACATGTCACTACCTGTTGGGGACAGTTTTCCCCTAGCATCCTAGGACCCTATTGACATGATCTTGGCTCTTTTACCTATAGAATCCAAGGCTAGCCAATTCCCTATCTCACAAACCTATTTTATAGGTATTGCCACCCAATCCATTCCATCCTCTTCTTTAGTAGTCCCGTTTTCATGGTTGGTTGATTGTTTGGATTACGTTGATCATTCCATGCTCTGGGGATGTCTTTGGCTCCCATTTCAACCCAAATGCAAATGTTTCTTGAAGATACTTCCACAATCTACCCAAAGGTATTTTTGAAAACCAAAACTACACTGACCATGTTAATTGAAATGGCTTCCTCTTCATCATCCCTACCTCCATCCAAAATTCTACCCATCACTACAACTATTCCCAAACCTAAAAACCTACCCACACTTATCCCCCACCCATATCTAGACCCATCACTACTTTGGGTGTTATGCCGACATCAAGCCTTACCCACCTATCAGATTGGACCTAGCCGCGTCTTCCAAAGTCCGCAACAACATTATCCTCCCGCCTAAAAGGAAAACCCAACCTTCTAGGCCACGTACACCGGTCTCGCCTACCACACCTTTGTCACCTTCCCCCTTCCGTCCATCCTAGGGCCTCATCCATCAACCTTGATCAAATAGTCTCCTACCTAAGGCCAGTCAAAAGCTAAACAACCTACTACTACATCACGAGCCTTTGTTACACCTCATCCACCCAAAAACCAAACTCCCTCACCCTCACCCGTGCACTTCTTGCCACCTATACCTCTGCCAGTTACCATAACCCCAAACTTTCCTATACGAATTCAACCAATGTCATCTACCCAACCTCTCCAAAACTCGGTTGCCCCTTTGGGTAATGCATCCTCTTACACCATCTGATTTTCCTTCTACATTTTTACTCCCTGTGTCACCTTTACCCAAGAAGGTACAACCCAAAGCTAAGAATCTGCTACCCTCCAATAAGGTAGTCAAACCAACCAGCCGTTCCAGTCTAGCTCTTCTACCCCACCTTTACCCAAGTAGATGTCAGCAAGACATAAGACCACTCCACAAGCCAAACTAGTAGACCAACCCATTACCCTCCTATAAAGCCTCTTTCCTCACAATCAGCCACACCTATACCCAAACCGAAACTCTCCCATTGTGATCTATTAGCAGGATCCTATGCCAACATTTTAACCAACCTCTTAGAGACTTCCATCATCACATTACCACCGCTTTGACCTTACGATCCTCTCAAACCAAAACCAAAAGGGTTTAATGAAACCAAGATTTGTGCCTATCATCGTGTGCCAAGACATGATGTTGAAAATTATAAGGCTCTAAAGACCGTTCTTCTTCAACTTTTTCCTCCTGAAGAAAATTTCGACGATGATGACCTTCTTAACGAGGACCATGCTTCACTTTCACTGTCGTCACCATACATCATTGTCCTTCATCCATTCAATGATCAATATCTCCACCCCCACAACCATCTTTCCCACCTCCAAAATTTGAGATCAACATGGTTTGTATTAGAGAGTTGGCCAAACCACCACCCAAATGTCAGTGCGCCCTACTTGTTCTACAAGGCTCTTATCCACCAATAGAATTTTCCCCTCATGTTGTTATACCTTTCATGACACACCCTCTTTGTCCACCTCCCCTCGGATTAACATGGTTCACGTTACTACTCGTGCTCAAAGACAAAGGCAATGAAAAAGCAAATAGCCCATCAACCAACCACCGTACCCAATATACCATCTACACTGCTCCCAAAATCACCATCTGTGGACCTACATAACCTATCTTTGATGGTTTCACCCATCACATAATGATAAAACAATTACATCAGTCTCTCTAAAGATGTCTTTGTATGATCTCATCTATACTTCGAATCCCACAAACAATCCCTTATCAAGGTTTTACAATCCATTAAAGTTATACCCAATGACTCCACATGAGTGGCCGTGATTATCACCCCTCGCCACGTGGCCTCACTTACCAATTCAGCTCCTTCTTCCACCCCCACAACCACTCCTCAAATCACTTCCCTTAGCTTCTATAAGAGGAGATTGTACCTCTCTAAACAGATGACCCCGATCCCACCCTATTCATTTCTATCTATATCAATAAGATACATGTACGAAGCTTTATGATTGATGGTGGTGCTAACATTAACATCATCTCTATCATGCATACAATAAAATGTGTATTCCTTCTAAGCGTATGCATAATAAACCAGTTATGTTGCACTCCTTCAATGATGCCATCACATCCACCCTTCGCAATGTTACCCTTCATATTCGCATGGGCCCTTGTACTATCTTAGAACTATTCTACGTCTTAGAGGGGGAATTTCTAGTATAACCTATTTCTCAACAGACCTTGGATTCACGTCATGGGTTGTGTCCCTTCAAATTTTCACCGTTGTATAAAATTCGAGCATGAGGGACATAACTACACCATCCGCATTGACCCATCACCATTCAAGACCTGTAACATGTTGTATCGGCCCAATGATTTGCTTGTACCATTCAAGGCATCTGCCACTACCCCCATTTTTCCATCACCCACAACCCCATCCACCAATGCTTCTACCACCTCTCCCACATCTAACCCTATTATTCCTACTGTCTCCACAACCTCTACAATTGGCTCATCTCCTGTCCAATCATCTAGTGAGTCATCTATCCTGCTACCCACATATCAACTACTGATCCCTTAGAAGGTATTTTTCAACACCTCACTCTGAGGGAGTACTGCCTATACAATATTGACACATTCCTCACTCCAGAGTATGGGAACTTGTGCTAGCACCCTAGTTATGACTACCATGTAGGTGAGGTTTTTCCTTATGGTCCTCCCCACCTTCGCACTAATCTAACATATGGGGACTTGATATTGCCACTTATTCACCTGAACCTCCATCCCAAACATGACCATTTTCATCTGACCTACAATCCCTTACTAACCGCCGCTTCACCCACACTTTCCTCCACCATTGCACATGGAAAGGCTTTGGCTTCAGTTTTTATGAACAAGGCTCGCCATACTATCATTTCTTGCACTACCTGTAAACACAATGACTGTAGTGGCATTGGCTTTACCACACCACCTCCCAAGAAGGCCGCGTCGACCTCATTGAGGAAGAAAAACCTTCTCCACCCCATTCACCCATGTTACCATCTTCACCCATGGATTCCATAGATCCTGAATCTATTCCTCCTAAATTTTTTTCTTTTCGTAAACACAATTTCTATGGGACCTTTGACCTATCAACGTAATGGCGAGGCTCCCTCTCCTCTTCCCTTCCCATATCCTGACATGATCGATGACGATACACCTTCTATTAACATTGTAAAATGTCAGCATGATGAGTCTATCCTCACCTATATGGGTGCGGAAGAATCTTATATTCACCGGTCATTACCCTCTGAGACACAAACCATGTTGAACAGAATCGACTATCGAAATCAACATTAATACTTAGGATGACCCACACATCCTAAAGATAGGTCAATATTTAGATGTTGCTAAATAGGAAGCTTTTACCTCTTTCCTTTGGGACCATAACAATGCTTTTTCCTGGTCCTATGTTGATATGCCTAGTATTGACCCAAAAATCATGGTCCACAATATCATAACCATTCCTAATGCCAAACCCATCAAACAAAAGATGCGAGAAAATGCATCCTTGCATTGCTCTTCTGGTCAAAGAAGAACTTTAACACCTTCTCTCATTTTCCTTCATCCTACCCATTGACTATCCCCAATGGATTTCTAATATTGTTCCTATCACAAAGGTGATAGGGGGACTCTGCATTTGCATGGACTTCCGTGACCTCAACCTAGCTTGTCCCAAAGATGATTTCCCCCTACTAGGCATTGACCAACTAGTTGATCTCACCGCTGGACATGAAATGATATCACTCATGGATAGTTTCTCGGGTTATAATCAAATATTACTTGCTCCAGAAGATCAACACAAGACTACCTTCATCACCCCTTGGGGGACCTTCTACTATCGAGTCATGCCTTTTGGCCTTAAAAACACGGTGCTACATATCAATGAGCCATGACTTATATCTTCCATGACATCATGCATCATATATTAGAAGATTACGTAGATGATCTTCTTTCCAAATCCAAACATCGATCCGAACACCTAACCATCCTTAAGGTCATCTTTGACCACCTCATCAAGTATTGTGTTCGTCTTCAACCAAAGAAGTGTGTCTTTGCGGTACTTTCTTGGAAAACTCCGGGTTTCATTGTTTCTTTACGTGGCATAGAAGTTGATCCTGCTAAAGTAAAGGCTATTCTATAAATGCCTCCACCTACTAATCTCCATCAAATTCGAAGCCTACAAGGTAAGTTACAATCCATTCATCATTTTATCTCATAGATTTCTAACCATTGTCAACCATTTCATCATCTTCTCAAGAAGGATGTTTCATTCAAATGGGATGATGAATGCCATAAAGCCTTTAATGCCTTAAAACAATACCTTCTTCAACCACCAGTGCTCATTCCTCCTAAATATGACCAACCCTTTTACCTATATATTTCACCATTGACCATTCTTTAGGTTCCATGCTCACTCGTCACAATGATCAACACAAAGAGCAAACAGTTTATTACATAAGTCATACCCTTATGGACTACAAAACTAGATACACCTATGCCGAAAACTCTTCTTATCCTTAGTTTTCGTTACCACCAAACTTTTCCATTACCTACTCAACCACAAAACCTTTGTTGTTACTAATACTGACCCCTACACTATATGTATGCCAAACCCTATCAACATCAGTGTGTCACACATTGGCTTATGCTTCTTATCAGCCTTGACCTTGAATTCATCCATAAAAATCCATCAAGGTCCAAACCATCACTGACCAACTAGCAGATGCACCTCTTTCTAGGAATCAACCCTCTAACTTTGATTTCCCAAATGAATCCATAGCTACCCTCTCCTTAGATGATACCACTTACCAAATGACACTCTTCTTCAATGGCTCCAAGTGTCAGCGTGGAGGTGGGGCTAGTGTTATCCTCATTCCTCTTGATGGTGAACCTATGCCTTTATCTTTCAAACTAGATTTTGAAAATAGTTGACGATACTAGCAAGGATAGACATTCACACATTCCTTTTGCTTTGTGGGCTTATCACACTAGTATTCGTACTTTGAATGTGGCCACACGTTTTCTCTGGTCTACGGTACTAAGGTTGTCTTGCCTCTCGAAGTCTAGATTCCATCTCTCTACATCTCACTACAAGACATGCTCAATGACGATGAATTTTTCTAGGATCGTTTGGCGCAACTTGAGTTATTAGATGAACATCGTCTCAATGCTCTTGACCATCTCCAAATCTACTAAAAATTTATCAAACATGCCTACAACAAATGTGTCCATGAACGAACCTTTTAGGTTGGTGACCTCGTCCTAAAGGAAAATCAACATTTAACCAAAGAAGAGAAAATTAAACGGGGTAAATTTTCTCCTAATTGTCTTGGACCCTATATCGTTACCCATGCCTATGGATTAGGTGCTTATCATTTGTCTTCACTCAAAGGTAAACCCAAACTTGAGCCTCTCAATGCCTTACATCTTCAACCATTTTATTGTTGACATTAAGTCCTATATCACTTTCTATCAATTGATCACTCGTCACTTGAGACAAGGTTCATTTTAAGAGACCTCTTAGAAATCGAGGTGGAAAATACCTAGTGAATATCCCTAGAACTAGTTTCACTGAAAGGTGAATTTTTGGGGTTTGTGTACAAATGTTTCACCTGACAGAAAGGTTGTAGACATGATAGAATATTTTGTGTCATGTGTCAACAAGGTTGTTGACACACGACAACAAATATTCTTTCGTGTGTCTGTAACATCCCCCTCTTGTCGCGCATCAACAAACTCTCTTTCTCACATGCCAACAAACTCTCATTGTCGCATGCCAACAAACTCTCTATTTAACGTCTCTGACCTCCACCCTCTTATTGCACTTCAACACACTCCCCTTTTCATGTGTCAACAAACTCTCCTTGTCACGCATCAGTGGAAATTTCTTGTTGTGCGTCTGAGAATAATACTTATCACCCAACTAAAAATTTGATGAATATATATAAAACTACACTTTGTGTATTGGCCTTTGTTGCTTCGCAAGTTTATTGTACTTGATAATAGATATGCCCCTGGTGGTATGAGTGAAGTAGAAGTGTTCTACCTGGTGAATAATCTAGGATTATATAGGGGATATATTTCAAGCATAGGCAAAGCCGACCCCTAAAAAAATTAAACTGTAATTTTTAGGAAAACAAGTCACTGACCCGTGCCAAAAAATTTGCCTTTTCAAATTTTCCTAAAATGGAATATTCGACACTAAAATTATCCCTATCTTGAGCATCATTCACCTTCCCTATTACCCATTTTTTAGGATCAATGACTAAACAAGAATTGTGTGATTATCCGTCACCTTTCAACCTTATTTTCAATATGAGTACCATATCTCTACTCACAACATGATTCTCATGGATACTTTTCATATTTTCAAAGATGGAACCCCATGGTCGTTTATCACTTAAAACCACCTCTTACATAGTTAACTCCCATGTACTATGGTTGTGTCTTCTAAATAAGAACCTAATCTTCCTCTATAGTCTTGTCCATGACTTAAACGTAAAAAAAAGGGATTCAACTCCTTGAGTCAAACTTCCAAAAATATGACTCCCTCAAAAAGGGACATCTCTTCTCTCTATAAATAGACTACTCCCTTGAAGGAAAACTATATAAAGTCATTATAAAAATACAATAAAAATATCCAGAAGCTTCCCGCATCGACCAGCTTCGTAAAAACCTCAAAAAGATAATATAATCATCCCATATAGACTTCCCGCATCGATCAGTCTATTAAAAACAAACAAATGAAGAAAATGATGAAATTTTTGTCATGGACTTGCCTATTTTTGATCCTGGGTTTCTTGCTAAGTAAACATGTTGTCGTACACTAAGTTACGCTAAACCATCCACTTTCACCTCATTGCCTTTTGCACCCTAGTTTTCTCTCTGCTCAAGGGACTTGCCACAAATGTGACATTTCATGATCATGTGACTTTCTTCACCATTAGAATAGTCCATTATGCAATGCCTTTAGGGTCTTACGTTCATAAGCCCATATTGGGTATAGTAGACTCATTAGGGTTCTTATCAATTAAGCGGATCTTTTACCACCTCTTACCATTCGCCTTCCTCATTACTTATTGATTATCCTATACAGGACCAAATCATCGACACCTATATTTAAAATGACTCAACCATGCCTATGACCTAAACTCAACCATGCCTATGACCTACATTCAATCATGCCTAAGATCTACCAACCCATTCCTCATATTCTTCCCTAGCTTATGGGAGAACTACATCGCATGAGGCCCCTTTTCACCAAGGCTATGTAGGCAGCACTTGAGGGCATGGGGCCCTTGAAGGCTAGCTCGAAACTCTTCACCTTAACCTATTTTCCCTTCATTTCCCTATTCACATCCTACCTTAGTTCATTTCCATTTTATATCAACAATTGGAAATTAAACCAAACAAACAACAATTAATAAACATTTTTACCACATCATCACATCGTTCATTTATCATTTTCACATTTCCACTATAGAAAATATTTGGAAACTTAAACCATAACATGCATATACATCATCATTTATTTCCCATAACCTATAACCTGACTCCATCATGCCTATAACCTGACTCCAACATGCCTAACCAACCTAACTCAACCATGCCTACAAGACCTCAACTCAATCATGCCTAATTCACCTAGTTTCCATCACGTACACAAATAATAATGGAAATTAAAACAAGTACACCATCCATACCATAAATATCATCATCTATATAAATGAGAAAGTCTATGTATCCATACATATGTACACATATAAAAATAAATAAAAATATCTCAAATCACTCAGATACAACCTCACTATCTTTGGCACATAGGCTGATATAAAAATCAAAATCACAAAACTCTCATATACATCCTCACTATCTTGACACGTAGGCTGGTATATATATAAAAAAATGATCATCTCTAGTGACTAATCATCACCCCACCTAATATCCTCTAGGCTAGTCTCACATGTCTCCTCCTCTCTACCTATCTGTCATCCCACTAACATCTCACCACCCTCCATGGGCCTTGATCTGACCTCTGCGGGTACCTCACCTAGAGCTGGCCTTCGTGAACTAGTGGCCTTTCCCTTACCCTATCTCAGGGCTCATTGGCCCCATGTACTCTCCACACTATGAGTGCGAGACCTAATCCTCTCACTCGAGGCATGTTGTGCTCTATACTCTACATAGCTAGGGACATCTATCCCTACAACCATCAAGTGATCTTGATAGTACCTCGTCTCACCTAGGGCATCCCTGTACCTAGCCATCGGTACTATCTGTGGTGGTGCCATCGGTCTCTGACCCTGTACTTATATCATGGGACCCTGTCCTATCCCTGTCTGTAAAATGGGACCCTGTCTTTGAGCCTATGTGGGTGCCATGCTATACACCAGGCACGAAGGGCCTGATCTATGCCTGTGCAGTGGTCAAGTGGCCATGTAAACCTGTAACCTACGCCTGTAGGGTGACCATCTGTACCCCATCTCCATCTCCACCTATATGGGTGCTTGTCCCTATGCAACCTGGGCCTGAAGGGCTACTACCTGTTCTGTAGAGTAGCAACCTACGCCTCTGACCCTATTAGTTACCCCTACACTATCCCCAACTATGTCACCAGGGTAGTCACCGCTGCTCTGTAGGGCATCTCTCTGAACTGTGATAGTGGCTAAGTCGAGTTGCCCGTAGCTATGCTGCCCACCACTATCTATATCTATTTGTCACTCTGGCATCATTAATCCACTGTTCTACTGCCTACTCCTCCTGCCATGTCAGAACCTTTGGCTATGGTAGAGGCATAGGCCTCTCCATGTCATCTCTCCTATATTGTGGGAAGGGTGGAGGCACATCTTGCGGCAACCCAAACTATCATCTAACCCTGTCTATAGGTATCATCTCATGCTCCCCATGAAGGTCTCCCTTTATCCATCTGAGAAGTTGTAGCTCATCCAACTCCACGACCATCTTCCTATATGATGGGAAGCCCACATACAACCTCTAAATGATGTCCATTCGAACAACCCCTCTAGTACATTCCTATAATATGCTACATCATGTGTAGCCCTGGCATCCGACGCTCTCCAACAACATGTATCCATCACATGTAGCCTACTCGAGACCAAGCCACTTTGAAATGCATCTGGACGGGGCATACCAATTGGATGCACACACACATGATGTGCTTGTATGCCCAGTAGTGTAGTAGAAATGTGCAACACATGTTGAACCATCATAACCTCCCATAGGCCCATAAATCTTTGTATAACTACACCAAGAATGTTGGTGCCCATGAAAAATAGGTCCTATCCTCCATCATGTCATGAAGAACCCCCATCAATGCTCATGGGAATCTCCCACCCTCCGCATCTGGTAGTGTAAAACAACAAACTGCCTCCATAATTAGAACCACTAACCTCATCTCCTCAGGATGGGCCATGTATATGTCTCCATAACTCAGGTTGGTGCTATAGAACCGCAACTCTGCTAGACCCTCGCCAAACACTGTCAACATTAACTCCTCAGATGCCTATGAGGTAATGGAATACACCTACGTCCATACTATCATTAGTCGCAGGATCCTATAAACATCCTCCAAGGTGATGGCGATCTCACTTGTCGGTAGATGAAAGGTGTTGGTCGTCGAATCCCATCTGTTGATGAGGGAAACCTTTTGGCTCAGCTCCCAACTACATGCCGGTAATGTCGACCCAATTAGGTGACATACGTAACATGGTGCCGGTCCTCATTTGTCACAATCCCTCATCTTGATACTGTGGGGGCGGTACCCTATCTCGCATCCGCATGATGATCCCTCTCTGCATCACACAAACCATAACATGATTAAACCTCGACCATACCCACATTCACCCTAGACCTCCCCACCTATTCCCAAGATTCTTCCTACTCATGACCTATCTCCCTCACCCCACCCTCCAATCATCCCTATGTATACCTATTACCCAAGCTATTTTCCTTTGACGATATCTTCCTATCTCAAGACCTATCTCCCCCACCCACCCTATCTAATTTATGACCCATTTTTCTCTAAATGCTTGACCAAAATTGATTCTTATTAATTGTGTGATCCCTAAAACCAGCATCAGTCACCTCATCCTTGGCCGAAGTTGCTCAGCTTTGTCGCGGTGTGAAATCTGCCAACCCCTTCCCTTTTTTCTCTAAACATTCCACATTCCATCCTACCGACCTACCCTTTCATACCCAAATCTCACCTCGGGGTAAGTGCGGTAAGTTAGGGGAAAAAGGGGTCATAAGTGGATGTCATATTGCAAATAACAACATAATATAAATTTGTAGCGATTATTAGCAATACATACACTCAAAATTATAAAAAAATATATTAACATGAATCGTAACATCTGGAATCTAGTTTCTAAAATACTAATTTTTTAAAAAATGGACAAGATTAGCTATATTAAACACTCAAAATTCAATGACTTGGTATTTTTTTTAAAACACCTATAAGATTATAGTCCGTTTGCCCATGATTTGGATGACCAAAAATTGATATATATTTTTCTCCTTTCATGAGAAGTTATATGCCACTATATATCTTGGGATGGATTTTATTTTGTATTTTTTTGAGCAATATTTTATTTTTATGATTTTTTCCGTGAAAGTGGTATGAAAACATAAAGAAAACAAAGCACTTTCCGTTTGCCCGCCATAACTTCATCAAAAAATATTGAAATCAAATAAATTTTTTTGAACATGTATATAATTTCACCATGGTTGGGATGGTATAATTTTTATCACATTTTGATAAGTGAAACAAAATTTGCAGTCTTAAACATAGACATAAACATTCATGGGAAAAAGTGTCTTAAAGACCTACTATTAGTAAAAAATTATAAAATGATATTTATCCTATTCTATTCACTTTAAAATCAGTATTTATACAAAGCTAACAGTCTCCCCTATGCAATGGTACCATTTTTATGACATATTTTTACTTTTCGGCATGGTTCAAGTCTGCGGAAGACTAAATTTGATGTTTTGTTGTTTTTAATGTAAAATTTAGGATTTGATGTCCACTTAATTGTCCCCCAACTTGGTGCACTTACCCTCAACCCATCCCCACCCATATTTCACCTACATACCCCTTCCTACAAGTCCTATTTCATCAATCCTCCTTCCAAATTTAAATTTGATTCCCCCAAACCCATTTTTACCCAAACCTAATCTATACAAACAAATTCATCTAACAAACGTAGAATGGGACCAAATCCTACCTCGTCGTAATGCCATCTCCGTGGGGGAACGTTGGGCCACTACACTGGTGGTCTACCCGACCCCTCTCTTGCCTCTTTCATCACCAAATTCCCTCCTCACCTCCAACCAACTGAATCACTCACACCGATCTCGTGGACCCACCTATCGAATGATCGATCACCCACTCCGAGGCTCGCCAACTCAACTCTCCATCTCGCTCTGTCACTTTCCACTTTTCCACTGCTCCTCTTTCATTTTCTACTATTGGAAAATGACAAATGATTCTGCAAAATCATAATTTTCCTTTTTAATCCCAATCCACTATGACCGACGTCGATCATATTTGTGCCCTAGTGAACCGGCATTGGTCAACATGTAACCGGTGTTAGTCACACTTCAAACTAGTTTCCCTTACCCCACTCCCTTTTCACCTATCGCCACTCATGCTCACCCACTTTTTATCATTCCAGCCACCCATTGAAACATACCTACAAGCCCAACCTACCCCTACATTTCCTTTGCTACATCTTAGGAGATGTTATTTTACCTATACCTTGGCCTTACCTATGTCATGGCCTGTTTGCCTACACTTGACCTACTTGGGGTTACCATTGACCTTATGCACTTGTTATACCTCGTGATGTTGTTACCTATATTGTTTTATCCTAACAACCATACCTTTCCTATTTTCATGTCATTTATCCCGACCAAACCTTTGGTGTACCGGAGCATACCTAAATGTTCTGTGCACCTGACCTATGTTGTGTTTCTCAATCGTATCCTATACCTTGGATACTTGAATCACTTCACCCTTGTTTGGATAAACCTATCGACCTTGGATGATGTAGAGTTTTGCAAGATTTTCAACCTAGTACTATGTTGCAATCTATATGTGTGTGTGTGTTTGATTGCCATTACCCATGACCTAATTTTTACCACCACCTACTACCCATTAACCAAGTTGACCATAACCCTTTCCCCACCTACACCTTTATCAAACCACTCACTTTGATTACGTGTTACACCTCATCGAGGTGCCCGGTTTGAGGGGATCACCTTCAACCACACATAGGGCAATCACTTCCTAATTTTATCAGCGTCGCTTACCAATATAAGCTACGAAACAAAAGGGGAAACATGTAGACACCAAAATTGGGTCACACTCCCTTGGTCCCCTTTCGAATAGCCAACTTAAACACATTCACCTAACCATGATCCTTATACCCCACATTAATATTAATTTAATTATTTATAATTAAATTAATACTCATCCTCACTTCATTCATTATTTAATTACCTTAATTAAAACCAATTTCCACCTCACCCCACCACCTCACCATAGACCTATTCATAACATGTTTCCATAACTAACTAATACTTAGCCCTACTTATCTTAATGAACTAAGACTTAGTATAACCCTAAAAGCACATGCCTATTCTTCCTCTAACCACATTCTGCGTATCTAAGCACAACGTTCCATTTAGACCCAAAGTACAAAATGAGAAAATGCTAGAAAAAGATAGCCAAGATCTGTTATTTTAGGCAACCTAGGATATCCTACCTTAACCGATGTTGGTGAACCTAAACGACGCCAATAACCCTAAATTATCGTCGGTTACCATATAACCATTTTGGTAAGCTTGTTTGAGAGGTTAGAAACATTCTCAAGTTTTAGAGCAAAATGAGATCTGCATGAAAGTAAGAAGCGGAGCTCTTTCGTACATCCAAGCAGCCATAGCGGCACACCACCATTGATTAGAAGGTATTTGCATTCATAGGAGAATTCTGAGAAGCACTGCTACGACATTGATCGCCATTTCACCGATCAACCATCACCACCACCCAACCATTGAACCTGCACAACAGTAAGTGTGTCTCTAACCTGCACTATTTCATTTCTATTTAGTTTATAAGATTTCTTCACCTTTGTTTATCAACCACCATTTATATTTTTACCCCACCACTATTGCCTTCCTATGAACCCGACCATTCCCATCACTCATAACCCTTTTAATCACCTTTGTCTACTCTTGAGTACCTCTAAATATTCCCAACACCTCCCCAGACCTAAACCAACTCCTTACCATCTCTGATTCAGTCTCAGACAAATCCCAAAACCATGAACTATTGATTTATTACCAGCCCATGAGTAACCATCGTTGGTTCTTACTAAACCATCGTCGGTCATACCAGACCGACATCGGTCTCTGTATTTGGTAGTCCTGCTAATACCAGATCCCAATAACCTTTTTCAAGTGACTCAAGTGACCCAAAATTTGACCCTGACCTATTCCAACACCTTAATTATTTACCTTATTTCTAGATTTGATCATAGCCTAGCTTGTTATGTTAGATTTTCTTATTGTATTTGGATGAGATACCTAAATCATATCAACTATAGTAGAACCTTATTTATTTATGTCATTTCTTGCATTAAATTATATTAAATAGTGGGTTGACTACCACCAAGGAAGTATCACACTTCTTGGATCTAACACACACTAGGCAAAGCCCACTAACATATATTGTTTAACTCTTTCTTATGGTCTTGTTGTGTATTTCAGGTAGTTCCTCCTAGCCAAAAGGAAGCTCCACAGTCAAAGCATTGGATAAAAAAATCAGAAGCGCGCAAAACTTCAAACCGACCATCATAACATTAATTCCTCCTTGGCCCCACACCCTTATCGGTTTCTTCTAAAACTTAAAGAAAATGGTGGAACAACACCAACCTGGAAAAAGTAATCCTAAGAGTAAGATGTGATGAAGATGAAGTAACACTCCTAATGAATTTGTAAACTCTAGGAAAGCTTAAACAATAGTTGTTTCAACATAGGAAGCTGAAATTAGCAATTAATTTGTTTCAAGTTGTTATGTTTCAATGGAAAATAACTTTCAAGAAGCCATTAAAGAAGAGTTTATTTTTGGTAAAGAAGAACAACATACCTGCACATTAATAATGCCTTAGTAAATCTAGTAATTCATTTGTTGTCTGCATCCAGAAATCAAAGTTCATATTTACGCCGAGTTAGAATTTTTTGGATTAAGTTATGGCCAATATATCTGTAAATCCTTTTAACATTTTGAAACTCTCGGCCAAAAATTCTAGCTTAGCTCTCCACCAGGATGCTTGTTGTGATTTTTAAGCTCTTGGGTAGAAATTATAGGCCATGGGTGTCAAAACAAAAGCCCCATTCATAACTATAAACTACATTGGATATTAATAACCAGTGACCTATTCTAAAGTTTCACTGTCGTATTTTTGATTGACATATCAGTTCTCTAATTACATTCAAATGTTTATGCTTGAGACATCAACATTTTTGATATGGATTGAGCTTGACTTGAATGGTTAGGAATGCAAAATTTGTAAACTCTAGGGAAAGCTAACAGTATTTGTTTAACATAGGAAGCTGAAATTAACAATTAATTTGTAAAACGTATTACAAAAATAATCAGGAAGGATGCCATGTCAAACACTTTAAGTCCTAGTAAAGACAATATAATAATCAATTTCATCCATAAAAACAAAACTTACACTCTGAATTTTTCTACTTATGTTTGCAAACTTATAAAATACTAATCAGGATTCAGGAAGTAAAACCCAAAACTGGAAGTGATATGAGGGGGAAGAAGTAATTGGCCAGCCTTTAATGTGAGATGATATGATTCCTTCATAGAATTACACTAACTAACCAATGAAAAAGGGAACAAATGCAAAATAATACCTAGAACAAAACAATCTTGATTCAAGTTAATATATATACCCACACCAGTCTTAAGTCACGTAAGAGTTCAATCCTACAACTAAGAAGAACTTTAACATCCATGATGCTAATTGCACTTTTGTTTGAGTACTAATTTTAAAAAAAAGCTGATTCTACAAATTTCACTTCAATGTCTAACTCTTTGTCATTCTTGACTTCACAAAATTAATACAATAATCAACTACTATTCCATTTTTTTATATCAGTTCAATCCTCCAACCAGGTGGAAGTTCATCACAAGATTAATATTGGACCTACATCCTTTTTTTGTTATATCAGTTCATTCCTCCAACCAGGTGAAAGTTCATCACAAGTTTAATACTGGACCTAAATTTATGCTTTTCCATGTCAACATGACCTGGGATCATACAAACAAAGCATTTAAATAGAACACAAACCAAATAAACATATTATACTTTTCATTTATCTATAATTATATCTACAATTAAAATGTGCATATACGATGACATAATGAGAACCACAGAAAATCTAAACAAGAAATATATAATTGGTTATGGTGCTACAAGCACTGTTTATAAATGTGTTCTAAATAATTATAAGCCAATTCTTTATAAAGAGAATGTACAGTCACTATTTAAAAACTTGTGTGAATTTGAAACCGAGTTAGAACGGGTTGGGAGGATGTTGGTAAATGTTGCATGGTTTGGCTCTAAACTCACAATTGAAAGGAACGATAAGAATATTGTTCCAAGCCACGATCTCGAGATGATAATAACACACCACACCATATTATATTTTTAAAACAAAAGAGCTAAAATATCATAAAGGGGAATCCATCATAATCCATAATGCTCAATACATTACAATACAATGACTTAAATTACTCAATAAGAAATATGTACATATTGGAGGAGAGAAGTGTAACTAGTACCCAAATCAGTGGAGAAAATTCCACTACACGATCTTTGGTAGTTAAGTTAACTCCACATAACTGAGAAGCTAATACAACACAACTAATAAGCTAACTCCACACAACTAGTACACCTAAGAAAGCTAACCCAACAAGTGTAGGGCTAACACAACTGTAATAATTATCCTAATAAATAAATAAAAAGATAAATAATAACCTACACTAACACCCCCATAAGCATAGCTTAGGTGGGCGAAAAATAAGGTGGGTCCCATCAACAAGGCCTAATGAGGTACCCACGTACAATAATTGGGAAATAGGGACACTGCAAGGTACCCAAAACAAGTAATAACAAAGTAGATGAAAAACTCCCACCGCAAGATATCCGAAGAATCTTGGATCCAAAACTTGTATAATGTTGAAGAAGTTTGGTGCACACTGTGCAATCCACCGCTCAATCATAGAAAGGAAAGAACACGAAACCTAAAGTAGTATCAACACCACACCCTCCCATACTATTGAATGGGTAGAGTGATGTAAAAAATCTGTATGAGTTGTCAAAACAACTACTCAAACACTGAAAAACTAACATTGGGCTTCACCGAATAGCTCCCCCACAAGAGAGACTGTCAACATGCCAAAAAAGTGTTAAAGATACATATATAAAATATCTCAATAAACAAAGAGATAAATTTTGGCACTTTATAATTGAGTGCGTGTTACAAACATGACATTTTAAATTTTTAGTTTATTTCTCAAAATAAATAGTTCTAATGGAACAAGCACGAAAAAATAAGCACTTTTGCAAAAATCGAACTCAAATCCGAGTTACCGATCAAAAGATACAATTTTTTCAAGTTTGTGCTTTAATATTTATTTTAAAATAAATAAAATGCCCTGTAGTCTTCAATTTATTTTTTGGAAAAAAATCTAATTCTATATCTGCAAAATGGAAGAAGAGAAAAAAACCCATAACGAACGTGAAAAACCTAGAAATGATTTTTCCATATTTTCTACCTCTTTGGCATGAATTTCCAAGATCTCCAAAAGTAACATAGAATCCTTAAATCCTTGACACACAGGAACTCTACAAAGCCAAATAAAAAAACCCAGAAAAACCCACAAAGTGTTTCTCTGGACTTTGTTTTCCTCACGGCATGTATTTCCCCATGGCACTTGAAGATTTCCTCTTCTCCATTAAATGAAACTCTAAGAAGCAAAAGAAAACAACCCATTCTTCGAATGCAAAAAAACCTGTAAAGCTTTTTTTTGGATTTTCTACTTCCTTGGTAAGGATTTCCCCAAGCAAGAATTTGGAAGATGTCCATATTCTCACCAAATAGGAATGTTACAAAGCAGAAAACAAAACCCAGATCAAGGCGAAAAACCCAGTAACTATTTTTTTGGATTTTTTACTTCCCGACAAAGATTTCTTCCCCTGGCACAGATTTCCAAGCAACTATAAAACCAAAAGAACTCAAAAACAAAATGTCTCCTTAAATGATCAAGTTTAGACTTTTTTCTAGGGTTTTACTGCCTTCGGAATCTAACAAAGTCATCTTTTGCGTAAAATGGGCACTGCAACAAAGTGCTAACAAATTCCAAAATATATGAAAACGATAAACCCTTGCTTGTTAAAAACTTGCAAATGGATTTCTACATCATCTCTGCTCGATACCATGAAAGGAATGATAATAAGATTGTTTCAAGTTGCGATCTCAAATGATAATAACACACCACACCATATTAGATTTACAAAAGTAAGAGCTAAAATATCATAAATGGAAATCCATCATAATCCATAATGCTTAATACATTATAATACAATGACTTAAATTACTTAATAAGAAATATGTACATATAGGAGGAGAGAAGTGTAACTACTACCTAAATCAGTGGAGAAAAACTCCCACTAACTAATACTGGTAGTTAAGTTAACTCCACAAGACTAGTAAGATAACTCCACATAACTGAGAAGCTAACACAACACAACTAATAAGCTAACTCCACACAACTAGTACACCTAAGAAATCTAACCCAACAAGTGTAGGGCTAACACAAGTGAAAGAATTATCCTAATAAATAAATAAAAGGATAAATAATAACCTACGCTAACATAAATTGCATGTGTATTAATGCGCTTAAGGCCTTTTCAACAAACCCATTTTGGGTATATGCCCTGCTACCATGGCGTTACATGCAAGGGCATCTGGTTTGAGACATTCTTTGAAAATCCCTAAAGCAAGTTTCCAGTGCCTGCTCCTAAGCAAGTTACGAACTGACCCCTAGTAATAATTATAGGAGGTACTTGGATGAATATGCATACGATAAGCACAGAGATGTTACGGGAGCACAAACAACACTTCTGATGGGAATTTGTTTGTGAGATTTGATTCAAGGGAAATTGTAACTAACAACAGCTCCACATGACTAAACTAAAGCTACCCTGAAACATTGAGATAATATATGATCTCCTCATAACCATACTAATATATACCAGACATCCATTAAATTTTTTGATCATGCTCATAAACCAATGAAATTAACCTTCAATGAATACCCATCAACCATTTCCTACAAATAATTGTAAAAATAAATGCATTACATTAAACCACCAAACACCGGATGAGGAGGAGGGAAAAAGGAAAGAAAAATCACTCCATTCCCGCAAACGATGGAAACCCTTACATGTCAAATTCAAGAATTCAAAATTTAGAGGCAAGAGGAAGATATCGTGGGAATATTTCTATTTACTAAAAACCATGAGCACAATATCCATTAGTTTTGGTATGTCCAAGAATCCTTTTTCCAGCAACAGATTCATGTGCTCCACTTGGTTAAGGCTTTCTTTTGCACGAACACCAAATCAGTCCTTATTTGAAGAGATGCGATATAAAATCATGAACACATGGTGGCATAGCTCTTGATTGCTAGTCACCAAACCAGCAAATTCCCCAAATTGGGTATCACGATTTATGGCATACCATCTTCTTTTGTATTGGAGATAGGTGTCTAAAAATTGATGAAGGGAAACATCTATAACAATTGCTTTTAAGAAAAAATTTACTATAATCTTCAATAATGCAGAGAGCTCATGGTTCAAAATATCAAACACTACCTGAGTCTCCTCTGCATCAAGGCCTCCATCTGCAACTCCCAACCCTACTGCAACCACATCATCCTGAGGAAAATACATCACAAACCTGCCCTTCTGTTGCTTCAATGATATTTCATTGCTAACGTTGCTCCTTTGTTGTCATGCCTGCTTATTTTCCTTATCCTATTGTCTCTTTGGCTTACCATTAATCTCTAGGATTGTAAATTTATGAGTGTTGTTTTCCCTTAGAGAGCTCGATAATGATGTTTTTGAAACATATTTCTTCTGTAACTGATGATTTGAATCCTTTCGGGAGTCACCTGGATTCATATCTCCGGACTTCAAATCTCTAGGATTTAGGGTTTCTTGATCGATTTCAAAGTAGGGATTTTAAAGTAAATTGTGGAGGAGAAAATTCTTAGAAACCCTTCAAAACCCGATTGCGATAAGAATGCGAAGAAAAAATATATGCTCAAAGTCAATAATGGAGAAGGGAAATTTATTATGCTGAAAATGTCAAAAATGCCCATCAAATTTAAGCACGTGTGAAAATGTAAAAATGCTGTCAAATTTAAGCCATTGATGTGAACACCGCATGCTCTTTACCATGGGGGCGAAATTGGCATAGTAACACATTGAATTTGTTAACAAAACCATAAATTTACTAAATGACATACTAAATTTCTTTGAAAACTATTGTAAATTTATTAAATAACACATTGTGAATTTACTAAATAACACTACTTTAATTAAGATAAGAAAAAAATCTGAATTGTGTTTTATGAGAGTGATATTCAACATGACAATTCGTGCATGTACCTTTAATACTCACAAGGCCTTTTATATATAGATGGAATAATATTTTCACCGATTGTGTTCCCTGAGTCCATGTCATTTTTGTGAATGCATGTTTATGGATTTGTCTTGAGTGGAAAATTGAGACCACCATGTTTTTTATGTGAATTAATCTTCACTTTGTTGGCACATAATTTGATATTATTTATTTCTTATCTTTCACATCTTTCTCTCCTTATTAATACCTACCGGGTTAGGATACTTTTGTTTTTTTGCTATTCAGAGTGCCCTCGGCTTCCTTCATGTAGGCTTGTGTAGATGAGAGTGGCCGAGGGTAGCAGGTATTTTTTTCATGTGTGCTCGGTATATCTTGTGGAGGCCTATAGATTTTGAGATTTCATTTTTCCTTTGTTTTGAATCTCTGTACACAAAGAATATTTAGGGTAAGTTTTTGTTTGGGTCTTTATTTCAAATTCATGGTCTAACAGAGATGCTATATGAATATTTGAGAATAACCTTTGGTTCTATTTATTTTTTTGACAGGTAAGCTGAGAGTAGGCGGTGGCGGATGTGGAAGGTGTGTGTATGTTGAGGCGGGAGAGAGATTTCTTTTGATTTTGTGTTTCCATTTATCCCTGCTTAATGTATGTGTGGATCTTTTCTTTATTAACCCTTAGTTATTTTAAATTATATTTGCATAAAAATATATAAAAATTCAATGGCTATGGCCACTTGTTGTTAGGTTTTTCTTGTGTTTTCATATACGCAAGGAAATGCCACTTATACCATGCTCTTGAGGTATAAGTATTATACATTTTTTGCAATGTTAGTATTACAAATTGTTTCTTCCGGGAAAATGGTTATCAAGTGTTTGACCTCATATTTGGGTATGTGTATTATTCAAAGTGTATTATTATTGTTGTTGTTGTTGTTGTTCCAGTTTATCTTGAAAATGCACCTTAAAAGACCAAAAAAATTTCCTCCTCCAACTTTGGGGGAAAAGGGTTTTAATGTAAACCACTTTTTCCATGCACTCACATGTTCCAACTATATTATTTCAAATAAAATTAAAAAACCATTGCTAATACTACTCCATATTTATTTTACAGATCTGTAACTGGCATTCCACTTGCTAGGCAAGTACATGGAAATGGGGGCCAAAAGGGGGTCAAAAAGGGACACATTTTTCCTCAAATCAGCCGAAACCGAACTTCATCTAATAATTCGGCTTGCATATGCTCAAAATTTTAAAAAGTGATAAGAATAAGGACCGTAGAGCTCGAATCCAGCTTTCTAAACTACTTTTTTTTTTTAAATGGTGGAGATTAAGAGGGTCAAATGTGGTGGGCACACAAAGTATGTCTATTTTTGTGTAAAAAGATAAGAACCTATGTGTGTGCACCCCCATTTTTAAAGTTTTATAAATTATTTTCAAATCCCTTCAATAGAAAGTTAGATAATTCCATGTATAAGGTCCCACTAATATTTCATAATTTTTGGATGAATATATATATATTTTTAATTTTCAAAGTGCACACATCTCGGAAATGAAATATTTGTGTGTACACCCCGTAACTTTGAGAAAAAAAGTATTTTTTTTTTTTTAGTGTGTAGAATGGATTTAGAAGAGAACTCTTTTTGGAATTTGGATGAAAAAATCATATGTTGTGTACAAAAATGTATGCATACATTTTGACAAGAAAAAGGGGCACTAGTAGAAGAAATTAAGGATGAAATCCTTACAACTAATCGATTTTAGAGAGAAGTATATCGTCACCAAGGTAAAATTGAGTTTGACGTTGTAGTATATTTTTTTGGAATATTATATTATTACACATAATATATTGGGGTGTACATGTGAGAGTTTGATGTTTTTTTTTCTTAAACACATGATTTATTCAAAGATTACATAGTCTAAGCCTTAGGGTGGGATATCTAAGGCAAATCCAAGCCTATAGATTAGGATTCCCAAACCCATAAAAGATTAAATGAGAGTGTGTTATAATGTGTTCACATTGTAATGCAAGCGCATTATAACATGCTCGTGTTCCTATTTGTTATGTGGTATATGTGCTTATGGGAGGGATATATTTACTAAGTATAAGTTTTTATTTTTTTAATATTTATACTTTATACTTTATTATACTTTAAATTTATTTTAGTAAATATAAGAAGTTAGGGTCACTCGCACCTTATGGAACTAGTCTCACAAATCCATCTGCGGCACGGTTTAGAAGATGGTTTTTCATATTTTAATTTGAGTCATCATAAAAGTATTTTTCAAGATTTCAGCATTCAGCCTAAATCTTTTAGGGTTTAAATTATACAATCAATGTCTATTTTGGGAAATAATATAGTCATTGTTTAGGTTTTGGGGCCTTTTGGATTGGTTATTGACATTTGTAGGAGTGTTAAATGTGTCAAAATTAGAATTTACAAACCTCACAACTCCCAAAGGTAAAGAACAATTGATTGAATATATGGATTAATGAATTTTCCCATGAGAAAGGATTTGAATCCCTATTTTTTCTTAGAATATGGTAAAATCATACTATGGATGAGTACCTATTTTACAAGCTTAGGGAATGCATCTTTCGCTCCTTGGTCAATGTTGAATCCTTTTCTAGCCAACCTACCTCAAAGTATTCACTCTCAACCCGGATCAAAAACACTATTAAAAAGGTTTCTTAAGTTTGTTTCAATGTGCGGGGATGATTGGAAGCAATGATTGATGAGTTCAAGTATGACTTGATGGAAGATAACTTCCTCTAAAGGCCTAAAAATTCCATTCTCGAGCTAATCAAACACCCAATGAGAGAGTTTAAGAAATATATTAAGTATCGGAGGTAATGTCAAAGAATATTTGAAGTTTTGGAGGTGATTTAGGAATATTTAGGAATATTTTTTAGGGTTTAGGGCTCATGGTTTAGGGTTTAAGGTTTAGGGCCTAGGGATTAGGGCTCGGTGTTTACGGTTTAGGGTTCAAGGTGGTAAAAATAGGGTTTAGGTTTTAGGGCTCACTTCTCGGGGTCTATGGCTCGGGTTTAGAGTTAATGGTTTAGGGTTTATAGTTAAGGGTTTAGGGAGTACAATTTAGGGTTGAGGGTTTAGGGTTTATGGTTTATGGTTTAGGGCTCGGGGTTTAGGGTTAAGTGCTCTATGCATAGACTTTATAGATTAGACAAGGAAGAGAATGATTGGAAAGCATATCTGATTGGGTCTAGGAAGCACTTGGTGTCCGCTCATTCTCGTTCTTTGCTTCCCCCCATATGGAGTATAGCCAAGTGGTAAGGCATCAATTTTCGATACCACATGTAAGGCTTTAGGGTTTAGGTTTTAGGGCTCATGGTTTAAGTTTTAGTGTTTAAGGTTTAGGTTTTAGGGCACATGGTTTAAGGTTTAGTTTTGAGGGTTTAGGTTTTAGGGTTTAGGTTTTAAGGTTTAAGGGCCATGGTTTAGGGTTTAAGGCTCAGGGTTTAGGGGTTAGGGTTTAGGGCTCAGGGTTTAAGGCTTAGGGTTTAGGGCTCAAGGTTTAGGGTTGATGGCTTAGGGTTTAAGTTTTAAGGTTTATGGTTTAGGATTTAGGGCTTAGGGATTAGGGGTTAGGGGTTAGGGTTTAGGGCTTAGGGGTTAGGGTTTAGGGTTTAGGGTTTAGATTTTAGGTTTTAAGGCTCATGGTTTAGGTTTTAGGATTTAGTGTTTAGGGTTTAGGGTTTAGGGCTCAATTTTTAGGGTTTAGGATTCATGGTTCAAGCTTTAGGCCTCGGGGTTTAGGGTTTAGGGTTTAGCTTTTAGGTCTTAAGTCTTAGGGTTTAAGGTTTAGGGTTTAGGGCTCAAGGTTTAGGTTTTAGGGTTTAGGGATCATGGCTTAGGTTTTAGGGTTAAGGATTTAGGGTTTAGGGTTTAGGGATTAGGATTTTGGGTAGTAAAAATAGGGTGTAGGGTTTAGGGTTTAGGGTTTAGGGTTTAGGATTTAGAGTTTAGGGTTTAAGATTAAGGGTTTAGAATTTAGGGTTTATGGTTTAAGGTTTATGGTTTAGGGATTAGAGTTTAAGGGTTAGAATTTAGTGTTTAGGGCATAGAGTTTAGGGTTTAGGGTTTAAGGCTCATGGTTTAGGGTTTAGGGTTTAGGGTTTAGGGTTTAGGGCTCAGGGTTTAAGGCTCAGGGTTTAGGGCTCAAGGTTTAGGCTTACCCATTCACTCATTGTAATGTTCTATGTCTTACCCATTCTTATTAGTATTGACAAAGAGTATTCAACTAAAAAGGGTTCATCTGCTTTGTAGGAAGAACATTCAAAGAGAGTCATTATTTGATGCCTTTCATCTGTTGATATTTTGAAGGATGGAAATGCCAGATATCTAAGAACAATTCGATACAAAAAAATGTTACCCAATATAACTATCTTATTTTTTCCACCGCATGGGAACTATTTCACTCTTTGTAATGTTATGTGTCGTACCCATTCTTATTAGTATTGACAAAGATTATTCAACTGAAAATGGCTCATTTGATTTTTAGGTAGAACATTCAAATAGAATCATCCTAATTTGATGCCTTTCATCTTTTTATATTTTGAAGGAGGGAAATTCTAGATATCCAAGAACAATTTGGTATAAATAAATGTTTTTGACACTCTTTTGAATAATTCTTTCAATTGCAAGTTTTTGGGAACAAAGGTTTCATTCAAAGAACAAAGCTTGATATGTCTAGTGCTTGTGTAAGCTGGCAATTTGAGAGGATTTTTGAGGTTCAATTTTATTTTCCAAGATGCATTACTCCAATGTTTGAAAATGTTTCTCCATATGCAATGACATTCTAATTTAGACACTTGATGATTCCTGAATGTCCAATCCTACCACAGACCCTAGTAGTCCTTGATCCTTGGATATAGGGAGACATCGTTACTTGGCTTCCATTTATAACAATAGAGATATTTGTAAATTTGTGTTATGACCTCTAAATCTGTATGAATTTAAAGTTTTGGAAATCACATCACACCCTTCAATAGGCTTGATGACTACCCCTATCTTTTTGAAGGCTTTTTTGAAAGCATACATGCGTTTATCATAGAAGGAATTATCAATCAATGGAAGTTCATTAAGCCGTAGGCAAGATGGCTCCCCTTAAGAACTAAACAAGAAATATTTACTAGGTGATTGATAACTCCTGTGTGTTCTTAGCCATTCCCCTATTGCTATGCTTATTTTGAACATTTTAGGAAGTTATGTCAATCAAATTTTCCATCCATTCTAGTTGTAGACATCTAAAATGTTGACATGGTTAAATACAATTAACTTGTCCCGCCATATCCCTATATCATCCATATAATAATTAATCATAAGATTAATTATTATTATTAATTACTACTATCATATCTACCCCTTAATCATTTTATTAACATTGATCCCAAATCCTTTTACATCATTATTATATCATATCCCATCCTTACTCCCTTTTATTTCATTATAATATCTTATTATCCTCTTTAAATCCTCATTAACATTTTATAGGAATTTAATATTCCTACATCTCACCTACCACCTACCCTACACATCCCTACACTTAGCCTTTCCATCGAATCACATCCATGATCATATTTATTTAACCTAACCTAATCCTAATGTAGACACCAAAATTGGGTCACACTGCTTTGCCCTTGGTCCTTCGTCAAATAAACACCTTGAACACATTCACTGACCATGGCCCCTTTCATCCCACTCTAATATTAATTTAAATAATTTAATTAAATTAATTCATTATCTCACAATATTTTTTACTTAGATATCCTAATTGAGATAATGCCCACACATCCACCTCATCTTTACACATCATCAAGCCACCTCAACCAAACCCTAAAAATCAAAGCCTATATTCCCTCTAACCACATTCACACATGTTAGAAAGGAATCTTCCATTCTAATCCGTGGAGCAAAAATGAATGAGATCCCATAAAATCAAGGGGATCTGCCCAGTTTAGTAAACCTAGGAAATCATGCCCTAACCGATGCTAGATACCTAAACTATCGCGGTCAACTCAAAATCACTGTTGGTTACCATTTAACCACCAAAACAACCTTATTTTGAGGTTGGTACATTTCTTAGAGATTGACACATATTTTGAGAGTAAGAGACAAAACCATAACTACATGTAAATAGAACCAACATTCGTACACTCATCAGAAGTACCCACAAATCCATCTTCCTTCACGGGTGTTTCACCTGATTCTAGAGCATTTCTTCGAATGTTGATGAAACAAATAAGGGTAAAGGGATAGGAGGAATACCTGTTAAGATGTTGGTTGTAGGTTGTTGCACGCATATGACACGAATCCACACACTAGTTTTGATACTTCTCGCCCCATACCCGCATGGTACAAAGAGTACGACTTCACACTATCATCGAGGAAAGGGTCATAGTGACAACAACTACATCACTTTCAAAAACATTGTCCAAGAAATGCTCGAGAAAGGTGAGTTAACCTTGGATAATCCTAATGCACCTGCCAATCAAAACCTACACATCTTCAAGAAACCATTTCCTAATCATGCCCCTTCTTCTGATCAAACTGAGAGACCTCAATGCATGATAGCCATACCCACAAGGTC
Source organism: Taxus wallichiana var. yunnanensis (assembly GCA_018340775.1). NCBI lineage: Eukaryota > Viridiplantae > Streptophyta > Pinopsida > Cupressales > Taxaceae > Taxus > Taxus wallichiana. The sequence goes on along the minus strand of CM031244.1, from coordinate 430,882,881 downwards.
CATGCTATTTTCAGTGATGCACTTGTTGCTTCCCAATTACCCCATATTCCTTCCATAGAGGAAATCCTAGCCCAAAGTCCTCTACCTGCACTTGAACCCACCTCACATATTCCTCCACCCATAGAGGAACACCCTTCATCCCCTCCCTCACCTATGAAAGATCCTGTTAACAAGTTAACATCAAGACCACTTCACCTTTGGCTTCTCCACCTAGAGATCCATCACCCACAGAAGAGGCTTATTTATCTCCTCCACCTATAGAGGAGCACCCATCATCTCCTCCACCTATCAAAAATCTAGTAAAAATGCCTTTACCTTTAGGTGACCACTCTCCATTAGTTACCCAAGATCCTACATACTTACTTTTGGCTCTCTTACCCAGAAGATGAAGCTAGAAAATTCCCCATTTCTAAGACACATTTTATGGGAATTTCCATTGGATCCTCATCAACCTCACCTACAACAAAGTGCCTTTTTCATGCCTAGCCAATCACCTAGATTATGTGGATAGAGCCTTACTTTGGGGGCATCTTCTGCTTCTGTCTCAACACAAATGTAGATGTCACTTGTTGACACTTCCACTATCTACCCAAAAATATTTCAGCCAATCAAACCAAACACAACCACAACTATCACAAATTCCACCATGATACCACTCATGGCTCAACTCACACCCCTACCCATAACCCCCATGATGCATCTACATCCAAACCTACACCTACATCATCTTCCTCACCTAAACCTATTACTACCTTAGGGGTCATCCCAACCACCAGCCTTACTCATCCACCCATCAAATTAGATTTAGCTACATCCTCCAAAACCAACACCAAGCTTAATCCGACACCCAACCGAAGAGCCAATCCTATAGAACTCATACTCCAACCTCACCAGATCACACCTTCATCACCTTCACCCTTTCCATCCATCTTAGGACCTCACCCTTCCAGCACGGTTAAGAAACCTCCACCCATCGGTAAACCAAAAACACAACAGCCCATTCCTCCCTCACAAACCTCTAACATACCCAAGCGCCCAACATGACTTATGCCTACACGTGACATCTTTACCACCCATTCCTCCAATACCATTGGTAACTTCTTCACTACCCACTACACTTCAGTCTCTTTCCCTCACACCCCTACACGACCTACGCCATCTACCTTCACAACACCTTAGTTATCCCCATGGGTAACTCACCCTCTTCCCCATCCTATTTTTCCCTCTAGATCTCATGCGCCCATATCACCTTTACCCAAGAAGGTGCAACCTAAAGACAAAAATCTGCTACCCTCCAATAAGGTAGTCAAAACAACCACACACTCTCTTGCCAGTTCATCTACCATACCCCTACCCAAGAAAACATGACCAACACCCAAGACCACACCAACACCTAAAACCATAGCTCAACCCACTCCCCCTCATGCAAAGACCCTTCCTCTATAGTTAGCCACACCTATACCCAAACCCACTTTCACTTCCCATTGTGATCCACTAGTGGGATCCTATGCCAAAATCTTAACCAACCTCCTTGAGACTTCTATCATCACATTACCACCGCTCAAACCTTATGACCCTCTCAAACCCAAACCAAAAGGGTTTGACGACACCAAAATTTATGCCTACCATCATGTGCCAGGGCACGATGTAGAGAAATGCAAGGCTTTGAAAACCATTCTTATCCATTTGTGTCCTCCTAAAGGAAACTTTGATGATGATGACCTTCTCGATGAGGACCCCATTTCACCAACACCCATTCCCATAGTTCTTCCCTCACTGCCTACTCAATGACCCAAACCTTCACCCCCACAACTCCTAGAGCCACCCCCAAGATTCAAAATTAACATGGTTCGCATCAGAGAACTCACCAAATCTCCACCCAAATGTCGGTGTGCTCAACTCATCTCACAAGGTTCCTTCCCGCCACTTGGATTTTACCCCTCTTGTCGCTATAATTTTCATGGCTCACCTACTTCACCTACCTCTCAACCTCAAATCAGCATGATCCATGTTGCTACCCATGCTAGAAGGAAAAGGCAAGGAAAATGCAACAGACCCACCAACCCATCCTATACTAAACATACCATCTACACCCACACCTAAAATCACTATCCACGGCCCCACATATCTTATTTCTAATGGGGTTACACACCACGCGATGCTAAAACAACTACACCAATCCCCCTCAAAAATGTCCATATATGACCTAATCCAAACCTCAAAATCCCATCGTCAAGCTCTCATGGAGGTCCTTCAATCTATTGAGGTTTTACCCAATGACCCTACACCCATAGCCTCCATTATTACACCCCATCATGTAGCCTCTCTCACCAAATTACCACCTTTATCTACACCTCCACCTACTCACCAGGTAGCCTCCCTTAGCTTCTCAGATGAAGAGATCACACCGCACAAACCGATGACCTAGATCTAGCTCTCTTCATCTCTATCCACATTGATGATATATGTGTACGATGTGTTATGATCGATGGGGGCACTAGAATTAATATCATTTCCTCCACACATTCACTCAAATGTGCATACCACGACAATTTGCATGCATAAACATCCTATCATGTTGCATTCATTCAATGACACTATCACCTCTAGACTTGTGCGCATCATTTTCCATGTTTGAGTTGGCTCCCGTAATGTTCTAGAGTTATTTTATGTCTTGGAGGGGAATTTCAATATAACTATTGTTTCTTGGTAGACCTGGATTTGTGTCATGGGTTTTGTTCCTTCCACTTTTCATCACAGTGAAGGACACATTTATACCATTCCAGATGACCCATCACCTTTCAAAACTTGCAACATGCTTTACCAACCCAATGATGTGCTTATACCCATTAAAGCATCTACCTCCATGATCACTACCTCTTCACCTACACCTCCACCACCAGTTTAGATACTACTTCAATTGCACCTACATCCTCCATTCCCACTATTGCCACAACCTCCATGGCTGAACCGTCGACTTGCCACTCGTTAGCTCCACCTCTAAGCCAACCTCGACACATCGTCTATTCCATCTACCCACATACCACCCACCGATCCTTTGGAAGGCATTTTCAATGCCTCACTCTGGGGGAGTATCGCCTATATAGTGTCAACACATTCCTTACTCCACAAGAGTATGAAAGTCTTCACCACACCCTCGTTATGATCACCATATAGGAGAGCACCTCCTTTATGGTCCTCCCCACCTTCGTACTAATATCATCTATGGGGGACTTGATACTACCACTTACACACTTGAACCACCATCACAAACCCACCCATTTTCTGTTGACCTCCAATCACTTACCAATCACCATTTCACCCACACCTTCCTGCACCGATGTGCGTGGAAGGGTTTTGGTTTTGGATTTTACGAGCAAGGCCACCATACTATTATTCCATGTACTACCCACAAACATAATGACCGTAGTGGTATCATCTTTACTGAACCACCTACCAAGAAGGCATGCATTGAACTCATTGAGGACATCAACCCTTCTCCACCTTCTTCACCACCATCACCACCTTCACCGACGGAGTCGATGGATCCAAGAATCCATTCCTCCTAACTTTTTTTTCATAAACACCATTTCCTTGGGGCCTTTGACTTATCAACGCGAGGGCAAGGCTCCCTCATCTCTACCTTTCTTGTATCTGAAATGATCGATGACGATACACCTTCGATTAACATCGTTTAATTTTAGGATGATGAATCTATACTCACCTACCTTGGTGTAGAAGACTCATATATTCATTGGTCATTACCATCTGAGACGTAAACCATGTTGAATGAATCAACTATCGAGATCAACATTCATACTCAGGACGACCCGCACATTCTAAAGATCGGACAATCTTTAGATGTTGTTGAACAGGAAGCCATCACTTATTTTCTCAAAAACCATAACCACGCTTTCACTTGGTCTTACATAGATATGCTCGGTATTGACCACACTATAGTGGTCCACAATATCGTAACCATTCCCAACGCCAAACCCGTTAAACAAAAGCTGAGGAAAATGCACTCTCGCATTTTCCTTCTCGTCAAAGAAGAACTTGAGTGCCTTCTTTTTGTTTCCTTCATCTTACCCATTGATTATCCTTGATGGATTTCTAACATTTTCCCTGTCACTAAGGCGACGGGACTTCATTTGTACAAATTTTCGTGACCTCAATCTAGCTTTTCCAAAAGATGACTTTACCCTTCCTGGTATTGAATAATTGGTTGACCTTACAGCTGGTCACGAGATGCTATCACTCATGTATGGTTTCTCTGGTTATAACCAAATCTTGATTTTCCCAGAGGATCAGCACAAAACTACATTCATTACCCCTTGGGGACCTTTCGCTATCACGTCATGCCTTTTGGCCTTAAAAATGCTGGTGTCACATATCAGCGGGATATGACTTACATCTTCCATAACATCATGCATCGTATATTAGAAGATTACATGGACCACCTCCTTACCAAATCAAAACACGCTCCAAGCACCTTGCCATCTAAAAACCATCTTTGACCCCCTCATTAAATATTACATTCGCCTTCAACCCTAAGAATGTGTCTTCATGGTTCTCTTAGGAAAACTCCTGGGGTTTATCATCTCCTTACATGGTATAGAGGTTGACCCTACTAAAGTCAAGGCCATTCTTGAAATTCCTCCACCCACTAATCTTAGGAAACTCGTAGCCTGCAAGGCAAGTTGTAGTCTATTCACCACTTCATTTCACAATTGTCTAATCGGTGTCAACCATTTCATCATCTTCTCAAGAAGGATGTCTCCTTTAAATGGGATGATGACTACCAAAGATTTTGAGGCCTTAAAAAAATACCTTCTCCAACCACCTATACTCATTCCACCTAAAGATGATCAACCCTTCTACCTATACATCTCAGCTACCGATCACTCCTTAGGGGCCATGCTCGCCACCACGATAAATAACACGGGAGCAGCAGGTAGTTTATTACATAATTCATACTCTTTTGGACTACAAAACCTGATACACTCATGCCAAAAAAATTCTTAGCCTTAGTTTTCATTGGCACCAAACTCTGCCATTACCTACTAAACCACAAAACCTATGTTGTGACCAACACTGACCCCCTACACTTCATATATGCTAAACCTTACCAAAATCAACGTGTCGCATGTTGGCTTATGCTTTTGGCTGACCTCGACCTCAAATTTATCCATCAAAATTCCATCAATGACCAAGATATCACCGACCAATTGGCGACACACCTATTTTCGGGATGAACCCTCTAATTTTACTTTCCAGATGAGTCGATGCTACCCTTTCCTAGATGAAACCACTTACCAAATGACACTCTTCTTCGATGGTTCTAAGTGTTAGCATGGGATTGGGGCTGGTGTTATCCTAATTCCACTTGATGGTAAACCCATGCCTTTGTCTTTCAAACTCAATTTTGATTGTACAAACAATATTGCCAAATACAAAGCACTCGTATTAGGTCTCTAAGTTACCTATGCCTTAGATGTTAAATCAATCAACATCTTTGGTGATTCTCAATTGGTCATAAACCAAGTCAATGGTATATACAATGTCATAATGAGATACTTCAAAAGTATAAGCATCATGTGGACATACTTTTGACCACCTTCAACCATTACGCCCTTCAAACTATCCCACGTTTAACCAACAAATTTGCAAATACCATGGCCTACTTGGCTTCTCAAATACCCGCTTCACCCACCAATTCTAAAATCTTTGTCACCGTACAAAGACTCCAATCACCCTCTTATTTACCTCGTGAAATTTACTCTATCGGAACCACTACCTCGACCCGAGTGACCTTTGGTATAAACAATACTCAAACTACCTTTCCTCTCCATCTTGCCTCCCGACCTCACTCGTAATGGACAACGTGCCTTTCTTAAAAGGTCTCTCATTACGTCATTATGGGTGGCCTCCTCTATAAGCGCAACTTTGATGGTATTCTCTTACGGTGCCTTACGAGTTCTGAAATTCCTTATACCATTAAGGAAGTTCATGATGGCATATGTGGAGGTCACTTCAATGGCCTTGTTATTACTAAGCGTATTCTTCACCTAGGCTATTACTAGCCAACCCTCAACCATGATTGTTGTGACTACGTTAAGCGTTGTGTAAAATGCCAACAACATGCCAACCTTCATCATACACCTAGTCATGCCTTATAGGTCACCCGTGACCTTTGGCCCTTCTCTCAATGGGGTTTGGATCTTGTTGGAGAAATCAATCCTCATTCTTCCCAATACATCAATGGATCATCACCACTACCAAATACTACACAAAATGGGTTGAAGCCATACCTCTCATCTCCACGAAAGCCGAGAAAATATGTGAGTTCATCAATCATCACATCATCTATCGCTTTGGTGTCCCACATCACCTCATCACTGATAATGGAAAACAATTCAAAAATAAAACCTTGTGAAAACTTTGCATGACACCTTGGCATTCAGCTAAGTTTCTTGTCACCTTATTACCCATAGACCAATGGCAAGCTGAATCCACCAATAAAACCTTAAACAAAATTCTCATGAAAGTGGTTAACAATATTGGGAAGGACTAGCATACGCACATTCCTTTCACCTTGTGGGCATACCACACTAGTATTCGCACTTCCACTACTGCCACACCTTTTTCTCTAGTTTATGGTATAGAGGTTGTTCTACCTCTCAAAGTCAGATCCCCTCACTCCACATTTCTCTCCATGACATGTTTAATGATGATGACTTTTTTCAAGACCGTTTAGCACAACTTGAGTTATTGGACAAACTTCATCTAATGCTCTTGACCATCTCCAAGTTTACCAAAAATGTATCAAACGTGCCTATGACAAATGTGTCCATGAATGAACCTTCCAAGTCGGTGACCTTGTCTTGAAAGAAAATCAACATGTAACCAAAGCAGAAAAAAGTAAACGGGGAAATTTTCTCCTAATTGTCTTGGACCATACATCATGACTCATACTTATGGATCAGGTGCTTATCATTTATCTTCACTTGATGGTAAACCCGAACTTGAGCCCCTTAACGCCTTGCATCTTTGACCATTCTATTGTTGAATTTTAGTCCTACCTCACCTTCTGCCTCTTTCCATGCTCGTCCCTTGAGTGCTATCCACTTCCTACGCCATCACCAATGATTAAACAAGAATCATGTGTGTACCCATCACTCTTTTATACTCTCTTAAATATGTGTACCACGGCACTGCACATGGCATGATTCTCATGGATAATTTTTTCTAATTTTAGATGATATCCCATGGTCATTTCACCTTGATTTCTAAACAAGAATCCGATTCTTCACCTTAGTCTTGTCCATGAATTAAAATCCTCACATGGGATCCAAATCCTTGAGTCAAACTTCCAATAAAAAGATGAATCCCTCAAAAAGGACATCTTTCTCTCTAAATCTCTGCTATAAATAGATTACTCCCTCGAAGGACAGCTATGTAAAGCCTATTTAAAAGAAGAAGAAGAAAAATAGAGAGAGAGAATCTGAAGCTTCCCACATCGATCAACTTCACGAAGACCTCAAGGATTTAATTTCCTCATCCCATATAGACTTCCCGCATCGATCAGTCTATCTCAAATATCAATCAAAACAAAAAAAAAAACTAAAAACTAAAAAAACCTTTTAGTCATGGACTTTCCCATTATGACCTTGGATCTCTTGCCAAAAAGGCATACTACCTAGTACCATATAAAAACTAACCACTTTTCACCCTCTCACCATTCACACTTTCATTTCCTACCGCCTCAAGGGACCTATTGGAACCGGAACATTTGGTGATCATGTGACTACTTTTCACCTTTAGAATAATCAATCATGCAATGTCTTTAGGGTCTTATGTTCATCACCCATCTAAGGTATGATCCGCCCATTATGATCCCTATCAATCATGGTGACTTTCTTGCCTCCTCTTATATTTTAAACCTTCTTCATTACGTATTGATTACCTTATACTAAACTTGTTCCTCGAAGCTTATTTTTGGGTAATTTTCTCCTCCTTCACCATAATAAACTCAAAATCACCTATACCAATGTGCCCACAATTCACCCATACCATGCAATGGGATATATCTAGAATCAATCATGCCTATAACATACCCACCCATGCATCGCATACCTCCTCGTATTCTTCCCTATAAGCTTATGGGAGAACTACATTGGCACGAGGTCCCTTTTTATCGGGACTATGTAGGCAGCACTATGAGGGTATGGGTCCTTTGAGGTTAGCTCGGCCACTCTCTACCCTAACCAATTCATATTTTGTTTTCCTAAATCACATTCTACCCTATTTAGTTTCCTTTTATATCAATAATTGGAAATTAGACCCATCAAAAAAAAACAAATTGCTTTCCACCTTTATCATCATCAAACATACATCCATTATGTCTACCCTTTCCTTACCACTATCATGCATGTACTATAAAACATCTTAACCATGACCCATATCATCATTCATTGCACAAATTAATGAATTACAACATCAACCAATTTAGAATCCACCATGCCTAAAACCTAACTCAACCATGCCTATGACCTATCCTATGGGACTCAATCCATGTCTAGAACCTAACTCAACCATGCTTGTGACCTAACTCCACCATGCCAAAACCTAACTCAATCATGCCTATGACTGACTCAATCCATTCCTAGACCCTACCTAACTCCATCATGCCTAAAACATGACTCAAGCCATGCCCAAACCACAACCTAACTCGATTCATTCCTATGACCTTCTATCATGCCTACACTACTTTATTTGCATCACATACACACATCAAAATAACAAGATAACCACAACCATGTATACACATAATCATCATAATCATCATCATCTCTATAAATACAAATATCAAACAAAGTGTCTCTCCATATAAATAACTCTCAAATACCCTTTAGGGCATCTCTACATAGTGATATGATAAAAAATATACAAAACTCTCATACATCCTCACTCTCTTCGGCACGTAGGCCAGTATATATAAAAAAATGAATTAAATACATCAAAATAAAGGAATGTGCATTAGGCATCATCTCCACCGGATATCCTTCATATCAATCTCTCATCTCTCCTCCTCGGCTCCTGTCCATGGAGGCAATGATAACATCTCACCACCCACCATGGGTTGTGGTCGGGTCCCTATCTTAGGACATCACCAAGCCGGCGCCTTCGTGAACTGGTGGCCTCACCTTAGATCATCTCATGAAAATCGATGGACCCATGTGTTCTCCATCTTTATAGTCTCGCATCTGGTCCTCTCACTCGATCTTGATGTGTCATCTGCATACTCTCCATAAGATAGAAAATCTATCCCAGCCACCATTAATTGATCGATAATATCTAGCCTCCTTAAGGCATCCCTTAACCTAGATTGGGGGTACCGTTTGTGGTGGCGACATCCCTCGGCCCCATTTACCTATGGGCTGCGATCATGTCCCACCCCTTCCTGCTCGACACCCTATCCTAGTGCCATGGAGGTGCCATGACCTCACACTCTGTGCTCTGTGCATCATCTAAGCATAATCTGTAATGCTGCGACACACACAATGTTGGCCAATAAGCCCTACAAACCTATAAGCCTAAGAAAGTGGCCACACTGCTCATCATAACCCTCTCCATCTCCACCCTAAGCTGTAAACTAGCCACTGTGCATGTAATGTGGCCTTCACGCCTTGAAAGCTGCTAACTACCCATGTATCATCCCCAATTGTGTAATCGGGATCGCCACCTACCCTTATAGGGCATCTCTCATGCAGTGATGGTGGCTAAATCCGCCCCGCACCGGGAATGCTTGCTCATAGATGGGCCACCCACCACTGTCTATACCTATCTATCACTATGTCATCATCAAACCGTTAGTCTACCACCTGCTCTCCTCCTACCCTGTCAAGTGGACTTTGATTGTGGTAGAGGCAACGAACTCTCCACATCATCCATCCTATACTCCTGTGGGAAGGGTCCGGGGTATATCTGTGGTAGCCAAACCGCATCGATCCATCATAGGTGGGATCATCAGGATGCTCCCCTACACGAAGCCCCTCAATTCATCTCACTATCTATAAACCATCTAACTCATCATCCATCTATTTGTATGAGGGATAGCCCATCTATCGGTCTCCAGAATCAATGTCCATGCTGACTACATCCCTCCGATAATCGGACACTGATAAGGCCACATCATGTGTAACCCTTCCCGCTCAAAGCTTTGCAATAATGGCACCCATCACTGTAGCCCAATCTAACAAACTAGGGGCTCAAATGCATCATCTCGAGGCATCCTAATGGGCACACCACACAATGTGCTCATAAGCCCAACAATGTAATAGGAAAGTGCAACAAACCATGAACCTTCAAAGTTGCCCACCCATTTATCCCAAGGCTTACCCTCTATACCCCCATTTAGCCCTATATAGCTATCCTAGGAATGTTGGCACCCATGCAAAGTAGTCCTATCCATAATCATGTCATGTCGTACCCCATCAACCTACCTGATCATGGGAATCTCCCATCCCTATGCATCCTTACCAATTTAAACCACCCCGCCTCCCTACTACTATTTAGCCTCATCTCCCGGATGGGGATAGGTATTTTCTCTCCATATATCGGGTTGGCGTTTGGAATGTTAGATCTACCATCCCCTCACCAACTATTTTTACATCAACTCATCCAATGCCTCGAGGAGATTAAATATACTTCTGTGTCCCCAATATAGGTCACCCACCGAATCCTCGACACCTTTCAGGGCCCCTATCATCCTCTAATTCGGTAGGTGGAATGTGTTGGTCTATTGAATCCCATCTATCGACCAGATTGAGCGACCATCGCTCGGCTATTAGACTACATGTTGATAGCACTTTGGACCCCGATAAGGCCCACATCATGACATGTCTCACTCCTTACCTATCGCCGCCCTAAAATCGTCACGAGTAGGGGTGACACCTCGTCTCACATCTCGCTTTGATCTCTTACTACGCATCCAACAAAAAAATCACATTATTAAATCAAGACAATATCTACATTCACCCATACCCATTACCCTACCTATTTTACTTCATTACTTACCAATTTATCCCATGGCTTACCCCCACAACCCAACCCACCCACCCTCACCTACCTAATTCATTCCAACCCTAACCCACAATCTCCTTAGGAGCCCAACCCTAACCCATCACGATCTCCATACCGCATGGTGGCACCTCTAACCCTACACCCATGATCTCCCTACCCTAAACCTACCCATCCCAATATAGCCTTACCTATTTACACCACCCTATCCCTCCCCTACTTCCATTTGACCCACTCCCGACCTTATCTATCTTCCACACATGTATAACATTTTTCTAATGTACCTCCACCCTTACCTAATTTTACCCCTTACCTATGTTATGATTTTCACCAAACCCACTTCTCTTACCCCTACCTACCTCAACCACCCAACCTGATTTGAAAAACCTTTTAATTTTTTTTTTTCCTAACCAATTATGATAGGTATCGATTATCCCTAACCGACATCGGTCCCCCTTGCCCTAGCTTATCGATGGTCTGCTTCATGACCAATACCGGCGGACTAACCGTCATCTAACCTTACCGATAGTCTTTTCGCGTCAAAACCATACCCCAAACCCCCATTTTTTTACCTGAATACTTTTTTATCTTACCCACACTTCACTTGGCCACTTTACTTGACCCTCTTGACCTTATCATTTACCCCCTCACCTCGTCCTCATTTGGGGACTCGTTATTTTACCCATACCTCGGCCCTACCCATGTCGTGACGTAGATACTTGGACCTGGAACATCGCTAGTGACTTGTGACCTCATGTGTTCACTATACCTTGTGGCACTATTACCTATGTTGATGGACATTATGACCTTACCTTGCCTCTTTCCATGACTGTTTATCCTGACCCAACCCTTGGGTGTACCAGAACATACCTACATGTTCCTACACTTTGACCGACTGCAGTTGTGTTTCTAGACCATATCCTATACCTTGATATATGAATCACTTCAACCTTGTTTGGATAAACCTATTGACCTTAGAGAATGTAGAGTTTGTTTGCTCTTCACCTTGGTATCTTGCTGCTACAGTTTATACGTGTGTGTGCATTTGACTATTACTACCTTTGACCCTGACCCATTACCTAGATTACTTGAGTAGACCTTTTCCTTTTTTCCCCATTACCCACCTTCCTCTTCATCACATTCACCTTTTATCAAACCACTCACCGATTCTACCTTCGGCCTCATCAGTTCTTGGTTTGAGGGGATCACATTTACCCACACATGGGAAAACCACATCTTATTTTTGTCAACGTCACTTACCAATACAAGCTATGCAAAAAAGGGGCAAAATGTAGACATCAAAATTGGGTCACACTCCCCTTGGTCCCTCATCAAATAAACACCTTAAACACATTCACCTAACCATGGCCCCTTTCATCCCACTCTAATATTAATTTAAATAATTAAATTAAATTAATTCATTATCTCACAATATTTATTACTTAAATATCCTAATTGAGATAATGCCCACACATCCACCTCACCTATACACCTCATCTAGCCACCTCACCCTAAGACCTATTCTTAGTATGTTTTCATAACTAACTAATAACCTACCCAAACCCTAAAAATAAAAGCCTATATTCCCTCTAACCACATTCCGCAAGTTAGAAAGGAATCTTTCATTCTAATCCATGGAGCAAAAATGAACGAGATCTTAGAAAATCAAGGGGATCTGCCTAGTTTAGTAAACCTAGGAAATCTCACCCTAACCGACGCTGGTTACCCTAAACCGCCGCTGGTCAACCTGAAACCACCTTCAGTTACCATTTAACCCCAAAACAACCTTATTTCGAGGTTGGCACATTTCTAAGAGATTGACACATCTTTTGAGAGCAAGAGATGAAACTAGAGCTGCATGCAAACATAACCAACATTCGTACATGCATCAGAAGCACCCACAAAGCCATATGCCTTCATGAGAGCATCCAGGAAGTGCCAACACCACATCAAGTTCCTTCCATTTGATCACCCACCATTACAACTAGACATCAAGCTCGTACAAATAGTAAGTGCTTTGTTAACCAACACTTGTCCATTTATCATTTGGTAGATTCTTTTACTTCTGTTATTAGTTTCTACTCTCATTTCCATTCCACCACCATTTACCTCCATGCAAACTTGACCATCCCTTCACCCACATCCTTGAACTTCCCATACCTAGATTTTAATCATTCTTATGCATACCTAAGACTCACACGAACCTTGCCATTGCCCTTCCATTTTCATCTAGCCTTATATCTACCCTCATCTCGAGTTTTTATTGAGTTTTCTATACCTCGACCATATCGAAACCGGTTACCCACAACCGACGCCGGTTAACCTAAACCAACATCGGTCATACTGCATCAACATCGTTCTATGTGTTTTTATCGGATAACCAAGAACATAACTTAAAACCTCTACCCAATACCCAAAACAACCTAGAACCTTACCCTAACCAGTACCAGTACCCTGACAGTGACCTTGACCTATAGATTCAATCATAGTCTAGCCTGTTGTTAATGAGTTTGATTATTGTAGATGAATGAGATACCTAAATCATTTTAACTACAATATGATTTCCTTTATCGTTAGCATTGAGTTATTTTAAAATAGTGTATTTACACCGTCAGGAAGTATCACACTTCCCGGATCTAGCACATGCTTTAGGAAGTCCACTTGCATATACTATTTAACTTTCATTTGGTGGTCTTGTTTTCCATTTTAGGTAGTTCCTCCAAGAAAAAAGAAAGCTCTCACAATCGGTTGTGGATCATGAAGTAATACATGCGCAACAACCTACAACCAACATTTCAAGAGGTATTCCTCCTAGCCCTTTAAAATCTAGAGGCTTCTATTTATAGAAGCATCTTTAAATTTCCTCTTTCTAATTTAAAAATTCAAATATCTTGCTCCTTCCATCGAATTTTTAATTCAATGGAAACCTATCTCAAATCTAGAATCCTCCATCCTCTCATCCAATTCCAACCCTTGGATTCAATCCACCATGGAAAGATCTCAACCATTCAATTTTCCACTCACAAACTATAAATAAAGCTCTCATGCTCCATGAGATCCAATCTTTCTAAATCCTATAAAAAAATTACGCTCTTTTGTTCTTCAATCAATCAATCCTTTTATCAATCATCCATCTACAATCAAGAAATCCTTCATCATCTTCATCAACAATCAAATCAATCATCAAAGGGGAGGTGTTGTCCAAGTACATCCACATCCAAATCTGAAATCAATCTTCTAATCCACAAGCACATCCACCATCAAGGAAGGAGAATTGCATGCTAGATGGTAAGTGCAGGTATTATTCCTCTTCCTTTCATCTTTGCTTGATCTGAGGTAGTTGATTTATTGAGTTTGCATGTTGCATTTGAATTGGTTTCATATTCATTTTATTTGTGCATGCTAACTTGATTTTTCATCTACATTTTTGGTGCCCACCATGGGGCTTAACCCCCAAAATATTTTTAATTTTTGTTTATTATCATCTAATCACCAAGTTGTCCAAATTTGGTTTCATAAAAATCTGATTTACATCCTTAAATTTTGAATTTTCATGATTTTTTTGTATTAGCACATTTGACATGTAGTTTTGTTTACCTATTTCATGCATTTATCAACTTTCAATGTGTTTATAACATTTTTACATTTCTTATGTCATAATATTTTAGCGCATTTAACATTTAAAATTAAAATTTTTACAAAGTAACTCTTCTTTTATATCCTCAAAACCTCAAAATTTGTTTTAGCACATATGTGACATGTAAGCATTGAAATGTCACATGTTTGACTTGTTTACATTATGTTGTGACACATTTGTTTTCTCTTTTGTTTCCTAACTTCCAAGAGCCATAAATTTTGACCCCGAACTCAAAATGACTCCTTTTTTTTTGCAAAAAGGTATTGAAAGATCTATGCAATGAAAGTGTTAATTTAGAATTTTATTGTATAATTTATTCATGGTTTTCATTTTCCTAAATCTTGTCTTTTTAACTACATTAAGTTATTTTTTTTTTTACAAACTTCTAACAATTTGTTTGTGTTATCTATCTCAATCAAACAAAACCAAATATTTAAAATCAATCTAAAACTACTAACCCCTTTGTTTTGTAGCACATTTGTCCAAGAATTGGGGTTATTTTCCAAACTACTAATCCACTTTTTGTAGGGCCTCCTCTTGAAGACCCCTTTTGCATTTTTTTTAATCATCTTTTTATCATTTAAAAATAAAAAATCTTTATATTATCTTGCATCTTTCATTTCTTGCATCTTTTGCATGTTTTCTTGTTAAACCCGAAGGTTGGATTTCATGTATGCTCTCCTCTCGCGTCCTTGGATGATCTTGAGGATCAAAAGTGGTCCACCTTCTTCCCTTTTTCATTTTTAGGGGCAACATGATGTGGATTTCATCACCACACACTTTTCATAGTCCTAGGGGTCTCGTGACCGTGGGCTTCATCTCCACGCACGTAGACACACCCCGTGTTTCGGCGGGGTATATAAATTCAAGGAGATTATCATTATTGGCTAAGCATCTATGTGTTTTAAGCATGATGTGAAGTGAGGGGCTTCCACATCCCAACACCAGGCCTTAGACAACATCCTTGCAACATGGATTGGGCCTCACGTACCAAAAGGTATATAGAGGACTCCCTTAGCAAGCCTTGTTTATCCTAGCATAGGTAGCCTTGGCCACAATCAAGCTATAGTGTAGGGGAAGGAACCACCAAATATTACTCGCTAGCTGATCACACATCGACGTAAAGGTGGGCCAACTCAGTGAGTGCCATTGTCGTGTGTGGTATTGAAAGTGGGCTATAGCTTGTGTTGCACACCCACTTGACTAGCTAGGTTGTGTGTTGCATGTGTGTTTTCTTACATATCATTTTGACCACACATTAATCAACCAATCAAACATTAATCAAACAATCAATCAACCCCCATCCAAACATAATCAAACCCAATCCATCCATCTAATTACCCCAATCTTATCCCTTTCCTAATCCATCCCATCCACATCTAATCCCTCCATCTTAATCATATCTACCTACATCCTATCCATACCCAATCCTATTCCTAAATCTTATCTAAACCCCCATCCTCATCATGGCTCCCATCAAAGTCAAATCCCCACTCATCAACCTTTACCCTCCCACTTTGATCAAAACATCCCTATTACTATCCAATCTCAAAAAACCAAATTATGACACTCACATCCTCTATCCAACAATCTCCTAACCCATCCCAAGTTGATCCCACCATCCTCACAACCATCCAAAATCTTAACCAAAAATTCTTGACCTCCAATCACACCTTAGCCAAACATCTTCTCAACCATCCTCCCTCACATCCACTTATGATAGTGAGGACCTTATTGACATCGACCAAGATGATCCCCCATCTACACAACCAATCACACCTAATCCTAAATCCACATCATCCAACATCCCTAACCATCCTCCTTCTCACACACAAGTAATTACATTGATTTTGATCAACTCCAATCATCCCCTTCCACCAATAAAGATCTCCTTTTCAAAGCTTTACCAAACTTTAACCAACTATGATTCATCCACCACATCCACTTCTAATAAATCCAAATCCAAATCAAAATCAAAATCAAAATCTAAACCAAAATCCAAACCCAAATATCCCAAATCACCACCACCACCTAGTGACCTTCTTTTACAATTTTCTAACCTATTATCGAGCCTAATCCTTCATCACCACTATCCACCCCTAAATCCCCCATCAACCAATCTAATCCCCAACTCCCTCCCATCAAAACATATCATAATGTACCTTATACATACCCATCCACATCCAATCAAGATCAAACCAAACCACAATCCTTATCCCCTACATCACACCTTAGTCCTAAATCCTCATCATCCTCATCATCCCAACCTCATCCCATGGAATTTCTCCTAGATAGTCCCAAGTCCCCTCCTCTAACATCTACTTTGGCTCCTAAGCCTCCATCACTTACATCCAACCCCATCCAATCAAGTGTGACTCCTAAGTCACCCACATCCTCTTCATCCCCTAATCCTACTTCATCCAATGTGGCCCCCATGCCACCTTTATCCTCTCCATCCACATCTAATAAATCTACCAATAACCAATCCAATCCCAAACCATCCAATGTGACTCCTAAGTCACCCCCATCTCCTAACTCTAATCCTAATTTCCCCCATCCCCCAATCATATCACATCCAACATGATTCCTAAGTTACCTCAATCTCCCAAATCCAACATGGTTTCCACACCACCCCCTCTACCTCAACTCAACCAACATCACCAACCCATCTCCCTCATCAACATCTACTCCATCCTTTAAATCCACACAATCTACCTCCCCAAATCCAACCAATCTAACATATCCTCTTCATCCAAATCTAACACATCCTCTTCATCCACCCCTACCTTATCCACTCCATCCCAAATCAAACCATCTAATCCTACACAAACCAACCCTACACCATCCACCTCTCCCAAATCAACCAAATCCAATCCCAAGCCAAAATCCACTACCAATCCAAAACCAAACCAACCTCCTAAAGCCCCCAAGGCTAATCTTCCATCCAAATCCCAACCATCTAATCCACATCCTAAACCTACATCCAAATCACATAAATCCAATCAATCTCTCCTATCCTACCCACTCCTACACATATCCTACCTAACCCACCCTTATTACCCACACCATCTCTCTTACCAACCCCAACCTCCTTCACCTCCTTAGGTGAATCCTTGACTACCATCTTCCATCATCTTAAAACCTTTAACATGATCATTCACCCACCCACCCATAAAAATCATGATCCTAACCTTCCCAAACCATCTTGGTATAGGGACCATTATTATTGTGACTTCCATCACACCCATGGACATTCAACCAATCATTGCATGTAATTTAGGTCTTATGTCCAAAATCTCATTAACCAAGGAATTCTTATCCTTGTACCTCTCTATCCACCACCTTTCCATCCTAACCCTATCTCTAACCATCATCCACCATCTAAACCCCATCCTAAATCCAAACATCATTCCATCCATCAACCATCCAAATCATCATCAAAAATCAAAAATCCCTCAACCCAAAATCAAAAAAATCCTCCCCATCCCATCCTTTCATTAAATCTGGCCCCTTAGTGGATGAGAAAATTACAATCCCCCTAGTCTCATGATGACCACATGACATCATCCTCCCCATCCACTTCATATCCATATAGCTAAAAATATGCTTACCAACATCAAACATCGTGGTAAAGGCTTAGGTATCCATGAACAAGGCATCCTTACTCCCATCACCCATCCTCCCAACTCGAAAATTAGGCTATAGGATATAAACCTCACTAAACAATACCCAATCACAACCCGATCCTACCAATTCTCTTGATCATCCCATCAATCCATATACCAATCCCCAATCCTCTAATAATCCCCTACACATCCCAAACACCTAAAATGGATTGAGCATTTAGGTTGTCCTTTGCACATGGATGTTCTTTCCTCATCCCTCCATCCTCATTCCAATCCAATCCATCTTCACAAATTACTTAATTGACAATTAATCACACATGATGTAAGTCATTAGTACCTATTACACTTGTGTGACCTTGGTCTATCCTTACTATCAACATCCAAGAATGATCATATCTTAGAGATCCAATCACTTAATCACACATCTTAATTAACTTGTGGTGAAGACCCTTGGGTGCATCTTATGACACTCTAGCCAATGTCATCACCACACTCATCTCCATCCCCCATCAAGCCACTTGTGATTCTTAACCCCTAGAGGTCTTAAGAGAGTGGATCATAAAAAAATATCAAAAAAAAAAAAAAAAAAAAAAAAAAAATCATATCAAAATTAAAAATATCAAATAAAATCCACCTCAAGACTCTCTCTAGGGGTGTTTCCAGCAACTCTACTGGGGCTATGGATGCCTGGCTGGTAGTAGAGAAATGTTGTGACAAGAATCAGATGTATCTCCATCGGGCTATGGATGTCTGGTTGGCAACGGAGCAATGCATGACTTAACCTTCCATTCACCTTCCATCAACCTACTTGACTTAATCACTCCCTATACATTGGCTAGTTTGTTTTACATACTACCCATTAAGTCTTCACTTCAAGTGGTAATTAACTATCACTTTCACACACACTTCATCTCAAAGAGACATCATCACTTGTATGTTGCCAAGTATGGCTTAGACCTTGGTCACACTTTTGTTTTAGTCCTACTTTTATTTTACAACATGTGCTTTTAAGCTCATCTTTTGTTCATCATCCATTACAAACCATCCATCCTTTGCATCCACATCCTTTTTCATCCATCATCCATGGGAAATCGATGATCCTATTATTTATCCTATCCCCCTTTTTCCCCTTTTTCTTCCTTTAACCCATCATCATTATGACTGGGGGAAACTTTATAATCCAGCTAGGGGCACCATCCCTTACTTTTTTATTCTTCCTTACACTTGGGGGCACAAAAAAACTAGACTATCATCCATCATCCCACCCTTTACTTGGGGCCTATATCTCCTATATCAATCATCCTCCTATCCTATCCAATCGACTAAGTCATCACCTATCCCATATCCTCATCTATCAATCTACCCTATCATCATCCTATCCAAATCCTTTTTATCCTTATATCAAATCCTTTATCTTATCCAACCAATCCCTTTATCCCTTTATCCTTTATCCATCATCCCTTTATCTCTATCCCCTATCCCAATCCTTCATCCATATTTATCCCACATCCCTTATCCTATCCCAAATCATCCCTTTATCCCTAATCCCTATCCACATCTACCTTGGGACTTATAGGAGAAAGTCACCTCCTTTCAACCCCACCCATCCCTATCACATCTTCATCCCACCACATCTAAACTATCTTAAAATCTAAAAAATAAAAAAAAAAAAAAAAAAAAAAAAAATCAAAATAAAAAAATCCATAAAATCAAAATAAACACATAAAATTTAAAACACTTTTGCATGCATTTGTGTGTGTGTGTGCTTGTTTTTTTTTTTTATCTTTTTCTTGCATTTGCATCATATTTTGGCCGATGATATGAGGCCACTTTTTTTTTTTTTTTTTTGGTCTGGCCAATGATATGAGGACCACCTTTTTTTTTCTTTCTAGAGGTCAATGATATGAGGACCCCTTTTTTTATTATGTCCAATGATATGAGGACATGGGCATCTAAAATTAAAACATCATGGTCTTTATACCATTGGTGCATCTTTTCTCTATGCCACATCTTAATAAACTTGCTAATGATGATAATTGTGGGAACTTTTTATGATACACCACCCCTTTACATCATCTTAGCCTAATCATCATCACCTTATCAACCAACCTTCATCAATCATCTAACATCCAATCATCAAATCTTATTCATCCAATCAATCTATCCAACATTTTCAATCAATCCTATCAAATACCTATCATCCAAACATCTTCACATCAACATCCAACATCCAAAATAAAAAATCCTTACCCCTTGAATGGGGCATCCAAAAATCCAAATCATCAAAATCCAACATCAACATCAATCCAAAATCATCAATCAAATCCAAATTATCAAAAATCCAAAATCCAACATCCACAAAAAACCAAAAACCCATGGGGCATCAAAATCAAAAAAATCATCCAAATCCAACATCCAAAAATCCAAAATCGTGATCAACAAATCAAAATCCAAAAAATCAAACATCCAATATCCAAACATCCAAAACATCAACCCCTTTACTGGGGCATCCAAAATCAAAACATCCTACACCCTTGTCATATATCAATGATTGGGGCCTCCTATAGTTAACATCCTCTCATCTTCTCATCCTCTCACCCACAACCCCTTCATCTTCTCACTAGGGCATCTCCTCTCTTTTTGAGTGGTTACCCACCTCATTCCTCCCTACCTACCCACTCGAGGGGGCATCATATTACCATCCTATCATCTTCTACTTCTTTGAATGATCATTTCTACATGCAATAATCCTTCAAAGAGGGGAAAATGTAGACACCTAAAATGTCTACATGACTAATTAACATTAATCATGTCCCACATTTTAGCCTCATCACCATTTATCCGCTACCAATCCATTTTAATCCATTTTAATCCATTTACCCATTATTCATTATTATCATTATATCAACATCATCCATATAATAATTAATCACTAGATTAATTATTATTAATTAATTCATTTATCATATTTTATCTATCATTTATATCATTTATTATTTATCCTTTTAATCCATTTATCATTATTAATCCCTTTTCATTATTATATCATATTATCATTATTATTTAAATCCTCATTAACATTTTATAGGAATTTAATATTCCTACATCTCACCTACCACCTACCCTACACATCCCTACACCTAGCCTTTCCATCAAATCACATCCCTAATCATCATTAATTATCCTAATTTAATCCTAATCATGTGCACATCCTCACCTCTAAATCTAGAGGCTTCTAAATCTAGAAGCTTCTCTATTTTCCCTCTCATTTTTAAATATTCAAATATCTACACTATTCCATTGAATTTTTAATTCAATGGAAATCCTCACAAAATCTAGAAATTTATACTCTAGAATCCTCCATCCTCTCATCCAATTCCAACCCTTGGATTCAATCCAACATGGCAAGATCTCACCATTCAATTTTCCACTCACAAAACTATAAATCAAGCTCTCATCCTCCATGAGAGAAATCTTCTAAATCCATAACAAAATTCTGCTCTTTTGTTCTTCAATCAATCAATCCATTCTATCAATCATCCATCTACAATCAAGCAATCCTTCATCATT
Source organism: Taxus wallichiana var. yunnanensis (assembly GCA_018340775.1). NCBI lineage: Eukaryota > Viridiplantae > Streptophyta > Pinopsida > Cupressales > Taxaceae > Taxus > Taxus wallichiana. The sequence continues at coordinate 430,860,966 of CM031244.1, read as the reverse complement.
CTTCATCAATCAACAATCATCAATCATCAAAGGGAGGTGTTGTCCAAGTGCATCCACATCCAAATCTGAAGCAATCAATCATCTTCAAGCACATCCACCATCAAGGAAGGAGAATTGCATGCTAGATGGTAAGTGCATGTATTATTCCTCTTCCTTTCATCTTTTTGCTTGATCTGAGGTAGTTGATTTGTTGAGTTTGCATGTTGCATTTGAATTGGTTTCATATTCATTTTATGAGTGAGATTGATATTGTTTAGGGCTCAATATTTAGGGTTCGGGGTTGGTTTTGGTTTAGGGTGGTAAAAATAGGGTTTAGGTTTTAGGGTTCGGGGTTCAAGGCTCGGGGTTTAGGGCTTGTGGTTTAGAGTTAAGGGTTTATGGTTTATGGTTTAGGGTGTACGGTTTAGGGTTTAGGGTTTAGGGCTCATTTTTTAGGGATTATGGTTTAGGGTTTAGGGTTTAAGATGGTAAAAATTGGGTTTAGGTTTTGGGGTTCGGGGTTTATGGTTTAGGTTGTTTTCCTTAGGGTTTAGGGTTTAGCTTTTAGGGGTCAAGGTTTAGGGTTTATGGTTTATGGCTCATGGTTTAGGTTTGGGGTTTAGGGTTGAGGGTTTTGGGTTCGGGGTTGAGGATCTATGGCTTAGGGCTTAGGGATCATGATTTAGGGTTTAGGCTTTATGGTTTATGGTTTAGGGTTTAGCGCTCAAGTTTTAGGGTTTTAGGTTTAACATTTAGTGTTTTTAAGGTTTAAGGTTTAGGGTTTAGAGCTTAGGGTTCGGGTAGTAAAAGTAGGGTTTAGGAATTAGGGTTTAGGGTCTAGGGTTTAGGGTTTATCATTTAGGGTTTAGGGATCGGGGTTTAGGGCTTACGGCTTAGGGTTTAAGGTTCAAGTTAAGGGTTTAAGGGTTTATAGTTTAGGGCTTAGGGTTTATGGTTTATGGTTTAGGTTTTAGGGTTTAAGGTTTAGGGATTAGGTTTTAGTGTTTAGGGTTTAGGGTTTAGGTTTTAGGGCTTAGGGCTTAGGGCTTAGGGGTTTAGGGTTTAGGGTTAAGGGTTTAAGGGTTTATAGTTTAGGGCTTAGGGTTTAGGGTTTAGGTTTTATGGTTTAGTCTTTAGGGCTCATGGTTTATGGTTTATGGTTTATGGTTTATAGTTTAGGGTGTAGGGTTCAAGGTCTAGGGTTTTTTTTTTTTGAGTGATGAAACTTCTAACGTAAAAAAGTGGTAAAACATAAATTATAATGAGTTGAAAACATGTTTCTAAAACCATAAGTGGTGACTTAAGTGTTTAGAAACACTATTATGAGACCTACATTGTGATGGGAATATGATGCTTTCTTCTAATTACAATACAAGAGAGAGAGTCACTCACTTATTTTTCAATGCCTCCATAATTAAACCTAATGATTAAAAATCAACTCCATGATTAAAACCATTTTTGAGTATCTATCACTCACTAAAATAGGTATTCACCATGTAGATGGAAGTATTTTTCACTAAATGAGATTCTTTTCATGTGGCCACCTATTTGACCAAATTGGTGTTGTTATAATAACCTTCCTCCTTTGAAGTGAGTGTTTAAGAACACTACCAGTGAGTGACATCAAGTGAAACTTAGATGATTTCTCATTCTTACATACATGGTGATCTAGATATGAAGATCATCCTCTTACCCCTCATAGCTCCATAATTATCCTCAGTTGTCTGAGAACATGATGGGATGATAATATTATCTCAGAAGAGAGGAATATATTTAAAGGTACCTAGATTTGAAGCTTCTTAGTTGATGAAACAAACCCAATTGAACTAGTCGGGGCATAGTTGGACCAAAACATAGCACTATGGGAACTTCTTGGTATAGGGACAACACTAAGAGAATGAAGTAATCCTTGAGGAAGACCTCATGATTTTAATAATTACACCCATTTTCCTCATGATGTTTTAGATCTTTAACAAACCTCATGATGACCATTCCTTGATTATTTGAATCGATAAAAAATTACATGTGTTTTGATTTATTATGTGTTAGAAGGAATTGCACGAGTCCATATATTCGAGTAATTGTTGATACCTTTTGGGTTTTGAGCTTTATAAAATATAGTTTTTACACATCTAAAACTCTTAGAAATGTCAATAACTAATCAAGAAGACCCAAAACCTAAACAATGACTATTTGTTATGTGGTATATGTTCTTATGGGAGGGATATATTTACTAAAATAAACGGTTTGAGTATAAGTTTTTCTTTTATTAATCTTTATACTTTATTATAAGAAGTTAGGGTCACTCTGCACCTTATGGAACTAGTCTCATAACTCCATCTGTCACGTTTTAGAAGATGGTTTTTCATATTCTAACCTAGTCAGTACATAGGTATTTTTCAGGATTTTAGCATTCAACCTAAAGCTTTTAGGGTTTAAATTATACAATCAATGTCTATTTTGGGAAATAATATAGTCATTGTTTAGGTTTTGGGGCCTTTTTGATTGGTTATTGAAATTTGTAGGAGTGTTAAATTTGTCAAAATTAGAATTTACAAACCTCATAACTCCCAAAGGTAGCGACAATTGATCGAATATATGGACTCATGAATTTTCCCATGAGCATGAAGTTGAATCCCTAATTTTATCTTAGAATATGGTAAAATCATACTATGGATGAGTACCTACTTTACAAGCTTAGGGAATGCATCTTTTGCTTCCTAGTCAATGGTGTGTCCTTCCTCTAGCTTGACCCGCCTCGCAGTACCACTCTCAAGTGAGATCAAAAGAAATTATCAACAAGGTTTTTTAAGTTTGTTTCAATTTGTGGGGATGACTGGATATGATGATTTATGAATTCAATGTGACTTGATGGAAGATAACTTCCTCCGAAGGCCTGAAAATACCATTATAAGATAATCAAACATCCCTGCGGGAGAGTTCAAGAAATATATTAAGTATCTCGAAGGTGATTTGAGAGAATATTGGAAGTGTTAGAGGTAATTTAGGAATATTGTTTATGGTTTAGGGTTTAGGGCTTAGGGTTTAGGGTTTAGGGTTTAGAGTTTAGAGCACGGGGATTAGGGCTTGATGTTTAGAGTTTAGGGCTTAGGGTTTAGGGCTCGTGAGTTAGGATTCGGGGTTTAAGGCTTAAGGGCTAGGGTTTAGGGTTTAGGGCACATGGTTTAAGATTTAGGGTTTGGAGTTTAAGGATCGGGCTTTAGGCTTTATGGATCAATGTTTTAGGCTCAAGGTTTATGGCTCGGGGTTTAAGGTTGATGGATTAGGGTTTAAGCTTTAAGGTTTAGGGTCGATGATTTAGGGTTTAGGGTTTAGTACTTAGGGTTTATGGTTGAGGGTTTAGGGTTTTGATTTATGTGAGGATTTACTGGCTTAGGGTTTATGTTTTATGGTTTATGGTTTAATGCTCGGGGTTTACGAGTTTACGATTTAGGGCTTAGGGTTCTTGGTAGTAAAAATAGGGTTTAGGGTTTAGGGTTTACAGTTTACGGTTTACGGTTTAAGGTATAAATTTTATTGTTTAGAGTTTATGGTTTAGAGCTCGAGTTTAAGTTTAGGGTTTAGGTTTTAGGGTTTGGTGTTTAGGGTTGAAGGTTTAGGGTTTAGGGTTTGGGGATTAGAGTTTAAGGTTTAGGGTTTAGGGATTAGGGTTTAAGTTTTAAGGGTTAGGTTTTAGGGTATAGGGCACATGGTTTAGGGTTTAGGGGTTAGGGTTTAGGGCTCAGGGTTTAGGCTTACTCATTCACTCACTATAATGTTTTGTTTCTTACCCATTCTTATTAGTATTGACAAAGAGTATTCAACTAAAAAGGGTTCATCTTCTTTATAGGAAGAACATTCAAAGAGATTCATCACAATTTTATGGATTTCATCTCATTGATATTTTGAAGGAGGGAACTGTTAGATATCTAAGAACAATTTGGTACAATGAAATGTTACCCAATACAACTATCTTCTTTTTCCCATCACGGGGGAACCATTTCACTCACTTTGTAATGTTCTATGTTTAGGGTTTAGGGTTTAACATTTAAGGTTTAGGGTTTAGGGATTAGGGTTTTAGGTAGTAAAAATAGTGTTTAGGGTTTAGGATTTAGGGTTTAAGGTTTAAGGTTAAGGTTTTAAGTTTTAGGGTTAAGGGTTTAGTGTTTACGGTTTAGGGACCGGGGTTTATGTTTTAGGACTTAAGGCTCGGGGACAAGGGTTTAGGGTTTAAGGTTCAAGGTTAAGGGTTTAAGGGTTTACAATTTAGGGCTTAGTGTTTATGGTTTAGGGTTTAGGTTTTATGGTTTAAGGTTTAGGGCTTAGGGTTTATGGTTTATGGTTTAGGGTTTAGGGCTCAGGGTTTAAGGTTTAGGGCTCAGGGTTTAGGTTTTAGGGTTTAGGGTTTAGGGATTATGGATTAGGGTTCAAGGTGGTAAAAATAGGGTTTATGGTTTAGGGATCAGGATTTAGGGCTTATAGTTTAGGGCTTAAGGCTTATCATTTAGGGTTTAGGGTTTAATAGTTTATAGTTTAGAGCTTAGGGTTTAGGGTTTATGTTTTATGGTTTAGTCCTCCACAATTAACCCTAGTGATCACAAATAAACTCCATGGTTCTCAAATCATTTTTTGATTATCTATCACTTACTGAAATAGGTATTCACTATGTAGATGAAAATATTTTTCATTGAATGGGATTCTTTTCTTGTGGCCACCTGTTCAACTAAAATGATGTGGTTATAATGTCCTTCCTCCTTTGAAGTGTGATCACACTAAAAATTTCAAATGAGTGTTTAAGAACACTACCAAGTGATTGACATCAAGTGAAACTCAGACAATTTCTCATTCTTACATACATGGTGCTCTCTATGAAGATCATCCTCTTAGCCCTCCTGGCTCTAGAATTCTCCTCAAATGGAATCAACTTCAGGATACTCATACACCTCTTTTCACATATGCCTCTCATGGAGATAGATGATTCCTTGATCCTTCACACATGATGGTCCTAAATGCATCAGTAGCACCTCATAAACTTCCAAAAATGTGGAATGTTAGCTGGAAATGTGATTAATTTGAGTAAACCCTCGAAATCATAGTAACCCTAACCCTACTATACACCTACATGAAGATAAGAAAAGACCCATTGTTCTAAGCCTTTGAAAATTTCATTACTCTCTCATTGGAATAAACCTAGAGAATTGATTTAGAGTTTTGAAAGTTTGTATAATTCATTTAGGAAATTCACCTTCCCGATTTGTTTAGTAACGCCTAACTGGTTAAGCTTTAGGGATCATGGTTTGAAGGCTCTAATCGATGAGTTGAAGCTTGAAAATTGGTAGATATGATGCTAAGGAGGTATATTATGAGATTCAAAGGAAAATTGAAAGGTTCATTGGGTGCATGTTGAGATGTTAGTGACAATGTAGGGTAGAAACAACAAATACAAACCTATACCAAATTGTTAGTTCAATTTAATGAAGGAAGTGGTATTTATCTTTGAAGTTCAAACCTAAAACTCTTAATGCAACTAGAAACCCTTAATGGGTACTCTAAAATTCCCTTAACTTGTTTAGTATGTGTTTAAATCTGAAGATACAATCAACATAACACCCAGGCAGGGCTAGAAAGTGGGAAGGCCAGTCTAAGAGAGTGGATAGTGAATGGAGCACCTAATGGAAGGTTATGTTAAAAAAACTTGTCATACCTCCTTAAGATTAAGAAGGGTGTTTAGGGATTATTTTATCTTGCATGAAGAGTTTACAGAGTAGAAAAACCAAGAAGTGACCAGTGAACCTTACTCTTGTGCAATGCAAGGGTAATTTTGGTAAAGGCAAGTGAGAGGAGTCTTTGGATGAATGTTGAGTAACTAGATGAGTGAAATAGGTGGTTTAGTTGTATAAGAACATGATGGAATGATAATAATATCTCATAAGAGAGGAATATATTCAAAGGTACCTATATTTGAAGCTTCTTAGTTGAGGAAACAAACCCAATTGAACTAGTCAGGGAAGAGTTGGACCAAAATAGAGCACTAGAGGAAATTCTTGGGATAGGGATAACATTGAGAGAATGAAGGAAGCCTTGAGGAAGACCTCATGATTTTTCTAATTGCACCCATTGTCCTCATGATGTTTCAAATCCTTCACTAGACCTCATGATGACCATTCCCTTGATTATTTGAATCGATAAAAACTTACATATGTGTTTTGATTTATTATGTGTTATAAGGAATTGCATGAGTCCATATATTCAATCAATTGTCGCTACCTTTGGGAGTTGTGAGGTTTGTAAATTCTAATTTTGACACATTTAACACTCCTACAAATGTCAATAACCAATCCAAAAGGCCCCAAAACCTAAACAAAGACTATATTCTTTCACAAAATAGATATTGATTGTATAATTTAAACCCTAAAAGCTTGAAGGTTGAATGTTGAAATCTGAAAAATACCTATGTACTAACCAGATTAGAATATGAAAAATTATCTTCTAAACCGTGACAGATGGAGTTGTGAGACTAGTTCCATAAGGTGAAAAGTGACCCTAACTTCTTATATTTACTAAAATAAATGGTTAAAGTATAAGTTTTTCTTTTATTAATATTTATACTTTAAAATAAATTTAAAGTATAAAGATTAATAAAAGAAAATCTTATACCTTAACCATTTATTTTAGTAAATACATCCCTCCCATAAGCACATATGTCTCATAGCAAACAGGAACATGAGCGCCTTATAGTGTAGATGTGTTCTGGATCGGACTCACTGAGCCATAACACGCCCACATTATAACGTGACCTTGAATTTTCTTTGTCATGTTATAACATGGTTGATCCATAATGCGAATGTATTATGGCCTAAATGGCCAAAAAAATGGATTTGTGTTTACTTTTTGGCCCCCATCTTTGTGCACTTACCCTGTTGCATTCCAAAATTTATGTACACCCACTTTGTTTTGCATGAATTCTTATTGTGTTCATTGTCTATGGTCATAGTTTGTCACAAACAACAAATTTCCAGCTTTGCACTTATTGTGAGGTGCCCTGCATAGATAATACTGATCGTACCTTTGCTACATCAAATTTATTACTATTTCGAATCAAAACAACAAGCTATATGCTTATGTTTATACTTCTTAAAGCCGTTCTATTTAATATAGATAAATTGGCACATTTAAATGCACACAACATTGTTTATGTTAAAGCAAAAGTGGTCTTACATTGGTTCCTACATCCTATTCTTGCATTACATCTTTTTAAAAAAATGGAATTAGCATTTTAATTATCACAATGGTCTTAATCCAGATCTTGTCATTCCTTATTGTTTTGAGTATCCGGGGATGTTGTTGATGGTTTGTTCATTTCCACTTGCATTGATTAGTGCATAAATTTATTAATGAGACATAATCATAAATTTGGTTCAAGTTGCATAATAAAGATCAAAGATTAAGCCACACAATAATATTATTCACAATATATCATTGTCCACGTGGACATATATATATATATATATATATATATATATATATATATATATATATATATATATATATATATATATCCTCAAACATATTTCAAGCCTATTATAATAACAATACATTAATCATATTGTTATGCTAACTATATGCTAATTCAATATATGAGTTGTCTATAACAACTCATTTGCATCCTCATACTCAAATATTAACTCAATAAAACATGTTCACACTAATTATTCCTAACATTCCCCCTTGTAGTGTGAACATGGGAGAAAACACCATCTTGACCAAGCAACATGTCGTTTCGTAGCTTCTTGCACATGGTCTCAATCCTCAACACTAATTGTGGGAACTACATCATCTAGGGACAGATCAACCTATTAGATGAATACATAAATTAGGACCGTTTAACCAATTCACATCAACCATCAAGTCAGTCTGATCAAGAACACTTCTTGTTATAGTATCAATGGTACAAATCTCCACATCATCATCATAATAGGGAAAAACATTATATTGCACACAGGAACATGGATGCTCATCTGTTCTTATTCATCACACACAAAGAAAACAAATGTCACTAAAGCAATATGCGACCTCTGAGGTAGTGACGAACTCGAGGACGTTGATTGTCCTCCTGCCTCCATTGCCTCCATCCTCAATGTCATGTTGTTAACTCAGCTTGATTTGGATATGAAACTCAACAATTTCCACATTGGGTTTATTTGTATAACTCCCCCACCCGCAATGTGAAATATTTATTTTTCGGACGTCGGGTAACACCGAAAATGCGTCGTGTGAAAAAAAAATATTTTCTTTTTTAGAATTTTGACGATAAGATTAATGAATCAATAAAATACTTGATTATGATGACACAATAACAATTACAACACTTTTCGACTTTGACAATAATTAACGACTCTTAATATAAGACTCTATCTAAATAAATACAACATTGAACATCACTAACTAAAGACACTATTATTGACTCACTACACATATGTAACTCAATTTTACAAAACTAAATACATAGGAGTCTTAAAAAATGACTAAATCTAAATTATTTCAAACCATACGCTTTTATGTTTCCACACCTTTTGGCCACGCCGTGAACCGACATATGGAGAATAATTCTTCTGTATGGACGTTGGAGGAGATCACAATGAACAGCTGGGCATGGATGTCTTGGTTGTAGGGATGACATCAATAGCGGTACTGAAAAAAACTAAATCTTCACGGTGAACAGATTGAACCTTTGACAATTTGAAAGACTCGTTCCAACTTTGACAATATGGCAGAATACGTGACTGAAAGATACACGTGATTAGGACTATAACAAATGTCTTTCCACAGTTTTTATGTCCAAAACACCACGAATGAGGTATCGATGCAGAATTTAATGGCTCACTTTGGCGCTAGATATGATTGTTCTGAGCTGCGACTAACATGGAGATTTAAGGCCGAGTTGGGTGTCTCTTACACCAAATGGAAAATAGGTCAGAGCTCGTCAGACCAGGGATAAGGAGCTGAATCAAAATACCATGCAATGCAAATCAGATCCAAACATTGGAACGTGCAGCTGGTAAAACGATTTGCTGAGTATTATCACCGAATCAATCAATGTTATCAAGTGATAAATCACAATGTGAATAAATACAAAAGAAATTTAATGAATAAGAGGGATGAGATAGGTAGAAATTAAAATGATCAATGCTAGAATCGATCCACTCATCATATTTCTGTTGTCAACAATGGCAATTAGATCTGACAATCAATTGTACACGGAACAATCACCTTTTTTCTTGTCATATCGCTATACGACAATGCTATCTTGACATAGGAAAATGCTACACCAAGGAAATACTCTTAGGATTGCATGAAGATTGTAAAAAAGCATAGGATCGTTCAGTTACATAGAAATCCATCCATAATTTCCCTTCTAACGCAAAGTCACAGATCTAACCAATAGATTATTTGAATATTAGAATTTGAGTATACAAATCAAACTTAATCACTCAAAGATTGGTTTCATACAAGCGTATGAATTACTCCAAAGACTCTCATGGCTAGATCCCTATCGCTCTGATACCAAATAATAAATTTGGTTCAAGTTGTATAATAAAAATCAAAGATTAAACCACATAATACTATTATTCACAGCATATCATTGTCCATGTGGACATATTACATATATATAGGAGGATGTCTCCTATATTCTAGGATATTAGCTCAACTTAATATCCTCAAACATATTTCAAGCCTATTATAATAACAATACGTTAATTGTATTGTTATGTTAACTATATGCTAATTCCAATATATGAGTTGTCTATAACAACTCATTTACATCCTCATACTCAAATATTAACTCACTAAAACATGTTCACACTAATCATTCCTAAAACATAATAAAACTCACTTCCCTCCAAATACTCTCTAAGATGGTGCTAGTGGTGCTCTTCTAGGGATTGTCCTATTTGACCTATGAATTTTGATATTGTTGTGTTTTGTATCGATTAAGTGTTGCGCTGTTGTTTTATTGCCTTTAAGAATTAGTGAAGCTTGCCATGTTGTTGCCTACATATATGATGTTACTGTCATAATTATTGGGTTTATGTGTTTGACTGCATCTTTAATTAGTGAGTTTATTTTTGCAATGGATAGATCTCCTTTCATCATGTATCTCTACATTTCATGGGATTAACAACCTTTATTAATTGCTAAGTATATGTAAGTTAATTCTATCTAATTATAACTTATTTGGAACCCCTCACTGACCAAACCTTATGCGGATTCCAATTTGTGCGTTGGTTTAATTTAATGCTACTTGGTGAATTGGCCATGCAACTTTTCAAGTAACATAATTGCCTATTGGCATTTGTAATGGCAATTTTACATTGACAAGTAGTGTCGAAGCACTTCTACTGAAGCAATAATGATAGTATCTTAGTTCATCTTGTCTTCGTAGTAGTTAGATCATAGCCAATGTGAGTTTTATGGTATTTACTAATTTTCAAGAAATGAAATGAAAGCTAATGTATTAATAAAATATCTTTATATCAATTGCCTATTTTTACGTAAAATTTTGAAGAATATTGTTGGCTAGATTTTCTGCATAGCATCAAACCTAGGCAGTCATGAGATAAATCTCGCTCATTTAACCGGTGAGGCTTCCGTGTCAGATTTGTCAATATAAATGTGTTATTATCTATCAGGGGTTTTACTTTAACCACTTAGTTCATGAACCATAACTAAGAAGTTCTGCAGCAAGTAAGCAGCTATTTAAGAAAGGAAAGCTATAGAAGAAGGAAGTAAAGGAATTACAGAGAAGAAATGAGGAAGATGTGCATCCCAATTAGTAGATAGCAGAGCTAATTGCATGCACATAGAAGAAACTTAATAGATTTGAACACACAGAATTATAAAGCAAAGGCAGTTCTAGATCTAGATCTAAAATAACACAAAGTTTACTTAAAAGATCTAAGATTTAAAAGCAAGAAACACAATACGCCGTGACACAAAGTTCTCCGGAAACCTACTTCTTTGTATTCCTCTGCAACAAGTGGCTCTCAGGGGTTCAGCACAAAGTCTAGAACACAAGATTGCTTCTTACAAATTCTAATCCATTATTAACCGGAGGTTCTTCTCCTTCTTATAGAATGTAGGAGGAAAGTACAAATAGAAGACTCAAACTGAACTAAAGTATGAACAACAAGTAAAGATGACATTTGGCAATCATCCTCAACTAACTTCTTCTTAAGTGACACATGTATCACTTAACTAATAGAATAGTTCCACATGACTTCAAGTAATGGTTGCAAAAACAATAACTTAGAAGTTTTATAATTTCATCTGGGAACATAGAAAATAGAAGAAGTCATGTCAGCTGTAATGTTTACATCTTCTTCTTGTTCTGATATCTGATATACTTGTCGAACATATAATTCAGCATCCTTCCATCTGTTTTAGCCACTGCTTCCTTCTCTGTCTTGAATCAGCAACCCTTCATTCAACACTTTGCTGCATGCTTCCACCTCTTCCAAACTTGGCCCAAATCTCGCAATGTCTGCCTGCAGCGCCACCAATCTACTGATAGAATTCATCGTGAAAGGCTTGGTAGCTTTATCAATTCTCTTTTGCACCATCAGAAGAGAACCTTCCAAGGAATCATGCACTTTGTTAGAAACAATTCGCACGTATGAAGTAACACCTCCATCCACTCTTTCCTCAGTGAAAGAAATGATACTGTCTGGTAAATCTGATGTTCTACTCTCAAGCACCTGCATCCTTTTCAGCAAAACTCTGCAGATCTCCAAACGGAAAGATACTGCAAACTCTAGTTGCTTCCCCTTCTCGACTGATCCATCCGGTACAATTTGTTCTGCAACCAATACATCTCCTGGCAGCTTGTTGATCTCGGCCAAAATACTCAGGTTACTCTCTACAACTGTATTCATGCATTCTATGCTTTCCATCAATTGCTTTAGTCGATTTGTTGCATCTTTCATAACCTTTAGGTGGGTGGCACTTCCCAAGTTGTGACGAAGCTTGGCGAATAATCGATCCTTCCATTCGTCAATAGCCTTTACTTGATTGCTTGCATCTTCCATTTCCTGCATAAGATGATCACTCACCTACTCTGAAATGGGCTGAATGGAAGGTTTAGCAACCTTGGCTATGATCTCACATAATTGAGATATTTACTTATGTAACTCTTCTTTCTCTGCCTTTTCACTGTCAAGCCTAAGGAACAAAGCATCCAACAATGTTTGCGTGTCCTGCTTCAATCCTTCAGTGGTAGCTTGACCGAGTGGTATTTTGGTCACCGTCACATCTTCTGCCGTGAGCTCCTCTTCTATCTTTCCTTCCGCCGGAATTGATATCTCAGCAAACTTTTCTCCCAAATCTTTGATGATCAACCTAGAAGTTGCTTTAGCAACTTTAGGCCTTCTGTCTCTTCTGCTCAGATCCTGAAGTAGCTGCAAGTCATGCTCCTCTAAGTTCATCTCTACTCTTGCTTCCGGAACCAACTGCAAAGCTAACCATCCCAAGAAGTTATTTCTCGGGGAGTAAGAAGTCACTGAGTGCACTACCATCTCCCGCTCTGCATCCTCTCCATCAGAAAGTGCCACAGTGTCATGGCTGCCATCTTCTGAAACATCCAAGGACAAAGCTCTTTCGAACTCCGTCATCTGCAGCTTCAACATCTCCTCTGGAGCGGGTCTTTGAGCGAAGTGGCTGCGGAGAGAAAGCGAATGTCGCCGGTTTGATGAAGGCATGGAAGCATCCTCGCTGTGTGGTGCAATAGTTGGTGATCCTCACGGAGTACTTTGGAGAAGTCGGAGTCAAAGCTATGGTCGTAGAAGTGGTCTTTTCTTTCTCTTGAGATCTTCTATGTACTTTCAACTTCTCGGACCTTCCACGCTTTGCTTTCTCCTTCATGCTTTCATTTGAGGGAATCTCCTGCGCCGAAAGTTCCCGTGATTTGATTCATCAATACTTCATCAAGGCAGTATCCCTTCGTTAGCAGCCAGCTCGAAGTATTCACCAACACAGCTCCAGATCTCTCTTCAATTGAATGGAAGCCTCCAATGTTATCCTGCAGTATAGCTTTATCTCCTCCCATTTGATGGTAAGTGTCAAGTACCACGTTCCCATCATCTTTAAGATCCGCAGGTATCCGCGCTAGTCCAAAGTCGAACACTTGCTTTGCTGATAGCCTACTAAAATCTTTCTTTCTAACCTCGTACTCACTTCTGCACTTCATCCAGAAATCTTCTAACGAAGGCACATGTGCGTACTCCTGGGAGATTGTCTTCCTAGCTACTCCAAATGGATCGAAGTTAAGCCGTGCAGGGAAGAACTCTTGCTCATACTCGGATAACATTTGCGCTTCCATCCCTCGAGCTCTGTGAATGCTGATGCAACTGTAATATCCCACAGTGATTGGGAAGAAGCCCGTAGACTTGTGTCGTTTCAACTGAAGGTCGTGTAACTCTACGAGTTGTCTGCTCAGCTCCATGGCGATCACTCTATCACTTGGATACCTGGGCATCTTTATAGGTTCTCCAGAAAAGCCCGTAACCCTAAGGTATGTGAAATCTGCAAACTGGATGAATAAACTGCCAATCTTGGACACTGCTTCCCACGCTTCCTTGCTTACCCTGTGAGTCTTCAAGTCTTTGTCTAGCCTGCAGATGAAATCGTAGAAGAAGTCATCGTTGATCACTTTGAAGTCCTTCTCGCACGCAGGTACAGTAAGTTGTGGGTAGCACTCGAAAATGGGGTCCTTGGAAAGAACACCACATCTATCTAGCTTGGAAAAGACACCCTGTGAAGCTGCAGCATACACCAAGTATGAAGTCATCTTGAAGCTGAAAGTACGCTTCACATTCCGAAGTTGCTCACCGATGTTGCTGCTAATAATTTCGACCAATTGATTATAGAATCAACCTTGTTGATTTCAATGGTCCTGATGAAAGCATACATCCATGTACGGAAAGTGTAGGCATTCGCTTCGCCATTCAACCTGCATAGCAATTTGACGACATCATCTGCCTCCTGCACCAAATTGGACCGTGGAAGAGTTCTCGGGAACTTTGAAGGGGATCTAGGCTTCTTCATGAACCGGCTGTTCATTATGCTCACGCAATCAGCTCTATGTTTCTCCCATCTACTGTCAGCATCCTGAATGCTAATAGAAGTCACCACCTTTCGCACTGGAATCTTTAGACAATAATTGATGAATTCCGCATCCAAACAAATTATTGTTTTTCCCATGCAACATCACGCACTGATTTGGATGAAGGATGATAAGATCTAGCACACTCCATCACGAACTCTGGCAATTGGGCTGTACATGGGAAAGCTGCAGCTTGGATAATTCCGCTACTTTTGACCGCACGCATGAGTGAAGTCTTTCCCGCTCTGGATCTATCAATCAAATCAGAAAGAGGTTCTGGGCCTAGATCTGTGTCTCCTATGTCTGAAAGTTTGGAAGCAATGCATGAATCCATCGTGCTCTCTTTTTCATCTCCTTTCGCCATGGCTTTGTCTATCTTTGTCTGAATAATTCTTTTTCTTCTAACTTGGCCGGATTTCTTCAATACTGGTGCAGATCTGGACAATTCTTCAAATTCGGAGGATATTTGCAATGTATTGGACATTGATAAAAACTCCTTTTCTTTTGTAAAGCACCTGAGCTCCTGTAACTCCTGTGAAAACAACTATGCAGACGAAGATCAACCTTCTCCAAAGCATGCGCCAAATCTGGAAGCTTTTAGCCTTGTTAGCACTTTGTCTGAACAAAATCCTTCCTCTAATGGGGGCGCACTTTTTCTCCTAGCTGCAATTCTTTACCTGTGAATTAAATTATTCACCCATATGGCTGCCCATGCTTATATAACCTTCACAATTCTATAATTAATAATTGCCCTAACAATTAAAGGCAATTAATTAATTAAAAATCATGCTTTTCTCTTTTAAAAATAGCATGTTTAAGGACAGCCATCCAATAAATTAAATTAATCCAATTTAATCCTTCACACAGACTTCACTCAAGCTCCACGGTGTGCTTTGACCATAGCCACTGAAAATAGAAATTAATTTAATGTTTTAATGCCTTAAAAAACATTAAATAATACCCAAATGGGGCGCACTTTTTGAGAGGAAGAGGGCAGCCATTAAATAAATTAAATTTAATTCATTTGACTCCTTTCTTTTATTTCATCTTTGACTTGTTGACCTCCTCAAGCTTTGGGCGCACTTTTTGAGAAGAAAGATTAATAAAAATAATCAATTTTAATTCTTTTAATCTCTCACCAAAGGGGGCACTTTTTTGCACATGTAATTCTATTTTCAAAAATTTTTGATAACGGGATGCTTTACCTGTCAGGCGAGGACCAAAACCCCGTGATCCACTTAAGTGATTTTTATAACACGGAAAAGTACTGCCAGGGCGGGTATAAAATTACCACCACACTGCAGACTTATATTTTTCCCATCGCACTTAAATCCTTTGTTTTCCAAAATGCGCCCATCCCCGTAGGGGCTTTACGTCTGTGCACGACTTTGCTTTTTCCCAGTGATCCAGACCTCCGATGGCGACTTCCTCTGGGCACAATGTGCGTATATGTTTTCTAGCCACTCCAGGCCAAAAATCGGGCTTACCCGGCAAAGGAGTTGTTCAGAGAAATTTTACAGAAAACAGAACGGGACACCACAAAAACACGAAAAATTGCCAAAAGTTACAAATAAAGCCCAAAACCTAAAATAAGTTAAAATCCTTCTGGTACATAGGAATAATAACATATTCGCTTATAATGGAGTTAAAACAGAGCGCAAATAGCCTCATACGGGGCTCAAAATAATTAAATACAAATTTCCCGCAGACAAATCCCGACGACGGAATAAAACAATTTTGGGCATCTGGGTATTTGGCGAAAAAGGCTAATATGGCACTTTAGGATTATTTTGACGCAATACAGGAACTTTCAGGCAATAAAAACAACAAACGACCCACTATTTTAAAAGTACGAAAATTTTTCGGATTGGGTGATCATGATTTCATGGTGAAATCGAGTGACACCAAATATAATCCTCTACATATTGAAACAATGGGTATTCTTGCAAAATATAGTCACCAAAATTCTATCCATATCTATGTTTGACAAGCATCAAATTTTGGGAAAAAGAAATCTTAATTAAATTTTTCCTAATATTCAGCAAACAGAGATGCTCACTATCGAAATAATGGAACAATATTGGCAATTTTTATTACTTTAATTGATGTTTAATAATGTGGACTATCATAATATGTGCTACTAATGCTTATTTCACTAAATTAGGATTTATTCCAGTCAAACAACAACAAAAATATAGCCAATATTGCAATCCAAAACTACTTGTTTTGGATTCCAAAATTTAAAATATTGGAATTATTTGGACTTCAAAATTGCACATATTAGATTCCTATATCCCATATATTGGAATCCAAAATCACATATATTGGAATTTAGTACACTCCAAAGTCCCATATATTGGAATCCAAAAAGTCAAATATCAGAATCCATTATATGGGCTAGCGTTCGCTAGGCATTGTCTATGCTTTGGACTAAACAACTTATGTATATGTTTTATACGGGCTAGCAACCACCAGGCATTATTTATGATTTGTTATGTAAAAAACATGTTTCTGTTTTAAAAGGGCTAGTGGACTCTAGCCATTATTTATGATTTGTTATATAATAAAAATTTTAAACGAGATATTGGCTGCTAAGCATTATTTTTGCTTTGTTATATACAAAACAAGTTTCTATTTTATATAGTCTAGTGGACGCTAGGCATTATTTATGACATGTTATGTAGATAACATATTTCTATTTTATACGGGATAACGAACATCTTTTGTTGTCCTTCAATGGTTGTAACAAAGGCCACAATGTGGTGTTAAATTTGACACATGTTTAGACGTTTCTTTATTGTTTTTTACCTTAAAATAGTTGCAAATCTTTGAAATAACCGTCATATATGACTTGCATGTTATAGATGTGACCACCAATTTTCTAGGGAAAATTTAAAAATATTAAAAATAATTAAGTATATACAGTATAATTTTATATTTATTTTATGAACAGTGTAAAAATACTATTTTACAATTTTTCAAGGGCAAGTTTTTCTGATAATTCACCACAGAAGTTATTCAATCATATTGTTAGGTTATAATCAATGAAAATATAAATCCTCCCAACTTATATTTTGATAATCTCATCATAATATAATAGAGTTACGCAGTACTTTCATAATAACATATGTATGTATATATTATTGACAATGTTAAGCAGTACCATCATAACAACATTCTAAAAAGATAAATTGTTATTTAGCATTTTCTTGCCCTGTACCATATTCAATCCACGAGACACTATTTGTGATATTTTATGTACAAATCGACCATCAACTATTTATCTTTTGTACAATCTTTGCGTCGATTTTCATCCCCACCATAAAATTTTCAGGAGGGCTTCCCTTTGTGCTTAATGTAATACAAAGTGTATTTAAAAGCGTATGAAAAATTGTTTCTACTCCAAACCTTTTCTAGGTCTCTTATTGTTATTCCCTCGACTATATTGCAATGTTTCTTTCCCCAAGTGAGTCTTGGATTGAATACAATTGATATTTTTTATTAAAGCCCGTTGATATCTTTTTAACATCAATAGAAATGAGATTGTTGGACCAAAATCCCAGTTCACAGTATGGAGATAATAATTTTATAAATTCTGATAGGTCACCTCGCAGGTTGACAACTTTTCATACCGAACCTGAATGACATCTTCCTATTGTATGCTTTTTTATCCTATATAGCAGGTCCTCCATATCCAAAATAAGTAAATAAATATTATCGCTACTTGTAGGGAAGTAAAAATAAATTAATTTCGTTGGTCACATATCAATTACAACCAATTGAAATAAACAACATTTTAGCTTATGGCTAACAGTTACCGATTGAGATTACATCTTAGATTACACCACCTTTACACATTGTTGGATCCGTTGATGCAAGAGCTATTTCAAATAAACAATCATCAATTCATAATTTATTTCTTGCTATTGAAAATGTGAGCATAATGTATTTGAAATAAACATTAATCAATTCATAATCGATTTCATGTTGTGGAAAATGAAAGCTTAAATGGATAAACATAGTGGTTTCTATGGTGATATGGTAAGTACAATATCAATTATTCTCTATCTCAAATTTCAATTTTTGTCTTTGTTAGGATACGCTTATATTCGTTGAACCACCCTTTGGCAGAAAATAGTCCTCAACTATTGATGAGGATTTATGACCGCTAGGCTATGCCATCATTGGCCGAACTACACTTAGCTGGAAAACCTTTAATGAGGCTAGCAAGTGTTGCTTTACATACATATGAGCTGGATCAAGCCATATGTAGTTTTTTTATGATGATGTTGAAGCCAAAAAAATGTTAATTCAATGTAAGTAGTCAGTATGCAGTAGTGAATCAATGAAACATTGTAGACAATATGCAATTGTAAATCAACAAGATATTGATGAATGTAAGGTTTTTAGTCAAACCATTATTGTATTGAACGTGGATGCATAGAGTCCACTAATCTCTATATACTTCATTTTAAATTGTTATCATAGCTTACAAATGGATTTCCTTACAAAAATTCTTCGAACCTATGCCAAGCATATAAATTAATGTGTGTTAGTTATCATTTCCTATAAATTTGTGGGCCTTATAAATAATTTTGTTGTAAAATACACATGGATATTATACGTGCACTCAATTTCGCATATGCTACATTGTCATAAAAACAATTACAAAAGTACCCAATGATGATTCATGTCCTTTTAGAAGTTGTTTGAGTTCCTAAGCTCATTCACAGTGTATATTTGTAGCCTAGATATTTGTACTTAGCTTCTCCACGCTTTCTTCCATATTCATAATCCTTTGTGTTCATGTTTTGGCCTTCAGTGTCAAAATTGATGTCTTCACTGGTGGCGGTTTTGTAACCACCACCCAAGTAAGGTGGTGGTTTTGTGACCACCACCCGAGGGTAGGGCGGCGATCTGTGATCGTCACCCTATACGGGTGGTGTCGACTCATGTGTATTTTTCAAGAACCTTTCATGTGTGATTTAAACACGTGACACTTCACTTAACTTGACTTCCAAGGTGCGTTTGTGAACCAAATTTCCTTAAAATAGTCTTGATTGCATGGTATTCCTTCCCTCTTCTATTTTTAAATAGATTTAATTAGTTAGAACTACCTCTTCACCCAATGATTTGGCACTCCAAGGCTTCCTTGTGCATGAATTCACATCCCAACCAATTCCTATATATTCAATGCTTGTATTCAAGAAAATGGCCTAAGAATTTTGTGTATCTTGCATAGTATTATTGCAACAATCCTACTAGAAATTACATAGCCAAGCTCTGTTCACTTGTTTTATCTCTCTTCTACTTGGCATTGTAAGAACCATATTTTCCTTCAAGTTGCCATTGCTCAAGCACCTTCTCCTACTGTTGCCTTTACATTCCCAATTCCTTGGACTCATATGGACACATAGAGAAAGAAAGGATAAATTGAGGGGACAAACACACATAAAACTAGATTTTCCAAAGCTCTTGCTTATCCAAGTTGGAATTATTTGTTTTTTTGCCTCACTTGTTCAAAATGTAAATTCTGAGTTATTCATTTCAAATCCATATCAAATAGAGTAGTGAAATCATTTCAATTCAATTAATCAAGCAAACTGCAAATAGGTCAAATCATTTTAAAGATTTCTTTCAACATTACCAGGGAAGTTGTAGGGAACAATAGCTTCTTTGAAGCTATGATTTTTTCTCTACCTATGAGGTAGGGTTGAGGGTTTTTATTGAATTAGTTAGTTGTTTTAGATCTAGATTCACATACTTGCACAAGTAATTAGCTACATCTAGTTGATTACTTGTATTAGATTTCATTTATTAGATTAGAAGCATTGTTTAAAATCCCCTTAAAGATTAAAAAATATTTAATTTTACTAGATTAGTTTTCTTTGATTGTTTTGTTCAAATATATTGTGAAAATACAAAAAGATAGTTCAAATTTCCTTTGATAGTTAGTTTTTTTTTCAAATCAATTCAATTCCATTTTGCATGACCATCAAAGGTCCACAACAAGAGAAAACTTTGGTTGTGATCCATTGGTCCCACAACCCAATGGACCCAAGTTGTTGACCGAAATTGATATGGGCTTACGCATGTTAGTTCTAAAACACACTTGCTAGGTATTATGAGAAGATAGAACAATTAAACACATTAAACATTACAGCTGATCAAGCCTACGATTATTGGACTGCTCCTAACAATAGGCTTGATTACACATATGACCATACAGAGACCACAACCTCCACAAGTTCACGGTTATGATCCCTAGGTCCCACAACCCAACGAGCTGCTGACCAATTAAATATTGACACTAGTTTACGTGCACTAGTATTTAGATCATCCCCACTTCCACCTAAAATTGTTACACAACTTTCCATGTTGAACATAGCATCTAATCAGGCTAAGGATTTATGGACTAGACCAGAGAACCTCCCATAGACCTTGTGGCTTCACTATGCCTCTCGTTCTCACTTCCATGACCTTGTCTGGAAATATATATGAGGCATCCACATGTTACTTTCCACATGTTCCAAAACTAGTAGATAGAATCTCGATGGAGCTCGACATTGACTAGAGCCTCCGAGTAGCCATTCTATCCAACCATTCCATTATGCCACTTCAGGTTAGGGTGGCTCTCTTTTCCTTAGACTCGCAGATCTCGATATTGCGTGTTGAAGACATTAGGTTTCCTCAATAGCTTGTTGATCACTACCACACACACATCCATTTCCATTCCACATTGGTTATCCCGGCATGACCTCGGGAGGTCGGGTGTGAAAGAAGGTCACATGTTGATTTTATTTTGTACAAATTGGTGAAACATGGCATGAAGAGCTAGTCTCTTTTCATATCCATTTTATTCATCCATCTTCCTCTTTCCCATTATTTTGTGGGTATTCTTATACCCCTGAATATGTTGGGATATGATGAATATGATCGACCCATTTTCGGGTTTTGATGCGTACAACTATCAAATGGGTAGACAAGTCACCATCGCTCTCTACATGGGTAGATAATTATTCAACTCACTTAAGCTAAAATCCCTCTTCCTCAAGGATAAAATGTTGGTTCCTCCTTAGTATGGATTGAGTAGGTTGACCAAATCACACAAACACATCCACTGATCACTCAAACTCTAACAACATGAATTTCACTAGAGAGACAAGTTCATCTCCTTGGGTTTTGTTTAGATAACCCATTAGTATGCAGTCTGACCAACTCCCACCTCTAGATGAGGATTATTTACCACATGATACGCTATAAGTGAACAAATTTTCCAGAATATAAACCAAGATTTTGACAAGTTGCAAGGGCATGTTGATGTCCTTCTCCAAAATAATAACACTACCCCTCCACTAGCGGAAAATGTTACTAACGAGGGTGGTAGAATAACAAATAATTTATAATAGGATACCATACTCCTCAACAACCTCCAAAATTTCAACAATAAACACGAAGAAAAACACCACCCCATCAATGGGTGATGTCATCTTGGCATTAGTGGAAAAATTCAAAGAATTAGAACTTGCCCAAAACACTCAAAATTCATATGTCGGGAAAGTAAGAGTTTCTCACTATCCACAAAACTATGGACAAATACCTACTGCACAAACTCCTCTAGTTTATATGGGATGATCCAAGCCCTGAGGATTTTCTAATAGGGATGGGCACCTTGGGTATGCCCCCTCACACCACATATGGATACCCACAAACAGGAACCATTCGGAATTTGTTCTCAAATACCATGCCATCTAGAAATGCAATGTTCTTGGCTTTGTGCCTTCAAATCCATATCAAAACAATCAACCCCCTTACATGCACATGTATTCTAAATCACCAGGAGGATATGTACACTTACCTAGGTCCATATGGTCAGCCAAGGGATGTCTTATGCCCCAACAAATGTATATTTGCACCATTTCAACAACCGATGCAACCTCCACCTCCCCAACAAGGATCTTCAATGGTTGAGACATACACAATGGGGACCTATTCGAATACCTTAAGGAGCCTCTCGACTTCTCCATATGGACTATCATGCTCTTGAGACCCTTACCAGATCTTCCAAAATTCAAAGGGGAGGGTGATCCTAATGCACACATTAAGGCCTACGCAACTACCATTCGAGAGCTTCTCCCATGGGATGTAGTTGTTACAAAAATATTCCCTAAGACCTTAGAAGGTATCACTCTTGATTGGTATTACAGGATACCAGAGGATTCAATACATTCCTTCAAGAAACTCATGTCAGAGTTTATCAAGGATTTTGATATGAACAAACTTCTAAGGACAGGAATCAAGATAATTCCTTCATATCAAACAAGAGCACAATGAATATTTTTCTGCCCATTTCATCCAAAGATGGTGGCAGGTCCTCTATTCCTCTACAAGCACTCCAAACATGGATCAGATGGAGCTCTGTGATCTATTCCTTCACTCCCTTAATAGGGAAACAAAGGAAGAATTCCAAAATTTCCCACTAAGGAGCTATGAAGAAGTATTGGAGGGTGCTCTTGAATTGATCAAGAACTATAGATAGTGGTCATAAGACCTATGGAACAAATGGGAGGTTGGTCACTCCTAACCAAGGTAACTTTGGTTACCCCAACATGAACAATAATCAGGGGCCAGAAGGTCCTCAACAAGAATCATGGGGTTACAACTAACGGTGTTACCGATCAGCCAAAGAAACCCAATGTTGTTAGCTCTCCCAATACAACACTAACAAAACATGAATGAAATAACCAAAGAAATAACAATTTTACACCAACAATCAAATGTTGTGGACTTTAATCATCCTCAACAAAACAAAACCATAATAACCAACAAAAACAAGAAAATAGACCCAAGGTCCTAGTCAATACCCTAGGTGGGTATCCAAACCAATTCCAAAATCAAGGGCAAGGGTTCCCAAATTTTAATTATAACAATCAACAATTGAACAATGATCGAATTTTGGATCACAACAGAACACAAACCAAAGACCTCGGGATTACAATCCTCGATTTATACTGCGGTTTTCATAGTGGGTTTGGGGAATGATGTAAGAATGTTTCGTGATTGTCAAAAAAAATTTTTACAACATTTTCAGAAGGACCAGAGACAACTCTTTGTAGACATGTTTTTGGAAAATCTGACAGCACCAACGCAAAACATGTATGCGAAGAGTTTCTCCTAGAACACACCATTGAGGATATTTAATGATCCTCTCCCCACACCCTAAGGATGGTAAGCTTGATCCCCATGGTTCAAACAAGGGCACTTTTTTGGGGCCAACGATCATGAAGCATCGACTTCTTCAAATACACTAGTGGCACCTCCTTTGGATGCTCGACAACAAACAAAAATTGTGGGCCTTCGTAGAATTAGAGATTGAGCCTGAGGTAAATGCTATGACAGAGCTCGAGATTATTCATCACAACCCACACCCATTTATCCATCAATATCGGATGACATCCAAAAACACTTGCAAAGCCGGTAGGGGCATATGATCTAATCAATGACTTAACAAAGACCTTTTCTCACATTTCCTTCTTGGATTTGTTGAAGAACTCCCTTGCTCATAGAGATGCTTTGTTAGAAGCATTGGGTCTTGGTCATTTGATCAACATTACTCCCCCTCTAGAAGCACAAGTAAACCACATAGACTTTGATGTCTACCCTCTGGGTAGCTAGAGAGGGATGTTGGATTTGTGTTCGACATAAGAAAAATGCCGATGGATGCCGAGATTACACGTAGAGGTGACCCAACCTTGCATTTACAGGTATGGATCTATAATAACTACATTAAATGTGTAATGGTTGATGATGGGGTGGCTATAACATAGTCCCCTTCACTTTTCTCCAAAAACTAGGATATGGAGAAACAAATTGTTCCTCAACATGAAATACGCTAAGGGGTTATGATAGCCTCAAAGAAACTTCAATAGGGACCATAGTGTTACCTGGTTACCTTAGGACCCAAGATGATTCTCACTGAGTTCTATATTATAGATCGGGAAACCAACTATAATATGATTCTTGATCATCCATGGATACATCACATGAAGGTGATTCCTTCCACATTATTTCAGGAAGTAAGATTCTGCATCTAGGGAAGGTCTTCATGGTGTAGGTAACCAAAACCTTTTGATATACACCTAGAAAATTTGAAGAAGAGACTAGGAGTCCATTCTGAGTTTGATCTCCCAACAAACCAACTTAACAAACTAGCTGGTTCAAAACTAGAAACAAAATTGGTGCCCAAAATAGAGTTAGAAGTCACGGATTGATCGAGGGCATTCCTGTGGTCAAAGATGAAACCATCATCATAGAGATAGTGTCATTAGGAACCAAAAAATATTGTGAGTTATTGGAGAAGGATCTACCCATTCTCCTTCCATTTGATTCTATGGGCATAGGACATGCCCTAGGACTCGACTCTCTTCCAACGGATGAAGTTTGTATGGTAGAAGTAACAGAAGACAAAGGAAGAGGATACAAAGAATGACCCAATGTCCATTTTTCTGAGTAGCTGTTGGAATCTCCATTTCGATGGAGCCAAATGTCATTTCAGCGTTGGGGAAGGTGTGATCCTTACCTCTCGAGGGAAGGGTTATGTTATTTTCCTTCAAGTTAAACTTTGAGTGTATGAATAACGGAGGCTGAATATGAAGCCCTCCTTCTTGGCCTCATTGTAGCTAAAAGGATGGGTGTTGGTAACATTAGAGTGCTAGGTGATTCACAACTAGTCACAAATCAAGTGTTTGAGGTATACGAGACTAGGGCCAAACATCTACAACTCTAAAACAATAGTGCTTAATCTAACAAAGGGTTTTGACTTCATATTGATCAAAGAAGTTCCATGAGAACAAAACCTTCTCACGAGATTCTATAGAAACTTCTACTTCCGCTTCACTCCAAATAGTGAGTTGGAAGATACAAACTTCATGGTATCGGTTCGTGTTGAACCTTTGGTTCACAAAATACCAGTAACCCGATGTTGACATACATAAAAGTTGAGAATGAGACTATCATCTCGGACCATGTTGAAAATGATGAATCAAATCTTGGGTATTTAAACTCTTATGGAGTTACACCTTGCTCATCACAAGGTTGACCTTTCCCTTATCCCACATTCTTCTTCCTACTTTGGAAATCCCATGATAGAGTCTTCCTCTGGGGAGGGTCTTGAAATTTATGAGGTAGGGAGAAGAGGGGAATTTGAGTTACCTCCATCCCCGGTTGAGTTTGAGGAGGGAAAAACCTCCTTGATTGAAGGAATGATTGATATAAATATCGAGGATGGAGGAAGAACCAAGAATTTGAAGCTAGGGTCCTCTCTAACTCCAAAGGAAATAGAAATACACACACAAATTCTCAAAGAACACTCAAAATATTTCATTTAATTACATGGAGATGATGAGGATTATCTGATGTTTGTGGTCCATAACCTCATCACCAAGCGGATGCCAAACCAATTAAACAAAATTCAAGGCCTATGAAGCCAAAGGTGGATCTCATGGTGAAAGAAGAAGTGATGAAACTCTTACAAGTAGGGTTCATCAAACCAGTTGACTACTCATAGTGGGTGTCTAATATCATCCTCATTCTCAAAAAAGAATGGGAAGATCTGCATTTGTATTGAATTTTGGGACATTAACAAAGCATGTCCCAAGGATGATTTTTCACTTTGCCCTCCATTGATGTTATTGTTGACGTGACAACTAGTTATGAGTTGTTGTCTCTCATGGATGGGTTTTGGGATACAACCAAATTAGGATTTTGAGGAGGATTAGAAAAAGAAACTTTCATCACTCCTTGGGAACCTATTACTACATGCGTCATGTCATTTGGGATGAAGAATGTTAGTGCAACTTACCAATGTTCCATGACATATATTTTCCATGATCTTATCCACAAGATTGTGGAGTCTTATGTTGATGACCTCTAGCCAAGGCTAGGCCTAGAAAATGGTGATCACCCCGAGGTGCTTCGTATCATTCTCTCTCAATTAATCAAGTATGACGTCATGCTAAATCTAGAGAAATGTGTATTCGGTGTAATGGGAGGAAAGTTGTTGGGATACATCATATCTTCATGAGGGATTGATGTAGATTTGGCCAAAATCGAGCAAGTATTGGAGATGACCCCACCATCAAACAAATCTGGCATAAGGTATTTTCTTGGGAAACTCGGTGCAATCAAAGGTTTATCCCTAATCTAACCTTTTTATTCACCCGATCAACAATTTATTAAAAAGGATTGTTACATTGATTGGATGGAAGAGTGCAATGATGAGGCATTTGAATCAATAAAATGATTCTTACTCTCCACCTACACTTATGCCTCCTAGGTCAGACCATCCCTCATTCTATATTCAAGGGAAACAAATGTCTCACTAGCCTGCATGTTAGCTCAAGAAGATGATGATAAGCATGAATGTGTAGTCTATTTTATTAGTCAAACACTTCTTGACTATGAGACATGTTACACATAGGAAAAAGGAGTGCCTAGCTATAGTGTTTGCAACAAAATGGTTGAGACATTATATGCTAAACCAAGAAACAAGGGTGATTATCAAAACCAATCATTTGTAGACTTATCTAACTCAAGGTTCAGGTTCACTATCTAAAAAGGTGGGTGCTTTATAATGCTAATGGGTGAATTCAAGTTGACCTTCATTAATCAAAAGTTTGTAAAAGGACAAATTATTGTGGATTGGTTAGCTGATAACCCAATGGATGGAGGTGACTTGGTTGATTTAGATTTTCTTGATGAGTGTATATACTATGTAGAGATCAAGCCCCAATCACTGTGTGCCCTTGGTACACTGACATAATCAATTTCATTATGGACAAGGCATACCCCAAAGGGGCTATGTCTCAACAAAGGAGACATATGCATTATAGCCTGCTAAGTATGTGATTCTAGAACAAGTGCTCTATCACATAGAGCCTTTGATGGAATGTTATTAAGATGTGTTGATGAAGAATAATCAAGAAGATTCTTTATGAATCGCATAGTGGAGTATGTGGAGGTCACTTTGGGGCCACACCACTACTCGAAGATACATCGGATGGGCTACTTCTGGCCCATGTTAGAGCATGATGTGGTAGAGTTTATGCACAAGTGCCATAAATGCCAAGAGTTCTCCCATGAGATCCACATACCGGCATAGGCTCAATAATTGTGACACCATGGCCCTTTTCCACGTGGGGTCTAGATTTGATAGGGAAGTTTTCTCCCTCATCAATCGATGACCATAACTTTATAATCATGACCACAAAATATTTCACAAAGTGGGTAGAGGCCATGCCTCTTACCACCATACGGGTTCATAATCGCTAAGTTCATTCTGAACCAAATCATTTGTAGGTATGGTGTCCCATAGGTCATTATCTCTGATAATGACATGTCTTTCAAGAATGATGAAGTACGTGAACTATGTGAGAAATTCAAAATAAATCATCACACGACTTCTCTCTATTACCCTAGGCCAAAAGGATAGGCTGAGGCAACAAATAAAACATTGAAATCCATTCTCCTTAAAATTGTCAAGGAGAACAAATGAGATTGGCATTTAAAGTTATACCCGGCCTTATGGGCCTATCGAACATCGATAAGAATGCCAATGGGGGAAACCCCTTTTTTAGTATTTAGTGTGCAAAGTAGTTCTACCACTCAAAGTTGAAATACCTAGTCTCCACATCTCATTACAAGGAATTTTGGGAGAAGAAGCCTATCGAGAGGCATGAATCTCTCAATTAGAAATCCTTGATGAGCTAGGCTCAACACCGAACAATGACATAGAGCTTATGCTTGATGGATGTGCCAAAGTATAACAAGAGGGTTTATGAATGTGAAATATATGAGGGAGATCTAGTATTAAGACTTGATATCCTAGATAGACAAAAAATGGTGAAGGTAGGAAGTTCAGGCCCAAGTGGTTGGGTCCATATCGAGTAATAGAAGACTATAAAAATGGGGCATTTTCCTGTGTGTACACTAGAGGGTGAAGAGTTTAGTGAATCCATCAACTCTCTTCACCTAAAGAGGTATTATGCATGATTCATTTGCATTTCACATGTACATTACTACATCCACATTGTATTTTCATCTTCTTGTCCATTTCATAAATTTGTAATCAAGGGACTTATTCTTATAGAAATTTCTAAAACTTTTAAAAATATTGGCAAAACATTCAAATCATATCTCTTCAAATCCTCATGGTATCATCAATTGTTTCCAAATCATTTCATCAGTTCAAACAAGATAAGACAAGATTTGACATTAACCATACCAAGGCCTGCATACTTGGTTCTACTCATAGTTTCTTCTAGATTAGGTGTCTTTTCCTATGGTCTATTCTAGAAGCTTCATGGTGTCACATCTATCCCATATACATCTCTTTGGAAATAAGAACATTCTAAACATTTTTCCTAGATAAACATGTCAATTGCAAATCAATAGAAAAATTTTATTTTACACATTTCTTTTCCCTACCAACCTTCGGTGTTGAGCCTACGTCTCTTACTAGTGGTGTAGGGTTGGAAAAGAGAGAAGTGCCCTTACTCACCTATGCCTTGTCCATGGTGATGAGCCCATACTTCCTACTAGTAGCATGGGGCAAGGTATAGGGGGTCTCTTTGAAAACTAGAAAGCTAAAAACAATTCATTCAAATACTGTGAAATCATAAATCAAAACAAAGTGAGTTAGATGTCCAAAATTCCAAAAAGAGTTTAAAACCTCAAAACCAGATTTTGTCAACCAAGTGGCCATCTATGGATCTAAGTCTAGATAAAATGGAAAGAAATTCACATTTTAAGCTATGTAGCAAACTTTCATAGAATCAGGTTGTAGGTTCTCAATTTGGTTTTTCCAAATCCTTGTCTTTCTCTCATCATTACCATTCAAAAATATTTATAACTTGTGCCCCTCCTAGCTCTTGGTGTTGAGCCCTCACATCTTACCGGTTGTGTGGGGTTGGGAGTGGGGCAAGTTCATCCTTCTATCATATCACTCTATCATCATGTTTTTCCAAAACAATATGAAGTATCAAAAATTTCTTAGAGAAACTAAAGTTCAGCATTACAATGTGTTTGCATTATCATATATCAGCATTACAAAACAAAAAATAAATCATTCTATTAGCATTCATATCCATTGCATACATTTTGAAAAGCATACAAAAGTGGAAGTTCTAAGCATCTAGAGTACACATGTGAAGTGAGCCAAGAAGAAGTCAACTTAGATATAATGAATTACCAAACCAAAAAGAAGAGTATGTATATATATCATAATAAATTGAGTTTGTGTACAATGCCATCACACACTAGGCATGGTCAAAATTCTTGCAATGAGCCCAAAATATACAAAAAAATCATATAAATGCCCGAAAAAATGGAAACTAAGAAATAAAAGGCCCAATGGCCTATCAATCCTATGGGATCCCACGAGATGGTGCGGCGTGTCCAGTGACTCAGGACTCCTACTATAGCTACGACATCGAGAATGCACTAAATGATGGGAGTTTCTTGTGATGATGACCACTGGTTGTGGTCTCACTATGAGAATAGCTTACCTCATCAATCTCATCTGTCTCATGTACGCGACTTGAGTATGGAGAGAAGTCATGATCTTTTTGCCCCTCAGATAGGTGCAAACACATCAGTGTGTGTTGTCGGCTACTAATGGTTGTCTTGTGTCCTCATCAGCTCAAGCTTAGGTCTTCCCCGAAGGGATCAAACAAGGTGTCCACACACACCGATGAATAAGATCTTACCATTCTGTGTAAGTGTTAAAAAAATAAAAAAAAAAAAAATGGTGAGTTAGAAAGCTAAAAAAAAAAAAAAATAAATACCAACTAACATTTCTAGCTAACAAAGTCAAGAGAAGAGTATCAACATACTTGGATCTCCATGCATCCATGTAGGGTCAGGTCAATGGTACTACTGGGAGCTGCTGTTGCTGTGTACCTAGTGTGCCTCCTCTCCTCCTGAGGCTACATTGTCCCATGACAGACCCCTCATCTCCTCCCTCGTCTCGAGGGAGTAAATCCTCTGAGACTAAG
This sequence comes from Taxus wallichiana var. yunnanensis, assembly GCA_018340775.1. Lineage (NCBI taxonomy): Eukaryota > Viridiplantae > Streptophyta > Pinopsida > Cupressales > Taxaceae > Taxus > Taxus wallichiana. The sequence goes on along the minus strand of CM031244.1, from coordinate 430,830,777 downwards.
GTCTCCTTCTCCGCATCCGCCTCCTCCTACTCTACTCTCAGTATATCTTGGGTGTCATGCCACTCAGGGTCAGTCTCTCCTCCTCCATGTGAGTTGCCTCGCTAGTCTCACCACCCAATCCCTCATCATCGGATCCATTAGTCTCCTCATCACCCGACTCCTCTCCAGTCTCATCTCTTGTATCCTCCTCAGAATCAGAGTCCACATCTATAGGCTCATCCTCCTCTCCACTGTGAGTAGGTGGCCTCAATCTAGAGTAAAGGTGCACGAAGTGGAACCAACTTCCCATCGGGCATGAAAAACTCACCTAACTGCAATAGGCACTCCTAGAGTCACCACTGTCCTAACCTGGATCTCCTCTAGGGCCCTTTTGGGCCTCCTTGACACTCCTATACATGGGTGCCACTGGGGAAGCATGTCAATATACGGAAGACCGAACTGCTGAGGAACTTGGCCAAAGGGGTGAATCTCAACCTTCCCCATCCTATCAAACTAATTGACCAGTAGTGGCACAAGCTACCACTGTGGTCCCATCCTGTCCCCACAATCCTACCATGTCATGGTATGGAGTAGCCACCATGTCTGTTGTAGTCAAGGAAGACCCAATTGAATGATGTGGCACTCTAAGAACTAACATCATCATCCATCTAACAAGTGGCCCTGATGGCCCCTGGGTCCTGTACTAGCACTCCCCTCCCATAGGGGATGATATGCTCATACACCCAGCTCATAACCAATGTAGGGTGGCTCAAAGACTTCCCTATAACCTGAAAATTTGATATAAGTCATGATAGGTGCTACCGAGGATATATTTCCCTAGGCATAGATATGACCATATGACTTGATTTGTGTGATAATCAGAGCCCAACAGTATAAAATGTATCACCTCCCTTGTCCCCGATCAACCATGAGGCCAAAATACCCATGATGGCCTTATGGATAGTAGGGATGGGAGAAGTGGAAATAGATCAGACCTTCATCCCCTTCTTCAAACCAAATGACACCATGACATCCCCATATAGGTAGCCCACTGAGTCATCATGGGTCTAGATCCTGTTGTCTCAAAGTCATCCTCCTCCCAAGTATCGAACTCCAAGTATCTGATACACATCCTCCAATGTAATCATCCACTCACCTCTAGCACCCAACAACCAGAAAGTGTTCTGGTTTGCATCCCAATAAGAGAACAAGTCACATAGTATGTGACTAGCAGGAGTGACATGGGGCACCCATGTAATCCTCCATATGCCCGCTCTCTGAAGAGTATCAGTCTTATCTTGAGTCAACTGATCTAAAATATCTGGGATCCAATCACACTCCCTCTCGTGACTCCAATGGATGTACTCTTCCTTCTTCTGCATCCACCAAAACATAGAAAAAGAGCAAGTTAGTGACACATTTCAAGAAACAAGCTCATCAAAAACATGACAAAACATCAAAAATCCAAAAAAATAAAATTAGCATGAGTTTTAAGCATTCTATTTAGAACCATCACCAGTGCAAGGTGGTGTGCCGAGGGTAGGGTGCAGTCTAAATAACCACCTTGCTCAAGGTGGTGGTCTGAACCGATTCTTCATACGGATACATGGCCCTAAAAATGCTCAAAAATGCAAAAATACATCATTTTGAATAAAATAAAATGACTACCCTATAGGCCCCCCTAGAGACTCATTTAACACAAGAAATTTTAAAAATAACCCTCTAGGAAAATATTTTGACATTTTACATTTTAGGTTTAAAAACAAACAAGTGAGAAAAACTAACCTTAGACATGTGGGTCGATCTCCCAGTCGTGGAGGCATGATCACTATCTCACAATGAACATGTTTTGACTATCCTCTCGTTGAAAATGGTCATCATGTAGGTCCAAAGCTCAAAAATCACCAAGTCAATATGTACAAATGAATTGAAAAAGTTTGTTTGATATATATATATATATATATATATATATGTATGTTATATAACTTATTTTGAGTGCATATGTTCATAGGATGGGAGTGTTGGTGGAGGTAAGTTCTTATCCCCACACAAATGGTAAGTCCTCTTGTCATTTTAATTTAGAATTTATTTTTGATATTTTATCTATCTGCACTTGAGTCTTCTTTTCATTTTACAGGTAGCGGGAGTTTGGACAAGTGACATTTTGACACATGGGCGTGTCAGGTATAAAATTATAACTCCCCATTTGGGAATGCCATACTCGGACTCTACGTTTTACACCTCTTCATGGCTAAGATGCTTCTCGAGGGGGCAATATGTACACACCCTGATTTTGCATGTGCTACATTGTTAGAAAAATAGTTACAAAAGTCCCCAATGATGATTCATGTCCTTTTAAAAGGTGTTTGAGTTCCTAAGCTCATTCGCAATGTATATTTGTAGCCTAGATATTTGTACTTAGATTTTCCATGCTTTCTTCCAGCTTCCTACTCCTTTTTGTGCATGTTTTGGCCTTAGTTTCAAAACTGCTACCTGACCTAGGGCGGTTTTGTAACCACCGCAGAGGAAGGTGGTGATTTTGTGACCGCCGCACAGGAGGGCATGGTCCTGGTTACCATCCACGGTAGGTGGCAGCTGTCTTGTGATCATCACCCGCAAGTATGTCGATCTGTGTTTTTTCTAGAACCTTTCATGCATGATTTAAACATGTGACACTTCACTTAACTTGACTTCCAAGGTGCATTTGTGAACCAAATTGCCTAAAAATAGTCTTGATTGCATGGTATTCCTTCCCTCTTCTATTTTTAAATAGATTTAATTAGTTTGAACTGCCTCTTCACCCAATGATTTGGCACTCCAAGGATGCCTTGTGCATGAAGGCACATCCCAACCAATTCCTATATATTCAATGTTTGTATTCAAGAAAATGGCCTGAGAATTTTATGTATCTTGCATAGTATTGCTACAACAATCTTGTTAGAAATTGCATAGCCAAGCTCTGTTCACTTGTGTTATCTCTCTTCTACTTTGCATTATAACCAGATTTTCCTTCAAGATGTCATTTCTCAAGTTATTTCTCTTGATGTTTCCTTTGCATTCCCAATTCCTTGGACTCATATGGACACACAGAGAAAGAAAGGATAAACTGAGGGGACAAGCACAGATACAACCAGATTTTCCAAAGCTCTTACTTATCCAGGTTGGAATTATTTGTTTGTTTTGCTTCACTTGATTCAAATTGTTAATTCTAAATTTATTCATTTCAAATCCATATCAAATAGAGTAGTGAAATTATTTCATTTCAATTAATCAAGCAATTGCAAATAGGTCAAATCATTAGAAAGCTTGCTCTTCAACATTACGAGGAAGTTGTAGGGAACAATAGCTTCTTTGAAGTTGTGATTTGTTCTCTACCTCTGAGGTAGGGTTGAGGGTTTTGATTGAATTAGTTAGTTGTTTTAGATCTAGATTCACATACTTGCACAAGTAATTAGCTACATCTGATTGATTACTTGTATTAGATTTCATTTATTAGATTAGAAGCATTATTTAAAATCCTAGAAAAGATTAAAAAATATTTACTTTTACTAGATTAGTTTACTTTCATTGTTTTGTTTAGATATACTATGAAAATACCAAAAACATAGTTCAAATTTCCTTTGATAGTTAGTTTTCTTTGTCAAATCAATTCAATTCCATTTTGCATGACCATCAAAGGTCCACAACAAGAGAAAATTTCGGTTGTGATCCATTGGTCCCACAACCCAATGGACCCGAGTTGTTGACCAACATTGATATATGGGCTTACGCATGTTAGTTCTAAAACACCTGCTAGGTATTATGAGAAGATAGAACAATTAAACACATTAAACATTGTAGCTAATCAATAGTACAATTATTGGACTACTCCTAGCAATAGGGCTTCATTACGCATATGACCATATGAGACCACAGACTCTCCACAAGTTCACGGTTGTGATCCCCAAGTCTCACATCCTAATGGGCCTGTTGACCAATTAAATATCAACATTGGTTTACGTGCAATAGTATTTAGATCATCCCCATTTCCACCTAACATTATTGCATAGATTTTCATGTTGAACATAGTAGTTGATCAGGTTAAGGATTTTTGGACTAGACCAAAGAACCTTCCATAGACCTTATGGCTTCACTATGCCTCTCATTCTCAATTTCATGACCTTGTCTTGAAATCTATATGAGGCATCCATAGGTTACTTTTCACGTGTTCCACAACCAATAGAAAGAATCTTGGTGGAGCTCTACATTGACTGGAGCCTCCGAGTAGCCATTTTATCTTATCATTCCATCATGCCACTTTAGGTTAGAGTGGCTCTCTTTTCCTTAGACTCGTAGATATTGATATTGTGTGTTGAATACATTAGGTTGCCTCAATAGCATGTTAATCACCACCACACACACATCCATTTCAATTCCACACTAGCTTTCCGAGAATGACCTCGGGAGGTCAGGTGTGAAATAAGGTCACGTGTTGATTTTCTTTCTTATAAACTTGTGGGGCTTATTAGTGGTTTTGTTTGTAAATTCACATGATTGACATACTTGGATATGATGGAATATTCGTGGCTGATGTAACCGTGTCCTCCACATCTATGATCTAAACTATTAAAAACTTAATTTTGTTAAAAAATTGAAAACCATGATAATTCAAGATATAGCTCATTACACATATTTATAAACTGATTTAAAGTACATCACCATGTTGAATTGGTTGTGTAGCGTCATGGTGAAACATTTGTACATAAAATTTTATAGCTTTGTTGTTTTTTACATAAACAATAATTGTATAAGTAGCATATTTAGGTTAAAATCCATTAAAAAAATCACTTGTTAAAGTTTTTTTAGAGAAAAACCTTTCTTCATATGAGAATAGTAATGTTTCAGAAACATTGTTTGACTATGTGTCTCAATAATAAAAATAGTAGATAGTTTGGAATCCACCAATGCATGGAGTGCAACACTGCCACCATAAATCACTAGTACTAGAGAATTTTTGGAACAACATCAAGTGAACATATCAGCCCGAACTCATACAATATTTCGCAAAGAAAAGGATGGATGTTTCCTTGTAGGCCAATTTTGCTTACAATTACCAATTTTTGTGGTAGTTTCTCCATCCAATCCATAGTGACCTCTTCTCTATAATCATTGTTATTTTCGTGGTTGTGCACACAAGATATTATGTACATAAGACACAAACTTTTGAATATCTCGTTGCTATCGTAGATTCTATAGCATCCATCCAGAATTGATACTCTAATGTCTTTAACCTTTTCCATGTATCTTTGTACTATGTCGCTTAACATTTTTGAATAACCAATTGGTATTAGAACAATAATAATACAATCCAACACACTGGTTTCGATAATTGTTAGAAGCTCCATTATGACATCGAAAGAAAATATTGGCCAAATTACAAAAATCAGTGATCACACATTCAAAATTGAAAGGATTAGTCAAAGGAATAGCTGATAAAGTTGATGGAAGCTGGAATGTATATGCACATTTACAAGAAAAAAATTTTTGACTTCCATCCTTGCTTGTATATTTCCTTCCAATGACATCACATAGTTGTCTAATATTGTCTAAGCCACGACAGGAAGAACTTATTCCACCTCATGATATTTTTCTGTTTTTCCATTTTTCCCCTATATGGGAATCATATTTTCTTTTTCCATTTCTCTCTTCACCCAATAAATGCAGACATAACGGCAATAGTGTGATTCAAAACATTTGTGTGTTATATCATGATATGATTTTGGTTAATAAAATGAATGGCATATACCAATGTAACAATTCAAATATTTTTGTTCTTCATGATCAAGTGCTAGAGATTATATCTTGCTTTGTGAAATGTTCATGTGACATTGAGGCAGGTTGGATGTATGTCAGTGTCTATGGCCACAATAAACGAAGAATTGGTAGCATTGTTAGTACTTGTCATGGATGACATTATAATATGATATATGTATATGATGCATTTCCTTTTTGGGTTATGCACAATTATGATTATAGTTATTTAATGGCTTAATACGTGTTATTTGTGAAGCATTTGTGCAATGGTAGACATAGATTTTTTTTGTTGCAGGAATTATGAGGCCCGCCAAAGAAATAATGTGAAGTTTCTCACAACATACTTAGAGGTTGCGGGCAACATATTCTGTTATGGTGAGTACTCTTAGGAAAATTCATGTAGGCATTATATCTGTCCAAAATGTTATTGTTAAGTTGAATTATGATTGTTTGTGATATATTGTTATTTAGCTAGTATTATGGTCGGATTTTGTGAAGTTACATGTCATGAACACACATATTCATCACAAGTAAGATTACAAGCTTTTCATTTTCCCTTTTCATTGTTGCATTTGAAAATAGATAATTGTATTATCTTTTATGTGGAAACTAATATATTAAGTAACCAATGCAATATTATCTTAGAAACCTATGCATGGGCCTTCATAAAAGGAATGATAACCAAATCATACCAAGCCAAGAACTTGTATGCTAATAAAACACCACAATCAATAAAATGAAAGCAATTTTCTAAAATAACTTTAAATAAAACTTTGCAAAAAAATGAGTAGAAATATCATATATTATTATGGAACTCAATAAAATACAATGAGAATGGGCCTTACTTATATAGACAAGGAATAACAATCTAAGAACCATTGAGGTCATAGATCAATCCCTAAATCAAGGAAATAACTAGTCATCACGAGATCTATTCAAGACCATAGATTTAGGAAAGAACTAGACATCAATGACTTAGTCAATACCATAGATCAAGGAAAGAACTAGTCAACACCATATATCAAGGAAAGAACTATACCTAACAACTAAATAATATCCCCACGATATCTAAATAAGATAAAGAAATATCCACACACATAAGTGGGTGAGGATGAATACAATAAAGGTAAATAAAGTACTTAGGTGAACATGAGCTAAGGTAAATACCTACTCTAACACCCCCTAAATTGAACCTAGGGGCCCAAAACAAAAGTGGCATAACCATAGTATGAGTCATGGAAACTAGGTCGATGAGGTACTCATGTATAATAACTAGGAAAAAGGGATGCTTTGAGGTACCCAAAACTAGTAACAACAAAGTAGAGAGAGGAAAAACCCACTGCAAGGCATGCCAAGAGGCTCGAGATAAAAATAATTATACAATATTGAAGAAGTTTGGTGTGCATTGTGGTTTGAATCCATTGTTGGATCACAAAACTCAAAACAACTAAAATCAGGCTTCACGAGAATACCTCCATATAAGGAGATCATCAATGGAGTGATGAAAAAGTGCAAAAAAAGACCAAACATAATTTGATCAACTATCGCAAATAGGTGTGCCACAATCCAAGAATAATAACCAAAACAATAAGGAAAGGACACAAAATCTAGAGTGTCATGAGTCAATAAAAGCCAAGGTAATAAGGTAAGGACACAAAATATGAAGACAAACATAATTCGATCAATCTGCTACAAATAGGTGTGCCATGATACAAGAATAATAACTAAATAAATAAGGCAAGGGCACAAAATCTAGAGTTTCACGATCTAAGAAAGGACAAGGTAACAAGGCAAGGACACAAAACACGAAGAAACGGGATCAACATCACACCCTCCCATACTCTTTGAATGGGTAGAGTGGCGCTAAAAATCTATCGAGTTGTCAAAACAATTACTCGAACATTGAAAAACTAACACTAGGATTCACGAATATCTCCCCATAAGAGAGACTCACAACATGTTAAAAGCGTCAAAAATATAGATACAAAATCTCTCAACAAACAAGAGAGATATACTACACCTGCTAAAAAAATTCTCAAAACAAGGAGAGTTACAATGAAAAGGTATAGAAAGTGGAGCAAGAGGTCGAATGATGGAGGATCCATGTTTTTAGATTCCTCTCAATGAATGCCTATGTCGCCACCAAGAGTGATTAGATATCCACCCCAAATCAACATAGATAGATGAAGAAGATGCCTACATATGACTTGGTGCAAAAATGCACAATGGGTGCATGCGAAGAAACATTTGAATGTGTGTCGGCATGATCATGTCGATAGCTAAAATCTCAGTTTCTCAAGCTTGGGTGAAGGTGTACAACTCATGTATTGCTCATGATCCTCGGAAAGAATCAAGAAAACAAAAATAGTAGATCTATTAATGTGTGATCCCAATGAAGTACCTGCTTGAAAATGAATGCCATGGCAATAATTCCACTTAACATGTGGAATAGGGGAAACAATACCCTGTGAATGTCTTCTAATACCTCTTCCAGTGAAACCCATAGAACAGAGCATGCGAGAACCGAATGCAGTGGTATGTTTCTCAAAAGATCCATGCATGTGACCGAGAAGTAGGATACACAACATGTGTAACTGCAATAGGCACAAACGCAAAAGAACATGCAGTAACAAGCCTAATAGGCTTAGGAGCATCAAGAGCAGGAGCACGCACAAAAATTGATAGATCAAGGTCAGTGGGTATAAGAGAAATAACTTCAAGTGGACTAGGATCATGGATATGATTGTCCACAATATAATGGAAATGCTACATGATAACAAGTTTTTTCTGCATGCAATGTATTAGTGTATCCTTATCTTGAATGAGTGCTTGTAGAAGAGAAATTTACCTCTTGAGAAATCTATTTTCTTCCACAAATTTTACAATATCCTCCTAAATTTCGCACACTTCATAGAAAATTATATCATTCTTAGAATCCATGATAGATACAAAAATGTAACTTCCAAAATTTTAGGATGTCAGATTCAACCGAAATTGCATCCACAAGTGATTACAACACCCCTCCATATTTGGCACTTTATAATGAGTGTGTGTTATAATATGGCACTTTAAAATTATAGTGTGATTGATTCTCCAAATAAATATTTCCAATGGAAAGAGCATGAGAAAACAAGCATGTTTGTAAAAAACGACACTCAAAACCGAGTTACCGATCAAAAGATACAAGCTTTACAAGTTTATGCTCTACTATTTATTATAGTTGGTTAAGATATTCCCGAGTGAATCACATCAGCTAATTTCGACAAATACCAGTGCGAAACTCATTTTATCCTTTAAATCAATTTTTGTCTGCAAGAAAATTATATTTAATTATTTAAACCCCAGTTTGAAGTAAATGGTGCTCGGTTTAGCCCTGTTGAAGTTTTACATGTCAATATTCACTTATACTAGTAGGGGTTTCACCAAGAATGGATCATGGGCTTTGTCTGTGACTTCTGGCAACATTTTTCGTTATTATTATTTTTTACATGTTTTTCTCTGTGAAATTCCCCTAGGTCAATTCCTTCACCAATACTGATCTGTTTTCTTACGGAGTATCCAGAGATCATCTATGGCCGCCATGCGGAAGGAATCACCCGGGAAGTCGGTTTCTCTTTAAAAAGATGAATTCATGCACAAAAACACCTCTTCTGGGCAAGTCACATTTTTGGGAATGGATGGATTTAAGCTGCAGTGGGATTTTTGGTCACAACAGGTAGGTGGGAATTTTGTACCTGCCTTGCAGGGTACTTTTTCCCATGAAGGCAAAGTCACTTAAGTTACGATGGGAAAATTAGAGGCGTGGCGGCAAAGGGAATTTCTTACCTTCCTTACAGGTGAAAATTCCCATTATAAAATAAAGAAAATCACTTAAGGCATTGATGGGAATATCTTACTTGCCTTACAGGTAAAATTTCCCATTATGGAAGTCAAACAACTTAAGTGGATGAAGGGATTTTTGGAGTTGCAGTGCAGGGTGAATAATCCCATTAAAATTTGACTTTTAAACAAAGAAATCAGCCATGCTAAAAAAATGTGACCCCTTCTGGAATTAAAGAATGATTTTAATTGTATTAATTAATAGTTCTTATTCCTAATTTTGGCGCTCAAGGGTGAGGAAGAGTCAAAGAAGCTGGAAGATGAGGGCTAAAAATAAATTTTATTTATTTATTTAATGGCACCATGAGCATGCAAATTTGGGCGCCCAAGATGGAGGAATAAACATGTTTGTTTATTAATTAAATACTAGGAATAACATGGAAAATTATTAGAAATAGAATGTTGAGGGTTATATAAGCATGGGCTTCCATAAGTGAAGGTGTAATTAATTCTTTTTGCAAAGGATTACAGCCCTGACAGTTTTGGTGCCCAAGGAAGGAGGATTTTTGCATTGAAGTTTATTTTCCACTACTGGGAAGCTTCAAAGTTTGGCGCCTAGGGTTGGAGGAGCTTGATTTAAGCCTTGTTAATTATCTACATGTTGGTATGAGTGCCCAGGTGAAGTTAAAAATATTTACGCTTGTTATGCATGCAAGCAAAGCCTCAAATTTTAGGGCAGCGGGCTTAATATGCAGATTTTTGTGATAAAAATCAAGTGTTCATGCTCTGGAATCTGTCTTTGTCTGAATTAATTGCAGGTATTCATTACAGGTGCTCATATAAGTGAAAGAGAGTGCAAATCAATGTCAGGTACATTGAATATGTCCTCTAAATCTGAAGAAATTGTCAGATCTGCACCAATTGCAAAGAATTCCGGCATAATTAAAAGAAAAAGAGTTGTTTGGACAAATATTGCTCCAGCCATGGCAAAGAGGGATGTAAGGATAGGCTCTGTGGAATCATGCATAGCTTCTAGATTTGCTGAAGTCAATGATACAAACATAGGCCATGCACCTATCACCGATTTAATTGTCAGATCTGCACAAATCGATCCAATTGCAAAGGCTTCGACAAAAAATTATCCTCTTGTTTCTAATACATTCGTGTAGAAGTTAGTGCATGGATAATTCCTTCCAAGATCTTGTGCATTTGCTCCCAATCTTCCAATTGAAGCCTTCATTGAATTTGCATTCACCCGAAGTGCTTTCTATAATTTTTAATTGTTCATATGCAATTAAAAATAAAAATGATGAGTTATTTACGGAAAACATTACATTGATGCATGCATTGGAGAAGAACTACAAAAGCTTCAAGGATAAGAGGGAAAACATGTCAAGTAAATGACACACTGTAAGCAAAATCACACGATCAGGTTGTTTCGGATCTAGTTTGGTGAGAATCAAAGGAAAAAGAATCAACTACATGCAGAATATGAAAAAAGAACAAGACTACAGCTTTCCTCTTTCTTCTTCTTTCTCTTATTTCCTCCGACAAAGTAATTGATCGATTAATTAAATTATAAAACTTAAGTGATCGGTTTAAAAGCCATTACTTGAAGAAGTCAATACATGCAAAATAGAATGTTTTATTTTCAATTTTAAATCATGCATGTCATGCAAAGAGGAATTTGAGGAGGGAGATTGCCAATTGTTTCCTTTACAACTTCCACATGTGCCAGTTCACTAAAGGCTTCCTATTTGTAATTTCCCCTCTACATGTTATAAGTAGAGGAAGAACCTACGGGTTAAAGAATCAGAATTTGTAAGCAAGATTCTTGTGTTCCAGACTTTGTGCTGAAACCCATGATAGCTATTTGAAGTAGAGGAATAGAAAGGAGCATATTTCAGAGAACTTTGTGTCGACGGTGCATTTTGTTTCTAACTTTATGTCTTAGATCTATTCATAAACTGTGTTATTCTAGATCTAGATCTGAAAGTTCCCTTTGCTTATAATTCTATATGTCAATATCTATATGTTTTGTCTATGTGCATGCAATCAACTCTGTAATCTATTGATTGGGTTGCACATCTTCCCTCTTTCTTTCCTGTGTTTTTATTATTTCCTTCTTCATCAGATATTTCCTTTCTTTAATAGTTTCTTACTTGCTGCAAAACTATACAACTATGGTTCATGAGTTTCATGGTTAAAATAATACCCACAAATAGATACTAGCATATTTAATTGACAAATCTTACACAAGAGCCTTGTCGGTAAATGAGGAGATTTATCTCATGGTATCAGGTTTTCAGCTATGCTGAAAATCTAGCCAACATGAGGTGAACCTACGCGTGCCTCTGCAATGACAAAAAAACCAAAAATGATCGCCTCTAGAAATGATCGAGTTTACAGTCGATCTTAGGGTTTTCCCACCTTCTGGATTTAATGGAAGGCTCTGCTTTGCATAAAAATGCATGTGGTAACAAAATACAGACAAATCCCAAATATATGAATATACAAAAAAATGTTTACAAAACAAAACTTACAGACAGATGTCAACAACAATCTCCTACTCTAATACCATAAAAGGAACGATAACCAGATCATACCAAGCCAAGAAATCATATGTTAATCAAACACCATGATCAATAAGATGAAATCAATTCACCAAAATAAATTTACATAAACCTTTGCAAACAAATGAGAAGCAATATCATATATTATTATGGAACTCAATGAAATATAATGAGAATGGGCCTTTCTTAAATAGGCAAGGAATAACAATCTAAGAACTATTCAAGGTCATAGATCAAGCCCTAAATCAAGGAAATAACTAGTCAAGACCATAGATTTAGGAAATAACTAGACATCAAGGACCTAGTCAATACCATAGATCAAGGAAAGAACTATACCTAACAACTAGTTCATATCCCTCTAATATCTAAATATGATAAAATAAATATTCACACACATAAGTGGGTGAGGATAAATACAATAAAGGTAAATAAATTACCTAGGTGAACATGAGCTAAGGTAAATACCTACGCTGACACTCCACTCAAAAGATCAAAAAGAGGAAGGCAAAAGATGCACCTTTAGATATCTTCATCGATATGTGTGTGTACTTGATCTAATAATCATTCTAACATTGATTTTTTAAAATAGACTTTGTAATTATTTATTATGTCAGTAATGATTTTTTATATGCTATGGATTGTTGAGTGCGCAAGACAAGGAGGTTGTTGTAGTGAGCGTTGCTTAGCCATCACATGTAAAGGCCAATACAATTGTAGAGGAGGTAAAATTACTTTAATTTAAAGTTGTATTTGTTATCATAAATTAATTTAACGTGATTATATATTATTATGAATGTGCGTAACAAGTTTTTACGACTCACTACATGATTTTTGGAATGATTATTGTAGGAGGATGCACCCAGTGTTGTTGCTCCTAGGCCATGTAGAGGATGCTCCCGTCGTCGATGAGGTAAAATCAAAAAATTGAATATTGTAATTTATTGTTTTCATATATGTCCATTAATTAGTGACTAATTTATTATATGATGTTCCTGAATAGGCCCCTCTTCACTATAGGAGGGAGAATAATGGGGATCACATTCTTTATTATTACGAGTACCCCAGTTACAATCGAAACTTTTACGGTCTGGCTACTAAATATCCACATGGAAAATTCCCATTCCCTACCTCATGTTCTCCCTGAGATGAAATGGATAAATTTTATTGGCAAGTATCCTCAAAGGGCCTCCGAAAAGTGGAGGAAATATAGGCAACAAAGAGAGGGAGACATTGAGGGTGTGTTGCATGTGTGGTATATTATGCAGAGGCGACATGTGATATTGCAAATTTGCAAGAGGGAAGGGAAGGCATCATTCAACAAGCTTAGCTAGATGTTGCAAGAAATAGGTTGATGATGCCATGAGGGACTATGATTCGGAGACTACAAGGGCTAAGAGGAGGGAAGACATTTTGGCTTTGAGAGAAAAGAAGAAAAATAGGGTAAGTTTGAGTAATGGTTTCATTTCACTCTTTTCTCATTGCAAGTACATAAGTATTATCTATTTCTTATAAGTTACATGTCATTGTCTTCATAGGTTGAGGAGGGTGAGATGGATGCAGCAATGGAGGGGGTCATTCTTGAAAGAATTAGTAGAGGTGACCGCGACATAAGTTAGTCATTTTATATTTAGTTTTGTTATCTAAATCCCTATTCATGAATTCTTCATTAAAATTTTCATTGATACAACATGTATGTAGGAGGACGACATGTCATTATTGCATATTTATGAAAAAAAAAAAAGTAGCAATGAAACCAACAAACATAAAGGAAGTTGAGGTAAATAAAAGCGAACAAAAAATCCGTGAATTGTAATTTGCAAGTATTTTTATAAAACCATTGTAATAAAAAAGTTATTATTTTGTAGGTTGGTTTGTAGCATGTGGGAAATGGAACAACACCTTTTGAGTTGTTTGTTGATATTGCGGTAGAAGAAATGGAGAGCATGGTAAGTCTTAAGCTGATTTTGATTTTTTGAGTTTTAGTTCAAATTGGCAAATGGTGGGTTGAGTTAGCCTAAGTAAGGATTAGGGGATGTCATTAGGGTCCTAGTAGTTCCATTCAAATGCCTAAGTTGGTCTAGGTATGCAAGAAATTTGAATTAGGAAGTTTACCTCCAAAAATGTAATTTGAATTCCTAAAAGGAAATTATGATGGTTTTTGTCTTGTATAAGGAGTCTTAAGTCAAAGTTAAAGCATGGAATAAATAGGATAACATCTTGTATGTCCTAGGGATTCTAGTTGAAGTCATGATATTAGACCTAGGGTTTAAAAGTACTAGTTAGGGTTAGTATTCAAAGAGAGTATAAGGTAATTTTTAGAAGTCTAAAAGGTGATAAAGCATCAAAAGTGGGTATAATCATTATCAAAGGCTATAAAATCCTAAAATGTAACTAAATTTAAGGGTGTTGAAGGAGAATAGATCATATTGAGGCTTTGGAGAAAATATTTGGGAAAGAGAAATGGGTGTTTTGTATATTTCTTGTGGTTTGTTTGTTATTTCTCATTGTCTTGGAAACTTTGGAGATGAAAGATATGGTTTGAAAAGTATTGTCCCAGTCCTAGTAAGGGTTTGAGAACCATTAGCAAGAAAGTGATCTAGAAGGAGTAATAGAAATAATGGAGCTCTAATATTTTGCATGCATCCTGGTGATAGTGAAAGGTAACCAATAAAGGATGAAGTATTGATAAAATGTCATCTTGAAGCTTATAAGCATGAGTGAACAAATAAAGGTTGTCTTGACCAACAGTTGATTGAGATGTTGAACAGGATATTTGGAAATAAGATAATGTAAGTATTCACCGATAAAAACTTATTATTCAATATCTTACTAGAGACAATCAAGTTTTCATTAATATTTAATTTGGAGAGAAGAGCTCTAATGAATCCCTTTCTGATTTGTATAAACATACCAATCCAAATAGTCCCTTTCTGTTTCTGTTCTATCAAGATGCTTATATGTTTTTGTTCATTGTATGTACACTACTATGTGCCTAAGGTGGAATTTAATTTTCAATATTATGTTTCTAAACTGTTTCCACAATCGAGAGTGGAGGAGAACTCATTTCAGAGCTTTTGGGAAAATCAAATTGTGTTTAACTCTTAAAAAAATTAAATATTACTTGTTATTAGTCTTGTCATGTTTATAGTCGATGAGTAATGAGTCTTTGGTTTATTAAGTTTGGTCTTATTTCTCATTGTCATTTTATTGTCCTTGTGGTGTGTCAATATTAGTGGGCGTTCAATTATTTATAAGCTTGTGTCTTTTTGTTTAGTTTGTGTATCAAAGTATTAAATATAAACAGTAATTAATTATTACTTTCCGAGTTTAAGTTTTTAGTAAGTGTCATTGTTATATCTAGGTTATATAGTCATTATGTCATCAATCCAAATAGTCGAGTAGTTAGTCTATGAAAATGTCATTTTTATTGTCAAATTTAAGTATCATATCATGTCTTGTCTAGAGTCCGAAAAGTGCCCAAAAATTATAAAAAATTGTCTTATGGACACATTTTCAATGTTACCCGATGTCCTAGAAACCATTGATCCTCAAAATCTAAATTCATTGAATTAAAGCATTTGTTTGGAAGATGGAGGAAAATGGAGGTTAGAGGTCAATCAGTGACCTCTCGTCGAGTCACCTCTGACAGGGCTGCATCAAGATTTGATGGCACTTTTTATTTTGTGTTTTCTTCCACCTTATAATGTTTTTATAAGGTGGAGTGCCAAACATATAATACCATGTGATAAGATTTTATAATCAAATTCCACGCCATAAGTATTAAGGTGACCAAGTGTTAAGAGTGGTCAATTTAAATGGGAGGGAGTTTTTAATATGCCTTTTCCAACCATTAAACATGGGAAAAACACATAGAATAAAGTGTGGACGGTTGTAGTTTAAATGGGATTTGATCCCTAAGTTAAATGCATTGAAGCCCAAAATGGCTAAACACCACGTGGAGGATTAACCGGTAAGGGGGTAAGAGTGAGATTTTAATATGATGTTTATATAGGTTATTATATAAACTTTATTTTATATTATATATTTTTATTTAAAGAATATAGTTATAGATTAAGTATAAACTTATAGTTTTTCAAATCAAGATCTATTAAATGGGGTCCAAATGACGAAACCTATTATGTAGGAAAAAACCAGGGGCGTGATTTCACATGTGAATACAAGTAACATCAAATTTTATAGAAGGGACAATCAATTTCACTGGTCAAATAAAATAAATTGAAATCCCTATTTTTATGAAACTTGTCTCCTCTCCTTATTTTACTAGAATTTACCTTCCTAAATATTTAACATTGAAACTATACAAAACATTGAAATTATTTCATATAGCAATAAATCCTTACCTTTTTTGGTATGTGATTTTCACGCAAGTAATATTCAAGCCCCTTTCACGTGTGCGCACTCAGATCTCAAATCTACATGACTTTTGATTAATTAAATTATTTAACCAGCTAAAACCAACTAACCAACCAACTACCCCAAGGGACATGACTTTTGATTAATTAAATTATTTAACCAAAACTTTATCCCGCTCTGGTACCATGTTAGGACAAGGGGTGAAAATGTATATTTACCAACTAAATTAAATGTTAGGTTAACATACATTAATAAGTGAAAATATAAATGTGCACACCATAGTGAAAGTAAATAACAACATAAAACAAATTACCCCTAAATGGGTAAAACCCAATAATCCACTATTTGAGAAACTTTTACATCATTAGTTCAACTCCTTCCTCACTTCTACTCCATGTATTTACCTGAAATCCATTGATTCACTTGTTTTTGAATATGACCTAAAGCCATATTTAAATAACCCGAAGGGTTATAACCATATTAAGTGATGGGGCACACCTCCCCAATTTAATTAGTTGATTAATTAAATTAACCAACCCCTAATATAAAGTTTATATTTAAATAATAAGAATATAAGTTATTCTATATTATTTAACTATAAACTAAATATTATGATGCACTTAATAGTATAATTCTAACAAGCACTTAATTTAGAAAAACATTGTGGAATTCTTCTCCCATGAAATGGCTTAACTATTATGTTTCGTCATTTCAACATTGCAGTTATCATTTCTCATTTTGTGTGTGTTTTGATTTTATCTTCTACTTAATTTCATTAGTATTGTGTGTAATGACATTGTTGCTTTCATTGGATGTTTGTTATTTCATCTGAGTGGTGATTTAGGCTACGTATCTGTTCATCCATGAACACTTCATCAAAGTTAGTGTAGAGCTTGTGTTTTGATGAACTTTTTAATGTGTTGAGTATCTCATGCATATATATGTAAGTTATGATGTAGTCTTCATTCCTTTCTTCTTGAACTGGCCATATTGTCCTCTTTAGATTTAAATGTATGTTGATTATTTTTGGAGACATGCATATCTATTCATAGTTCATTTTTTTAACATAACTAATGATAGATATTTATTATGCATAGTTTTGTAGGATTGGTTTGGCTGGAAATAGGTTGGAGGATCTCACTGCATCCATAGCGGAGTTTGTTATTAAGTTGTGCACGGTACTTTTTATCCAATAATTTAACAGGTTTGTTCATCATATTGAAAATTGATTATATATCTCATTTGTATTGAGCAACACATTTTGTTTATGAGCTAGCTTCAATTGTATATCCCATTTATTTTAAAAGATGATGTCAATTTTTCCTTATTCCATTGCTTCATTTCGGATAAGACAAAATTCCAGTATTGGAGAAAGCAATACATATAGAAACCTTTATGGCTCAGAATAAAACCTTGGGTAAGGAGAAGAGACATGCAATTGTTGAAGAACCAATGCAAATTGTGAAATGTTTGAGAGTTGTCCCTGTTGCAGTCAAGAGGAGAAGGGATGATTTTCATTCTATTGTCTTTGGAGGTGAGCAACGTAACAAATTATTTACTTTGACATTTGTTTTACATTAATTTCACAAATGTGAAGACCGTAACATGATGCTTTCACGCATATTCATTCACCCAAGAGCAATCCTTGCATAAAAGTTACAAGGAGATGGCCGAAGTTGACAAAAACATATAAATGTTTTGGAAGAGAAAATTTCTTTTTATGAAAAAGAGAACAAACAACTACGAGAAGAAATAAAAGGTGTAATGTTGGAGCTCATAGATATGCACGAGTCAAAGGCCAATATAGAGATGGACTTGATTCAACTAGAGATGACACATAAAAACATGGAAACATTGTCTATGGAAAATTTGCAAATGAATGAACTTTCCTTGGCCAAGCTTCATGAGGCGCAGTTTCAATCACGACCGGGAATACCAACATTTGAAAGAACTATTCAAAAGCATATTGGGATTCACAGATATATGTAATGAGAAAAAGGCCTAAAAGTGTGGCATAGCCACTTGTTTTTAAAAACAGTTTATAGTTATAATTTGTAACACATCAACAATTAATATTAATAATATTTGATGATATTTTACTTTATGTATTCGATTCACGTGTTCTTACTATAATTGTATGATGTCCTATAATTTTCATTTATCTAGAGTTACCATTACCTAAAACTCTTTGAGAGTCAATTGGATGATATCGTAGTTTGATGCATGCTCTGATTTCCTTTTTAGCTTTCAATTTCCCATAACCTATTCACCGGTAAAAACTTACTGTTCAATATCTTACTGGAGATGATCAAGTTGCCATGAATATTTAATTAGGAGAGAAGAGCTCTAATGAATCCCTTTCTGATTTGTATAAACATACCAATCCAAATAGTCCATTCTATAGATGGGATATACAGTATTAGTAAGATATGGTTTAAGTCATTCCAAGCTTCAATGAAGCTCCACCATTTCTATTTAAAATTTGAATCAACAATCATGAGAATTATAGATACTGAATTAGGTAAAGGATCTGATAAAACTACCAAGGGAACAGGACTTATTGGATCAAGAAAATATTGTATGTGTTGGACTAAAAAAATGGCCTAAGTGTTGGGCACGCGAATGTAGGGCGTTGAAAGAGTGTGCGGCGCTACAATATATCTAAGGAGCTCGGGATTAGGACTTGGTTGTTTTTACATTGTAAAGATTATTTTTGGAGTTAGTGTTTTGAGCACACAAAGACATGAATACTTGTGGTCCACGTAATGGTATTTTGGGAACAAGCAACAACCAAGCACCATGCATAGTTTAGGCTAATAATAGGATTTCTACTTAGAGTTAACTATAGGAAGTCTATTGTTAGAACACTTGCATGTTGTGCATCCTTTTGTAAAGGCACGTGTCGATTATTAGCATGTGACCTACTTTGAGAAGTACATGGATGGTGAAGGGAAATTCCCCACCCATATAATATATATATATATATATATATATATATATATATATATATATATATATATATATATATATACGGTTTTGTGTGTGTCAACTTGTAGAGTTATGCTTTACTCATTTTGTCATGTGTATGACTTATGGAGATACTTACGTAATGAAGCTTCTTACGTGCTACGGTATTTAATACATTGTTTCATATTGGCTAGATAATGGTGCTAAACATGACTGAATCTGTTTCTTGTATGGTAAATCTTATTATAGTCATTTTTAGTTCATCTTACATATATTTTAAGATCTAGATCTGGTTTATGCACCATATGTTGTTTACTCTTTGTTATGAATTTGAATACCTATATGCACCATCACGATAACATTTTGTATAAGAAACTCTAAAGAGGGAGTTGGTGCCTTTGCACGCTTCAAGTGATCGCTCAACTCGGGGTAAGTGATGTGTCAGTGTGCCTAGGTTATTCACAGTGAATTCTAGGTTGCATCATTGGTTCCATTGTCAAGACCTCTTTTTTAGCTATTTTTAGGATGTTGCGTGATGAAGACATACTTGGTTGACCTTGGCAAGTGTTGAGGAGTGGATAGTTGATCTAGAAGAAGAGTGCACTCGGAGATTCAAAGCACTAGATCTAAGTTTGACGCACACGCGTAGATGGAATAGAATCTATATGAGAGATTATTTTCTATATTTTCAATAGAGCTATACAAGTGGCTAGTTTCTTATGCTTCTAAAAGGAATTGGAGGTTTCACACACTTATCTGGATGTAAGAAGAATTTTAAGCCCTCTATGATGTTGATATGATTTGGATGCGCGTCGTGGATACTTGGTTCCATGGTGTTCGAATAGCTATATTTTGGAGTACTCAATTTCTACTACTCTTGTTTAGAGGTTGTTGAGTTCAATTTTTAATGTTATACAGGGAATGTCATCACCAATCCGGCACTATGATAATTCTTCACTGGGAACTCCTCGTGCTATGATTATTTACTAATGCACAACCTTTAGTTTGGTGGATGTAATCTAGAAACAAAACAACAACATAACACAAGAATACCATCGACTATGATAAGATGGAATGATGAAAAATCTAAAATATCAAAGTAAATTATAATATTAACATGAAATTGTTACAATCTCACCCATGAGGTACTTCAAGTGTTATTGACTTCACTTGCCTTTCACCAAGACTATGGGAGAAACTTTACAATTACACCTCTTAATGGCTTCTTCAACACACCTTTAAACTGATGGCTTCCTTCGCACACTTCCTACAATATTTCTCATTATTTCCTTCTATGCTAAATGAGGGGGGTGGCCTCTCTATTTATAGAACTTCCAGGCTTATCCATCTTATCTCTAAGATAGGATAAGAAATCCACTCTAACGAATCATATTCCATACCTTAACTCTTATCTGTACATGTAAGCTTATCTTTTAAGATAAGATAAACCTTATCATTTTACATGGGTTCCACATTTTTAGACTTTTTACAAATAAAATACACAAAATATTTATGACCTCACTCCTTTTCCTTATTACCAATATAATATTTCTAATTCCTAATCATGTAGACCCTACTTCTCTAATTACCCAAACTTTGACATTTTAACATTACCGGACCACTTACGACAAATATTTACTTTTTACAACATTCCTATTGTACTTTGACTGTTACCGTACTCCACATTATTGGCGGCACCATACTGGTGGCGCCGTTATCTTCTATCAGACGCTACTACTAATTATACTTAACAACATCCTATTCCTAATACATACATTAATGAAATAGAAATTATGGAGGAAAATTTTAGTGTCGACATCTTCCCCCTTCCTAGCTTCTACTCCGTCCTCGGAGTAGACTATTCTAGTGCTTGGAAAATCTTCAACTTGTCGTGGTTGACCCATTTCGTAATGGGAGTGCCATCCAATTCCTCCAGTCGGTACGTACCATTTTCATGCACAACTGCTATTTTGTAGGGCCCCATCCATTTTGGAAGAAATTTTCTCTGTCTTCTTTTTTGTATCTGGAATCATATACTAGAACCAAGTCATTCACATGAAATGGAGACCAATGGATCTTTTGATCAAAGTATTCCTTTTGCTTCATTTTCTTCTTATGGCTTGTATCCTTTGCTATTTCCCTCATTTCCTCTAGCAAATGAAGATGTACCAACCTTTCTTTTACTGAATCACTTTCATCCATCCTTTCATTTTTCATAACTCTCACAGTGGGAATATCAAACTCAATAGGAAGAACTGGATCAATGCCATAGGCCAACTGAAATGGGGAGTATCCTGTTGCTGACTTTGATGTTGCCCTATATGCCCACAATCTTTGCATGAATCCTTTTATCCCACTTATGTACCTGCAAGGCTGCATCTTTTGCTAGAATTTGACACAACACAAAATTTGTTCATTCCACCTGTCCATTTGTACTTGGCTTGTATGTTGTTGCCTTCCTGTGCTTAATAGAAAATTTATTGACTAGGGCTTCTACTACCTCATTAATGAAGTGGCTTCCTTGATCATTACAATTTCTAATGGACAACCAAATCTGGTGATAATGCGTTCATATATGAACCTTGCCACCTCATCCATGGAAGCTATTTTCAATGGCCTAGCTTGACCCACTTGGTTAAATAATGTGGCAACTACAATATACTTATTTTGGTGTGAGGTAGTTGGAAGTGGACCTACTGATGTCTATTCCCCACTTTTCAAAGGGACCAAGTGGAAGAATAGGGCATAATGGAGTGATGAAGTCTTACGGTTACCATGTGTTTGAAAAATATCACATGTCTTACAATAATTATAACAATCTTTAAAAAGAGTGGGCGGTGATAACTGCATCCAAGATCCTTCTTGTTGTAAGTTATCAGAGAAGTGCCCTCCACATGTACCATTTGTGGAATTCTTCTAGCAGTTCCTTCCCTTGATCACGTCCAACTACCCTCTTATTTGTCCATCGGGTCCTATTCGAAATAATAATACTCCATGCGAGAATAGAATATGGATGACGGCTTGAGTAATCTTTCTCTTAGTCTTTGCATTGGCACCATCGGGAAACTTGAATTCATTCGGATAATTCCAAATATCTATGTATTCACTAGGGATTGTGTCGAGGATAACAAATCTTTGCATCGGGAAATCATCATCATCACAAGATGATCCTAAACCATCATAGGCTCGAGAGAGTGCATCTACATTGACATGCTTCTTTCTGGCCTATCTATAATATCAAATTCAAATTCTTGTAGCAAAATTATCCATCTTGCTATCCTCACGATGGGTTAGGCTTATTTACAATATATTTTAGAGCCTGATGATCTGTTACAACTAGAAATTTTTCCCTAGCAAGTAATTTCTAAACTTCTTTACAGCAAAAATGATAGCCAGAGCCTCTTTTTCAGTTACTAGTATAATTTACCTCAGCACTGCTCATTTGTCTGCTCCCAAAGTAAATTGGATGTTCATTCCCATTTTCATCCTTTTGGCTCAAAGTACTTCCTAGTGCTGCATTTGAGGCATCACTGTACACAATGAATGGCTTGCTCTAATCTGGATTCTTCAAAACAAGTGAAGACACTAGGGATTCCTTTAGTTGTCCAAAAGCTTCATGCGCCTTATTTCCTGGTTCATAAGTAACATCCTTCTTCAAGAAGCTGGGTTAGTGGTACATGTAATCTTTGAGAAATTCTTGATGAACCTTCTATAGTAACCCACATGGCCTAAAAATGATCTCAACTTACTTCTATTCATAGGAAATGGTAAATCTTTGATTTTTGAAACTTTATCAGGATCAGTACCAATACCATCTCTGGATCTGACATGCCCTAACAAAACACCTTTAGAACATCCAAAGACACACTTTGTAGGGTTTAGTGAGGCTTGTGCTTCATCTAACCTTTGAAATGTTGTCTCCATCTCAGTGCGGGTGGTCAACTTGCTCCCATAGATGTAAAAATCATCTAGAAATACTCGATGAAGGTCCCAATGTAGGGTTGAACACCCTATTCATCAAATTATTTGGAATGTTCTTTGGAGCATTACACAACCCAAAAGGCATAACTCTATAAGCAAACGTTCCCCAAGGAGTGGTGAATGTGGTCTTCAGCTGATCTTTCTCTACTATACGAACTTGGTTGTAGCCGCTATATCCATCAGCAAAACTATAGCACTCTGGC
The DNA here is from genome assembly GCA_018340775.1 of Taxus wallichiana var. yunnanensis. Classification (NCBI taxonomy): domain Eukaryota; kingdom Viridiplantae; phylum Streptophyta; class Pinopsida; order Cupressales; family Taxaceae; genus Taxus; species Taxus wallichiana. The sequence goes on along the minus strand of CM031244.1, from coordinate 430,807,088 downwards.
TGCCAGCTACTTCGTCAAGATCTGATCTGAAAATGGAAGAGGGTAATGATCCTTCTTTGTTGCCTTATTGAGCTTCTGTAATCAACACAAATGCGTAGCTTCCCATTCTTTTTATTGAGATCACAATGGGAGAAACCCATTCTGAATTCTCCACAGCAAATATGAATCTGCATCAAGCAACTTATCTATTTCTTCTTTTACAGTCTTGGAAAAATTAGGATTCATTCTATATGGCATTTGCTTTATGGGCTTAGCACCATCTACCAGCTCAATAGAATGTTCTACCCAACTTACTTGATGGAGTTCCTTGTAATCAAAAGTGAATAGGTGTATGTACCTTCGAAAGAGCTGGAGGTAGGATTCCTTCTCACTCTCCATCACAGCATCACCAATCTTTATTTGTTGGAGATGATCATCAACTTCTTCTTCAGATAATTTTATGGGGTCATGAGTTGGTGTGACTGGAAGGATATCCATGACTGAAACATCAACCTCACTTTCTTCATCTTCAGTGTCCACTTCACTGGTACTAGAGTAATCAGAGGATGTCCAATCATCAGTTTCATCACTTGAATCCACAGGTTCTGCCTTATGATGTCGAGGGATCACGTTTATCTTCACCCTCTCTCTACCACGTCCAAGTGTCATGAAACCTTCATTCCAGTAGTTTCTTGCATGAACTCTCCTTAGCCATGGTCTTCCCAGTAACATTGGGTATGCAACAATACCATTTTTCATCACCTGAAAGTCTACCACACATACAACACCCATAATATGAGATATTGCCACATTTGAAACTACACCTTTGGTTTAGTTTTCCTTTATTTAATGACCTTAACATAAGTGTTGAAGGGCGATCAATTTTTAAACCCAACATATTCATTACAGACTCGGTCATTACATTAACTGCAGCACCTCCATCAACTAAGACATCATGAATTGAAATACCATTACATAATACCTCAGCTTGTGGAGCATAGGGATCCGCCTCTGCCTCCAAAACAGGGACCTCAACCTCCTTCCTTCGTCGAGCATTGAGTCCACTTCGCAACTCCCGCCTCTTCTCAGAAGACATAGCCAAGAGTTGACCATATGTAATATTTGCAGGCCTTTTGGACAGATCTTCAGGATGGAGTATGGTCCTTGCCCCTGTGAAATCAGAAAATCCTGCACACCCAACTTTCTTCTCCTATGTTTCTTATTAGTTTCTCCTTTCATCTTCTTAGGATCATTTCCATCTTGATTATCTTTTTCTTTCTTTCTTTTTGTTACAAACACATCTACTTCATTATTTCTGCTCTTATCTCTACTACATCAAAAGAATTCGAGTGCTTTTCCTTTATCATTATCTCCTTTACCAGATGTAGAAGCTCTATCTGGACAATTATACTTATAATGACCCTTTTTATAACAACCATAACAAACAACTTCAGAAATATTTCTTTTTGGACCTCTATCTCCTCCCTGAGAACTAAATTCTTTTCCTTGAAGAAGATTAATAGTTAACTGACCCATCTTTTTGAGCAGATCTTCATACTCAGTAGATGTACTAGGAGAAATATTTGTGCTCACCAGGAGTGGTTGTGGATTCTGGACCAAAGGTGTTGGTGTAGGCTCTACTTTAGCAACAATTTCTTTGGGCTCCTCTTCCATGCTTTCTTCTTGCCTTCTTGCAATCTCCTTTGCTTGTTCAATAGTATTTCAGGCGGTCATACTTCACTCGTTGTCGATCTCGGCTTCATCCCAAGAATGAAGTGCTTACATAGGAGATTATCCATGCCATTCATCAACCCATCCGCTAATCCTTCCTTCCGGATTTGGGCATCGAGCTTCCTCCTTAGCTCTAGAACACGAGCATGATAATCCCTTATCTTCTCCTTCTCTCCTTGGGATAGCTTTGTGATCTCGATCATGAGATCTGCATATTTCTATTGTTCACCAAATTCTTCAAGAAAACTTTCAGTTAATAAATCCCATGAATTTTTCACATTATCACCTAGTGTTTCAAACCACCTAAGTCTTTGAACCATCCAAAAAGGTAGGAAAAAATTCAGTCCATTGTTCCCTTCTTATAAGGCCATTACAAATACAAGATCGTTTAAACTCTTGAATGAAAGAAGAAGCATCTTCATTAGATTGAGCTGAAAAAACAGGAATCTTTCCCATTTTCAAAAGTAACCACCGTGAAATACCAACCCACAAGTACAATCAACAAGACTTATGTGCACAAATAATTGGAATCACTGTAATAGAAAGTGACTTTACACCTTTCTATAGTAAAATAGAAATGACCACGGTAACTATGGTAAAACTTGACTTACTGCGGTAAAAACTGACTTTACTATGGTAAACACTATTCATAGTAAAAAGTGAAGTTACTGCGGTAAATACTATTCACGATAAAAAGTGACTTTACTGTGATAAATACTATTCACAACAAAAATGACTTTACCATGGTAACTACTATTCATGGTAAAAATGACTTTACCATGGTAACTACTATGCACAGTAAAAATAAGGTTACCCTCCAATTGATTTTTGACTAAGTGGGAATATCTCTCCAGAAAATCCACCAACGAGGAATGGTCCTGGCAACGGAACCAAAATGTCATCACCAATCCGGCACTATGATAATTCTTCACGGGAACTCTCGTCTTTATGATTATTTACTAATGCTGACCTTTAGTTTGGTGGATGTAATGCGGAAACAAAACAACAACATAACACAAGAATACCATCGACTATGATAAGATGGAATGATGACAAATCTGAAATATCAAAGTAAATTATAATATTAACATGAAATTGTTACAATCTCACCCATGAGGTACTTCAAGTGTTATTGACTTCACTTGCCTTTCACCAAGACTATGGGAGAAACTTTACAATTACACCTCTTAATGGCTTCTTCAACACACCTTTAAAGCGATGGCTTCCTTTACACACTTCCTACAATATTTCTCACTACTTCCTTCTATGCTAAATGAGGGGGTGGCCTCTCTATTTATAGAACTTCGAGGGCTTATCCATCTTATCTCTAAGATAGGATAAGAAATCCACTGACGAATCATATTCCATACCTTAACTCTTATCGTACAAGTAAGCTTATCTTTTAAGATAAATAAACCTTATCATTTTACATGGGTTCCACATTTTTAGAATTTTTACAAATAAAATACACAAAATATTTATGACCTCACTCCTTGTCCTTATTACCAATATAATATTTCTAATTCCTAATCATGTAGACCCTACTTCTCTAATTACCCAAACTTTGACATTTTAACATTACCGGACCACTTACGACAAATATTTACTTTTTACAACATTCCTATTGTACTTTGATTGTTACCGTACTCCACATTATTGGCGGCACCACGACGGCGCCGTTATCTTCTATCAAACGCTACTACTAATTACACTTAACAACATCCTATTCCTAATACATACATTAATGAAATAGAAATTATGGAGGAAAATTTTAGTGTTGATAGAACCTATCTCGCAAGGCATTCCACCGGCAATCAAAATCTTGATGGTAACCCTGAATTTGGAAGAGAAGTCAATGGTTAACTAAACCCCACCACGTGAGGTGGCGAGGAGTAGGTGTGGTGAAGGATGGAAGACCTAGCGGGAGAGAGGAAAAGAGAATAAAGGTGGCTTAATTTCAATGAGGTGCATGAGAGGGATTTAGAGAAATAGTGAAAGATTGTAGAACAGATGGTGTCAAGGAGAGAGATGGCTCGTGAAGGATTTGGAGCTCATGCAGAGGACATGGATCCAGAGCATCTCGAACTCCCCCATTTGGGAAAGTATGACATGGAAACCTCATCAGCTTCTTATGAGAGGGCGCTAATAGAGATAACTTGGGTCGTGGGCATGCATTTTAATCTACCATGTAACCTATCCCTTGCGCTTGGTTTTCTAGTTTCTAGTACAACTAGTAGTCAGGAAGCTAGTTTTGACATTAGAGTAGTAAGAGGTAGAGTTTAATTATCAATAAGTCCAAGAGTGAATCAAATAGTAAGTACATTTATGGCTGGGAAGACGTCTTCCCTATTATTTGGAGGACCAGTTAGAGGAACCTTTTTAGGCACGTAGTCGACGTAGAACACACGCATGCAAAAATTTGGACTCACATTGGGGGTAGAAAAAATTTGCAGATCGGGATTTCAATTTAGCACCGCTATTGGGACACGGAGAGCTGCATCCTCTAGTTCAATTCCTGTTATAGGTGGAGGATTAGGAGGAATAAGTGGCTCGGGATCTGGAGGATCTGGTGGATTTGGAGGTGGAGGTAACACATAAGGTTCTAGATCTAGTGGGCATGGTCCTCACAAGCCCTAGAATATTTACATGGAGATGTCACTTCATCTCCCAAAGTATAGGGGAATAGAATATGATGATTAGCATGTACATATGTGTGAGATATCGTGGCCCACACAGAATTACAACTTGAGCACAAGGCGGCCAACAGCAACTACGTTACGGGGATGCCCACAAAGTGCAGTACAGGAAGTTTAACCCTGATCAAACTTGTGTGGATTATACGGTGTTACGAGATGCTTTCATTAAATAATATTATATCCTCGGAGTTCAAGCAAAAATTATAAGCACACTTAAGGATATCAAGCAGGGAACTGTTGAGAGTGTTTGGGTATATGATGCTTGTTTCAAAACACTCTTGTCTAAACTATCATATGATATCCATGTAAGTCAACATGAACAAAGTGGTTTGTCAGAGGCATGATCACGCATTTTAGGAGGGCAATCTCACATAAGACTTATACGGACCCACATGAGGCACTTGAATCAGCTCGTACGCTGAGGTATTCAAGAACATGATACACTTGAAGTGATCCCATTTTTAGAAGCTTAGATTGCTGTAATGGCGAAATAGTTAGAGAAACTATCAGCCAATACATCACATGAGACATGCAGTAGAATTTGGTGCACATATTTTAAAGTAGAGGGGAATACTAAGGATAGTTTTCCTCACAGATTGGTGTGCTCCTTGTTGTTGGATTTTGAGATATGTCATTTAGACCATGATGCGGTTTGTCCATTGTTGCAACGCGTGATAAGGAAGAATGTGTCTTGCTACTGTAATATTTTCTAGTCCACAACTCATAATACTGAAGATTGTAGGTTGATTGATCAGATCCATGATGCCATTGATATTGGTGTATTACAGACTGGAGTTTTGAATAACTCTAAGGATAAAAGTGAGCAAAATGATCATGATCACGATCAAGGGCGCTATGATTAAAATGAAGGGAACTTTGAGGAAGGTCGTGGTAGAGTTTGAGGATATCATGGTGGATTCAGAGGCTGAGGTCGCGGCGGTGGATGAAGTGAGTTCCCTTGTGGAACATGTTATACGTGCGGATCCCCTGACCATTACAAGTGTGAATGTCCTCAGAACATTACTTGTTATTTTTGTGGAAAGAATCATAACTATGAAGAGTTCCCGAACTTATATGAACATCTGAGAAATAAGCAAAAACATGAGAACAAGGGTGCATGGATGGTTAGAATACAACGTGTCATGGAAAACCAATAGATGCCAAAGTTAGCATCGGATCCTGAGGTAATACCTGTGAAGATTACTACATGCACTGAGGTTATGTGCACTAGAGAAACATTGTAACATAATCCTACCATTACTAAGGAGGAGGTTTTACATGCAAAATATCCATACCCTACACATCAGAAGGAGGTTTATCAAGAAACCATGGAGGTACTCAAAAAATTTGTAGGGTTAAATACAATGTTTAAGGGAATAGTAGTGTAAGTTTGAACGGTAAGAAGGATGCTAAGAATTTCTAGCTAGATGTTGATGATCTGAAGGAAGTATGCAAGATGTTGTGTCAGGAGAACATTATTCAATTACTAGGGAGTTGGTTAAAAGGAAACACTCCATGTGCTGGTATTGAGAATGGATGAAAAATTTTGCATGCTAATCTTCCTCCCCATAGATTGGATTATGACAAGGAGATCACTCGAATGTTGTTTTAGATGGATTTTAAGTAATAGTTTGATTGACACTAGCGTGGAAGTGAATCTACTTACCTTAGATGCATGGGTTCATATGGGAAGACCTCCATTACAGCCATCTTACAATGTGCTTTATATGGAAAATCAGACTAAGGCCACACCAATTGGAGTATTGAAGGATGCATCCATTATTATACATGGGGCCAAGTTCACTGGGGACTTTGAGGTCTTAGTACTTGCAGAAGCAGACAACTTCCCGGCTGTTTTGGCGCCATTGGTGCTATGCAAATAATGTTGATCTATAGTTCAATAAGGGATATATCAATTTTGAGAACAAGGAAGAATGATTTATTATCCCTTTGACAGATGGGAAATATGCACCTTATGTTGAGACTTTAAGTGAAGAAGACCTGAATAGAATTTATGTGTGCACCATTCGAGATCCGAAGCACTTGAGCCATCTAAGGAAGGAATTCTCCAGTGGGATGATGCATAGTCCATCAGTGATACTACAAGTATTTCCTATGACAATTGGGCACATGGCACTTATGAGATGGTTGGGCATGAGGTAAGAAGAACAACTACGTACGTAAGTAGGTCGTGGTGTGTTAGGCGGTTAGGCAACAACATGGTACCCCAGTACCACACTTGGAGAATGAAACCCTAAGGTATTCCCTGTGAGCCATAGAAGTACAAAGTGGAAGGATTAACTAGAGAAAAGGAATATGTTAATTTATACCCTGGCGAGACAACAATGCTTTGTTGGATGGTTCATATGGATAATCTCATAGAATGGAGAGAAGTGAGAATTTCTCTATCATCCCAGTTTCTCAGAGTAATGCACCTACTCAAATCTATGAATACCATGGTAATAATCATGTTCAGCACCATGTTTGGAAGTGTTAGAGACTCTAGATAGAGGAGCGTGAAGCTTTACCACCTTCATTGTGGGTGCATAAACTTTATTTCACCTTACAAGGTTATGTGTGCACTTGGTATGTTTTGTGGAGTCGCGCATGGAGAGACTAGAAATTTGCAAGACTTGACTATGGGAATGATCTAGACTTTTGACTACTTCTCCACTAAACCTTCGGTGAAATAGGAATTACAAGTTATGCGTTGATTGACTATGGGAGATGGTACAAAGGCTGAAGAACTCATTCAGGGGTTATTTGGTGAGTCATACCTAGAAGCACATTTTGATGAAGGAGATGAGACAGATGTAGAACTGCTTGAACACGCTCGCCTAGAGAAGGAGAAAGGAAAGATGGTCTATATGGTGGATGATGAGGAAGTGGAAAAATTGACATAGATCATTACGAGGGTATGTGCAAGGTCTTAGATAGTGCAGATGAGAAGGCGTATGCCTACCATGAACCTTTGAAGACAAAGAGAGTGAACATTGCACGGATGCTAAACCTAAAGAGGCCATAATTAAAGATTACTAGTCTAAATCTGAAGTGGATAATATAATTAAGTTGCTACGTTATTTCCTGGACTTGTTTCTAGGGTATACCATGAATTGAAATGAGTGCATGAATATTTGGGTGAGATTAAAATCAAGTTAAAGGAAGGTGCACACCCGGTTAGGAAGAGACCTTACAAGATGAACCCTAATATGTGCATACAAGTAAAAGAAGAAATTAACAAGATGTTGGAATCTAGCATTATTGAGCCCATAGAGGAATCAGAGTGGGTTATCCCTATGGTAATCAGCATAAAGAAATATGGAAGAATCAAGATTTGTGTGGACTACATGGAGCTGAATGTTGTATGTGTGATTGATCCTTTCCCTACACCATTCACTGAGGAAATATTGGAAGGCGTTGTAGGGCGTGAAATTTACTCTTTTATAGATGGATTCTCTAGGTATCATCAAGTAAGAATTACTAAAGAGGATCAAGAGAAGACAAATTTCACCATTGAATGGTGAAGTTTTTCATACACGGTGATGCCCTTTGGATTGAAGAATGCACCTGCAGTATTTTTGTGCATTATTGTTCAAGCATTCCAGGATTTTATTCACAAATTCTTACATGTTTACTTGGATGATTGGACCGTGTATGGGCTCATCAAGGATCATTGTGACAATTCAAGGTTAATGTTTGAGATGTGTAGGTAGTTAAACATCTCCTTAAATATCAGGAAGTTTGTATTTGCTACCCCTTTTGGAACTCTACTAGGGCATATTATCGCAAGGAGGGTTTGTCAAGTAAATCCGGCTAAGATTACAATCATATTAGGCTTGGATGAACCCATGAGTTAGATTTAAGTGCGTGGATTCTTGGGCCACATAGGGTATTATAGAAAATTTATCAAAGGATATGCTAAGATTTTCATGCCCTTAGAGGCTTTATTAAAAGGTAAAGGGAATTTATATTAGGGAGAACTGTAGCAATGCACATTCTATGTGTTGAAGGAGAGGCTTACTATGGCACTTATTTTATGTTTTCCCTCATGGAATATACACTTTCATGTACATGTGGATGCCTTTGGCATGGCCATTGGTGCAGTTCTAGCTCATCCTGGAGAAGGTATTGTAGATCATCCTATTTGCTTTGCTAGCAAAAAGTTGACTCATGCAGAACAAAATTATACAACTACGGAGTGCGAGGCTTTGTCAATGATCTACACGCTACATAAGTTCATACAATACTTGCTAGCAACACCTTTTTTGTTCTATACAGATCACATGACATTGAAATACTTGGTAAATAATCCCATTTTACGGGGCACATATGTCGATGGGTTCTATTATTCCAAGAGTTTGACTTTACAATTGTGGTAAAGCCAGGTAAAAGTAATTTTGGCCTAGACCACTTATCAAGGATTCAATCAGGAGAGGACATGTAGAGTATTGAAGATACAATGTCAGATGCATAGTTATATAGGTTGAACCACGTGCCCTCAAAGTTAGAGGATATTGTTGTCTTTTTACGCACAAGTATGGCACCAGAAGGAATGAAGGTGTGGAAAAGAAACAACTTGCAATTCGCACCACACCTTTCATGTTGATTAGTGGTGATGTTATCCATATTTCACTCCCTGAGCTAAATATTGGATCGAATCACGACCCCACATAGAAGGAACCCGAGAAAATCATTCAAATCCTACAAATTGGTTGCAAAAAGATTCAGCAATGAAGTGATAGAGGCCAAGAGAGATCAAAGGATCCTGTACAAAATAAAACGACTTTTTCGGGCCGTTTCTACATCTTAAATCCATTCTCCAAGTTACATGCTAGTAGAACTATAAAATAGCAGAGTTAGAAAAGGAGGGAACATGCTACAAAGGAGCCATAAGCAAGAAGAAGGAAGAATGACGCCGATTCAAGGGTCAAATAGAGAAATGGTTCCCAAACGAGTGCCTGATTGAAACATGTCCCATGGGAAGGCGGGTGTTGGGGAAAAAAGTTAGTTTTTTTCCCTTTGCCCCAAAAGGAGTAAAAGTTACAAAATGGCCCGCAACTCCGTAAAGGAGAAAAATTAGGTTCTGAGCCCGTAAACCTGATTTTTCCCTAATTTAACGCCACATGTCCCATATCAAAAGGGGACCCATTTTTCAAGTTGTTTTCCCACCCTCCTATATAGACCTGACACAAGCTTCAAAGGGGCCATATCTTTCAAATCAGGGCTCGAAATATTACAGATTTGGCGCCGTTGGAATGATCTTGGCCTCACCCATGCCATGGAGGTGCGAAAAGGTGAAGAAAAATGGAGGAAATGTCTTTAGGCTTTCAATGTAGGATCCATCTGTCTCAACAACTAGATCAAATTCGATTTGTTTCCACCGTTTCCTCTTCCTTCAAGGTGCCGAACCAAGGATTGATGCAAGTAAATATGGATTTGGGGGAGAGATTTCATCAGAGTCATTAACAATAGTGGTTGAACTTCAACCTGCTTTCTCGCTTCTCTCTCTTTTCTTCTTTCAGGTTGAATCTATAAATATGGGGGCAGGATTTGTTGTAAAGGGTTGGACATTCTTTGTTTTCCAGGCTCCCTCCTCCTTCTAGCAAAGGGATCTATGGGGTTCGGGATTCCACTAAAATTATAATATGTTTCTACCTCTTAGCTACTTTGTAATGGATTGTATCAATCTACGAGCAATAAAACATTTATGTGATCAATTTTAGATCCTCTCTTGTCTCTTTGCTTACATCCGGTCTTCCATTATATATCTGGCTATCTGTGCTTGTTTATTGTATGTATTTTGTTGGTTTGTGTCTATTAGCAAAATAAGTGTTCATCATTCCTTTGGTGCATCACCTTGTAGTTTAGATTTGTTTTAATTTATGTATTCCTTTTGTCCCTGTCTCCTTGGTAAAGTTTAGATTAGGATTAAGAACAGACCCTCTGCAAGTTTCTACATATGCACCTAAACAGAGGAATGAGGAACTAGCCTTCAATCTAAAGAGCTTTCCCATTTTGCAAGGTCCCACACCTTGGGGAAAGTTTAATGTTATGCAATCACACTAAATGATTCTACCTTAGAAAAGTATATTTCCATGACTCATTTGGGGGTGTTGTGATTTTGCATTAACAGTTTTGGCACACCCGGTGGGACTAAGAAGTCTCCATCTTATTACAGTAGGGATTGATGTACACTTGTTGTGATTTTGGCTTTTAAGAAGCCTTAAAATTATACATCTGGCGACTCCAAAAGAAACAAATCTACTGGTTTCAGTAGCCCAAGCTTGGGAGATTCATGAGAAAGACCCGGTCTAGAGTAAGGAAAGAAGGTATATTTGAATACTTGCATCTATCCCTAGGTAGAGAAAGGAGAGGAAGAAGAATTCAGAGGTATCCATCTCCACCAAGCATAACCTTATCAACACCTCCACCTACAATGCCTTTCTTTCAATCTGCAAGAATCCTTAGGCCGTAATTACACAACAAAATCCATATGTCAACTTCACCAGCAGTAGTCCACTTACCTTGATTGCAGACACAACCCGCTTTTGATTGTGGCATTAAAGAACATCCCACATTTCACTGGGAAAATCAAACTTATCATGATGACCATGTCTAAGATATTGCAAATGTCCATGCACAATCCACGAGATCCATGAGATGGACATTGAAGTCAAGTTTCTCACCCCTTCATGCAAAGGTAAAGCTTCATAATGGTTCGGGAGTCTTACAACATGAGGCTCTATCTAGAAGCTGGAACCGAGATGTGCATGGCTCTTCACGATTAGTTTAGGGGAAAAGGTGATAACTTGTCTTTTTTGGAGCAACTAACAACAATCAAGAGAGCCCCAAACGAGTAGTTGACAAACTTCAACCTCGATTCCAACGGACTGGGATAGGATTCCAACAACAAGAAAGTCCACTAATGAAGGTACATTTTTATACTTTCTTAGGGCTTTAAATTCTCATATTTCTCTAATGATTGATCAATGGGGGAACTACATTACCTATAACTTATAGCCTCTCCATAGGGTGAGAACCATTTTATTCAAGCTAGAAAAATCACTCCTAGGCCATTCATGCATCTCAGTACCGAGTTAGGAAGCTCGAGATACTAGCCAAGCACCTACATTAGCTTCTATACCCCTAGAAGTCAAAGCTCAATTTGAAGCTTCCACTTCATCATCTAATGCCTCTAAATATTTTAAAGAAGCAAAGTGATGAAGAAATTTAAGAACTTTGGGAATGAGCTAGTAACCATCAAAAGACAACAAACTCATAGTTTCAAGCCATACCATCCCTAGGCTCAATATCAAACCGGACTTCAAAGATCAACACAATAGGCCACCACCTTAGACTATGAATCAGAGCTAGAACCAAGGATAGCCCCAAGTTGCTAGACCTTTTAGGCCATATGATCCTAACACAGCTTCAACATCAAGGGTGTTGGTCCCAACATAGAACAATATGGCACAGGAATATGATTGGTGTTTTCCATGCGAACAACCACATAACTAAGCATCGTGCTTTAATGGTGCTCTAAATCGGGACTTGATGGTGCAAACCAAGATGGCGCCAAAAGAATCTGACCAAGAGGGAGATCAGCAATAAGGATCTCAACAAGGTGGCCCCCAAATGAAACTATGCTAGTAAACTGGCAGTCAAGACTTACGTGGGATGAATCGGTTCCTTCTCAAAGTGTAGCTGTCAATACACGGTCCAAAAAGAGAAGTATTAGACGAGGGCCGGCCATTGAACTCAGGTGACCCTCAACCTTCCATCACTCCACAAGGTCCTGGTGCTCCAAGTACAACTCCCAACATGTTGAACCAATCCAAACCACCTCCCAAACCCAGTCAAGCACCGGTTGTAACAGCCCATGTGCAAGAAAGAAATGTGTCTGGGAAGGGGCGAAAAGGGACAACACATTCAATATTATTGAGCAGATGAAAATACAAGTGTGAAAATTTCACTATGGGAGTCACTGGCCATCCTGGGGTAGAGGGATCTATTACAGACTACCATGCAGAGTTGGTCAAGTTCAAATCACCCCCCTAACCAGCAAGAGAAAGTGCTTGCTAATGCAATTCAACTAGGAGGAACCATGGATAACAACAAGGTAAAAACCTGAGACCTCCTCCCTTCTATGTCTCATGGATTATTGGAGACAAATTAGTGGATAATTATATGATTGATTCGGGGCTAGTAGTTCTGTGATGCCCAAACAAATAGCTGATCAGTTGGGTCTCCAATATGAGGTCATCTTTAGAGGAGTAATCCAATTATATGGGACAGCAAGTAACCACCGTGGGAATTATCAAGGATCGAGTCTAACTCTACACGCTTGCCCTAATGTGATGTTTTGCAAAACGTGTCAATCATAGAACTGTCACCACATTTTTCTTTGTGTCTATCCAGAGACTTCACTGCCAAAATTGGAGGCTACTTGTTTGCTGATTGGTCACATATGCTCTTTAGGATAAGGTATGGAGTGAAGGCCACAATCATATCTAAATCTATTGTTGATTATCATATTGAATCCTATGTGCCTAGCCTAATCAACGCCAACTGCTTAGCTTTCGATCAAGAGGACCTCCTAAGCACCTCGAAGAAAATACCAAGGTGGGATGTATCCCCAGACTTGACTCTCAATGATCCGGCATAAAAATGCATGCTTTTGACCCCTAAAGGGAAATGGAAGAATCGAGCTAGGTGTTTATTACCTACATGAATAGAACTAGCCTCTTCCCGGCCTAATCAAGCCAGAATACAAGGAAGACAATGAGGTATGGAAATTTTTCTTTGATGGTTCAAGGAGTAGATAAGGAGCTGGAGGAGAAGCCATGATTGTGTCCCCCAGAGGTATGAGAAATTATCCACCTTGATTCCAGTTTGCTTTCTCAAATAACACTGCTGAATATGAGGCTTTAATCCAAGGTCTTCATTGGGCAAGGAAGCTGGGAATCGCAATAACTTGTAAGTATTCAGTGATAATGAGTTGGTTGCCAATCAAGTCAGAGGACTAACTGCTGTCAAAAATGACCTACTCAAGAACTAAAAGAGTAGGGTATGGGATCTCATGGAGGATTTTGAGACCTTTAGTATTGTGTCCATACCCAAGAAGGAGAATGAAGTTGTTGATAGACTTGCAACATTTGATGTGGTTGAAAACATCAAGAGGGACAGAGAACAACCGCATATCCATGTGGTTGTGAGGCTACTTGATGCGGATAATAATACATCTTTGGAAGGTGTTTGAGAATAATCAGCAAATCATTAACTTTCTACAAGAAGAAGTCGAATTCTCGGCTATAAACCAGAGTAGACTAGAACAATAGTACGGGAATTAGATAGTATAGCTACATACAAACAAACTTCCCAAAGGCTTAGTGACACTAAAATCTATTTTCAATCCTAACGATCAGTTTAGAAAAGAGAAGGCTAACATGCAGATCAAAGGAGAAGATTCAGAGTCAATCCCAGTTGGAGAAGACAAAACACTTCAAATTGGAAAAGTGGCCACCAAACAAGAAAGGTATGAATTCATACAACTTTGCCAAGAATTTCTGATGTGTTTTCTTGGAGTTATGAGGACCTAAGAGGATTCAATCTAAAACTAGCACAACACACAATCAAACTGGATCCAAGCTGCTCAGCCCATTAGGTAGAAGCAGAGACCATTCAACCCACATATTGAGCCTCTAATGAAGGAGTTGAACAAGATGATAGAGGCAAGCATCATATTTCCAATTAAACACTCAAGTTGGGTTACAAATCTGGTCAGTCAAGAAGAAAAATGGAGAGATTAAAGCGTGTGTTGACTTTAAAGATTTGAATAGAGAATCTCTCAAGAATCACTACCCACTCCCTCGATGGAGAAGATTTTGCAAGTGGTGTCTAGATCAGAAAGGTTCTCCCTCCTGAGCGACTATTCAAGGTACAACCAGATCATGGTGAAAGAAGATGATCAATTCAAAATAGCTTTCACCACCAAATGGGGCACCTATGCCTACAGGAAAATGCCATTTGGATTATCCAACGCTAGAGCCACTTTTCAAAGGGAAATGGATATGGAATTTAAGGGGCTGATCAACAAAATAGTGTTGATCTATTTAGATGACATCACTATTTTTTCCAAGAATGCAGCAGATTGTCTCTTCCATTTGAGTTAAGTTTTTTAGAGATGTAGGAGATTTGGGGTGTCACTGAACCCCAAAAAATGCATATTCTTGGCCCATGAAGGCAAGATTCTAGGCCATATCGTATCAAAGGAAGGATTGGCAATTGACCTGGAAAGAGTTCAAGTAATAAGAGCATTGCCATTGCCAAGTCACAAGAAGGATCTTCAAAGATTTTTAGGAAAAATCAATTTTTTCCGCAAGTTTGTTCCAAACTTTGCTACCCTTATTAAGCCAATAATGTTGATGCTGAAGAAGAGCTTAACATTCAAGTGGAAAGATGAAGGAAAATAAATTTTGAGGCCATCAAAGAAGCCATATCACAAGCCCCAACTCTTTTGAACCCATATTTTTTCAAAGACTTCATATTGTATGCCTTTAGTGGTAGTGACACAATTTTGCAATCTTGGTGTAGTAGAACAAAGAAAGTACAGAACAACCAATTACTTTCTTTAGCTAGAGTCTAGAATATTATGAGGTAAGGTACTCCTTCATTGAGAGGTAGGTCTGGCGGTAATCAGAGGATTGAAGAAGTTTAAGCATTTGGTTTCAAACAACAAAATCCAACTATTGGTCTCCCATGAGGGAGTTAAAGAATTCCTTCTCAGCAAGGACCTGAATGAGAAGCGTGCAGGATGGATCACTCATGTCATGGAATATGAAATTGAGATCAAGATCACCAAGTTGGTCTATGGGAAGGGGTTATGTGAACAACTAGCTTCAGTGTCAGCAAGATGAAACAGAGACGGTGAAAAGGAGGTTGTTCTTGTTCTACAAGATGATCAAGAAGAAGGGGAGATGATGATGTACTGCTCCTTGTTGGACCCAAGATATGGTACACTTCCTTCGACCATGCATGTGTCCTCATGGGATGAGTAAACAAAAAGAAGGCATTTCATGGTACAGGCCATCCCATATGTTCTTATTGGTAGTGTCTTGATCAAAAGAGACATCAATGGCATTCTATTGAGATGCATCAAAGCGGATCAGGTGGAGAGAGTGCTACAAGAATTCCATGTTGAAGCAAATGGAGGGAACTTTTCTCCAAGAGTGACAAGACTCAAAATCATGAAAGCAGGATATTATTTTCCTAGAGTGTTTAATGACTGCTACATATGGATCAAAAGGTGCAATAATTGTGTATTCTTCAAAGGTAAGGAAAGGCTAACAACACTTCCATTGCACCCAATCTCGGTCAACCAACCTTTCATGCAGTGGGGATTGGACTTCATTAGATTCATCAATCCAAACTCAAGCCAAGGTCACAAATGGATCCTGACAATGACATGATTATTTCACCAAATGGACTAAGGTAGTGGCACTCAAGGAAGCAAATGAGTCTAGTATCCTAGATTTCTATGAAGGGATAGTGACCATATTTAGAGTGTCACCACCATCATATCAGACAATGCATTAGCATTTATAGGTTCCAAGATCACAGGATGGGCCATCAAGAATGGGACTTATTTGAGTATGTCATCAAACTATTACCCTCAAGGTAATGGCCAGGCTGAGTCCACAAACAAGAATCTGCTAAAAATCATCGAAGAAATCTTGATAAGAATCGGAGGACTTGACACACAAAGCTCAAAATGACCTTATGGGCTGATAGAATAACGCCCAAGAGATCTACAGGCAGCTCTCCATTCAATATCACCTATGGGAAAGAGGTAGTGTTTCCTATATCACTTGAGTTGCCAGCATTAGAGCTCATGAAGCAACTAGAGATGTCTGAATTTGGACCAATGAAGGCCAGGTATACAGAGCTAATGGAATTAGAAGAAACCAGAGAGCATTCTCTCCAAGCAATAGAGAAGAATCAGGCTTCAATCAAGAAATACTTTAACAAGAAGAAAAAGGCAAGGACCTTCCAGAAGGAGACTCGAGTTTTGAAATGGGATGCGAGTCAAGCAAAACTAGGAAGGAATTCTAAAAGGGAGTTCTCACCCTATACACATTAGTTTAATTTTCTCTTTCCTCTAAGTGTTTATGCACATTATCTTGCTATAGTGTAGATTTCTTTTCTCCTAAGTGCTTTGCACACTCTGCATGTTCCATTTGGAGCATGTATGATTTCAAATTTTATATATAGTGTGGTATTGTTTTGTTTCTCTCATACAGTCTTTGGACTAGGCATTTAGTCAAGATCAGCTTGATTCTAGTTCTAATGGGTTTCCAAGTGGCCCGGGGTAAGTTTTCAAAGTTCAGATTAGTGGCAGGCTATCACTCATGACTCCATGCCCAATGAATATGACAAGGTAATTGGTCTTTTCATGCAGCGGCAGAAGATGTCCCCATGAGTCGCCAAATTGTTATCCATATTTCACTCCCGAGATAAATATTGGATCAAACCATGACCCGCATAGAAGGAACTCAATAAAACTCATTCAAATCCTACAAATTGGTCACAAAAAGATTCAACAACAAAGTGATAGAGGCCAAGAGAGATCAAAGGATCCTGTATAAAATAAAATGACTCTATCGGGCTATTTCTACATCTTAAATCCATTCTCCAAGTTACAGGTAGGTAGAACTATAAAATAGTAGAGTTAGACAAGAAGGGAAGATGCTACAAAGGATCCAGAAGCAAGAAGAAGGAATAATGGCACTGATTCAAGGGTCAAATAGAGAAAAGGTTCCCAAGTGAGCGCTTTGATTGATGCGTGTCCCAAGGGAAGGTAGGTGTCGGGGAAAAGTTGGTTTTTCACCCTTTACCCCAAAAGGAGTAAAAGTTACCAAATGGCTTGTGACTCCATAAAGGAGAAAAGTTAGGTTTTGATCCCGCAAACCCGATTTCACCCTAATTTGGCTGCCACATGTCCCATATAAAAAGGGGACCCATTTTTCAAGCCGTTTTCCCACCCTCTTGTACGAGACCAACACAACCTTTGAAGGGGCATATCTTTCGACTCGGGGCTCGAAATATTGCAGATCTAGCGCCATTGGAAAGATCTTGGCCTCATCCATGCCATAGAGGTCGAAACTTTATTTTTGAGGAGGTTATGTGAATAAAAATGGAGGAAACATCTTTAGGCTTTTAATAACTAGATCGATTCGATCTATTTCTATTGTTTCCTCTTCTTTCAAGGCACCGAACCAGGATTGATGCAAAGTAAAGATGGATTTGGGGAAAATATTTCATCGAGAGGCATTAATAGAAGTGGTTTAACTTCAACCTACTTTTCCTACTTCTCTCTCTTTTATTCTTTTAATTTGAATCTATAAATACGGGGAAGGATTCGTTGTAAATGGTTGTACATTCTTTGTTTTGTAGGCTCCCTCCTCCTTCTAGAAAGGGATATGTGGGATTCAGGCCTTCCACTAAAATTGTAATATGTTTTTGCCTCTTGGATACTTTTTAATGGATCGTATTAGTCTGAGAGAAATAAAACACGTATGTGATCAATTTTAGATCCTCTTTTGTCTCTTTTCTTTCATCTGGTCTTCCATTATATATCCGGCTATCTATGTTTGTTTATTATATGCATTTTGTTGGTTTTTGTCTATTAGAAAAATAAGTGTTCATCATCCCTTTGGTGCATCACCTCCTAGTTTAGCTTTATTTTAATTGTTGTATTCCTTCCGTCCCTGTCTCCTTGGTAAATTTTATATTAGGATTAAGAAAAGATCCTCTACAAGTTTCTACGTATGCACCTAAACAAAGGAATAAGGAACCAACCTTAAACTGGAGATCTTTCCCATTTTGTAAGGTCCCACACCTTGGGGAAAGTTCAATGTTATGCAATCACACCAAATGAGTCTCGCCTTAGAAAAGTAGATTTCCATGACTCATTTGGGGGTGCTCTGATTTTGGATTAATAGGTGACTTGTAAAAACTAAGCCAAGATGAAGTGTTTTGTTAGTTTCTATTGGAGCATGAACGCATGACAAGCATGGAGGAGGCTCATGGAGGTATTGCAGGTGGACACTATATAGGTGATGCCACCGTACGCAAGATTCTACTAGTTGGTTTATGGCGGGAGACCTTATACAAGGATTACAAGGAGTATTATAAGGCGTTTGATCATTGTTAGCGACTTGGAAAACCTAGGCAAAGAGATGAAATGTCTTTAAGGACTATTGCTAGCACATAACCTTTTGAGAAATGGGAAATTGACTTTTTGGGTCTTATTTCCCTAGCAATGTGCAAAACTAGAATGTGCTACATCATCACTTGTACAAATTATCTTACAAGGTGGGCAAAAGCGGCACCTACAAAGGATTGTACAACAAAGAAAGTGAGTAAGGTTCTTGTGGGAAAATATTCTTGCTAGGTACGGATGTCCTTTAAGTTTGATAAGTGATAGAGGTACCCATTTCCTTAATGAGACCATCATGATATTATTGGATGAATTTATGGTTACACTTAATCGTAAGATAACACCTTATCACCCTTAGGAAAATGGGACTATTGAGGCTTTCAACAAGATATTAAGCAAAAATTTGACAAATATTTGTGATGTTGGAAGGAAATATTGGGATGATAAATTTTTGTTGTACTTTGGGCATATAAAACAACCTATAAATAGTTAAATAAGGAAACACCCTTTCAGTTGGTGTTTGGCGCTAAAGCAAGTTCTTCCCATGGAATTCATGTTACCTTCTTTGTGTATGGTGCACATAGGAGGTCTAGCTGATGAGAAATCATTGGAAGAGAGAATTGAAAAGTTGACATAGTTGGATGAGAGGCACAACATAACATGATGGAGTTAAAAGCAATAAAAAGCCGGGAAAATTCATGGCATGACAGGCACATCAAGGACAAGAAGCTTGAGGTTGGGTAGATAGTACTTCTTTATGATTCGTAGTTTTGTGCTACCCAAGAAAGCTTAAGGTGCATTGGTTGGGACCATATGTTATCACTCATATAATTGACTCAGGCACTTGCCATCTAGAGGCACTTGATGGAACATGATTTCCCAGATTATTTTAAAGGGATTAGGTTAAAGTCCTACTATAAATAAGACTTCTTGGTGTTTATAATAAGGTAGTATTTCCATTTAGATTAAATTTACCTTACTGTATTTCTTTTAGATGTGTTTCCTTCCTTGTCGTATGTATTGTCAATTTAGTTCAGTGGTATGTGTACTAAGCATGTTTGCACAGGAAGGCGATTACAATCTCAAGTGTTTTTATGCATGGAGTACTGCACATACCCTTAGTGTGGGGTGGATAAGGAAGGCTAGTCTAGCATAGAAAATAAATAAACTCACGGGTGTCCATAAAGGGAAAAAGTTTTGAAAAGTGATGAAAACTTTAATAGGACTTCTCAAAGTTAAAGACTGCACGTAAGGCGGTGAGCACTCAGTATAACTCAAGGAGGCTACAATATTTGAGACTACGTATGTTTGGGTCATATTGGATAAATGCTTTAGCATAAGTAAGTGTGGATATAGGAGATATGTGATAGATAAGTAGTGGCATGCCAGAAAGTTATGACTGAGCCACAAAATTATGAGGTGCGAGAGATTGGGGCGCGAGACAAAGAGGCGTAAAACATGCTCAAAGGGAATTAATACCATGTACGGTGGTAGGTAGATTAATTAATGAAGGGGATTTTTGAAACTTTTTTAAATTCGGTGTTTGCAACGACATTTCTTACCTTGCGAGTTTGAATAAAATTGAGAAGTGTCAAGAAGAGCTAGAGACGACAAGCACTTTGCATAGTGAGTAAATGTGTCACATTTCAAATCATGTTGTTGAGCATCTAGGTATGGAAGCATGATTCAAGTGGTCATGTGTGTGCGCGATGAGAGGGTGACTTAGGTTTTGTTTTCATGATAGTTAGGGTTTTCATTCATACTCATAGGATCAAAAGGAACAATGGCACCACGAAAGGCTTCGGTTGTGGAGAAGGAGGTTGATGACCCAGCAGAGGAGTGGCTGGTTGAGATGTTATATCGGAAGGAGTTATTGAGGGGTGAACATGGAAAAAATATTACATAGTGTAGGGTTTCAGAAATCAACCACCGCAATGAGAAATGCCTCAAGGATGTCACAACAGGTTTACAAGAATACAAATTGGTTATTGGAGGATGACACTAGGGTTTTGGATGCCTCCATGAAGAAATTACTTGAAACTGTGGGGGTCATGAAAATTATGGAGTTTCCCTATTTTGGGAAGCCCAAGAAATTGTACTAGTGGCTCATGTCGTGCGTGCATGAGGATGTTTTCTACTTCGGCGGAGAATGAGGATCACCACCAATTTTATTGGGAAGGTGATAGGGTTGTGTAAATCAGGCTTAGAGATCACTGGAGATCTATCAGATGATGAGGGAATTGATGCCATAGTCACCCTACATCAATATAAGAAGGGGGTTTGAGCCTTCAAAGTAACCAACATTACAGACATGGCCACTAGGGTTACAACACACTTGACAGAAGCAAGTTGGGTGCCACTGAATGGTGGAATGAGGTGAATATGCACTGGTTACATATAACGCATAAAATGGTCAACAAGACATATTACAACATTGTCGGGTACATTGTAGAAATCTTGGTGAATGAGGCACACGTCTAAGAAGATAAAGGTGAGAATATTACTGGGGTGCAATCCTATTATTGATTGTATTTAGTGAAATTGGAGTACCCGATGGACCTAGGGAGAACATCTGGGAGTTTTCATTGGAGAATAAATCCCCAAAAAGAAATTTACCAAATACACTCTACATAGAATTGTTTCTAACGCAGCGTATAAGGAGCACTGGGAAGGTGGTTTAGGAGACTGTGCAGGGCGTTTGAAGGAGAATGGCGTATTTCGTGTGAGCTGCCCAAAGTACTAAATGGAGAAGTTGAGTTTGTATTCTACTAGCACTTCACTTGGGGCACTTCTATATGCATTTGGGTAGTAAGAGTCCATGGTGTAAGTTTCCCTTTGCTTTTACTGCCAAATATTTCAAGGAGTCAGTGAACAGGTTCCACGACATGCGCAAGCTCCAGTTTGATGCGGAAAAAGTAGACGTAGATATCCACATTCTATGCAAGACTTATGTATGGCCAGGGAAAGAGGCCTATGTGGAAACCATGGAATTAGGAAATGTGGACATCACACTAGAGATTTTGGTCGTAGGAAAATTGAACCCACACACGTGTACATTTATCTGAGGCCAAGGTTTAAGGATGGAAAGGTGGTGAAGGGCACATATATGACACTCCCAGGACCTCCAAAAAAGGGGCATACCATGGGAACATCAAGGAAAGATGCCTCTGCACCCCCAACTCAGGAAGATCCAAAGTGGCTATAGAGTTGGAGAACGTCTTGGAGCAAGAGGAACCAAAGGACAGTGCCAGACTTGTGCATACCAGAAGAGTTCTATAGAAAAGGTGTACATCCAGAGACACTAGCGTAGGGACTTCGCATCCAGTAAGGATATCACCGCACATAACTCCTATGAAGAATGAGGAAGAAGAAAGGAGAAAGCACTGAAAATATGTTCCTATAAAGGATAGTGAGGAGGAAGAGTCCCCTCAGCAAAGTGCACAAAAGAAGGAGGACACCCCTAGCATTGAGATGCAGGAGGATGAAGATATTAGGGACCCAGTCATATATGAAACCATTGAAGATAGTATGAGTACCCATGAGCGAACTCAGGTGAAAGGGAAAGTAGTGCCGGTGGGGATACAAAAGTTCTAGAATGCCCCACACTGAAGGAGAAGAGAAAGAGGGAGAAGTAAACTAGAATGTTAGAGGCATTATGCAGCAGGATGCGAGGCATGGCGGCAAAGACAAAAGAAGAGGGTGTGTCTATTCATGAGGGTGTTGGTGAACACACAGTGGGCATAATGATGAAGAGGCAGTGGGACTCAAAATTTGGGCTACTTGGATGACCTAAAAAAATAATTTGCACCCACTTCTAGATCATCATGCCCAATATATAATTATATGGCTGGGATTGGATGGACCCAGAGATGGCCAACACACGCACTCATAAGCAGTTATCATGGAGCATGCAGACTCACATGGATGAGCCTAAATTTGATGTTTGTGAGGAGGTGTGTAGTTCAAAGAAGATGAGGAAGGTGCCACATATGCGTCATATGACCATCAAACCCACACAATTTTTGATGAACAGGTGAGTAACGCATTGGTCAAAGTGTCCACTAAAGTAGCACGCTAGAATATTGATAAGGTGGAAATAGTATGGGAACTCCTAGAAGATAAGAAAGATAAGGATAGAGAAATCAAATGACTCACCTGGGAGTGGGTAATAAGTGGATGAGGCACAGAATGTCAAAAAAATGGCTGAGGAGATTGCCGATGAAATCTTGCAGAAAAGGCCCAATTTTTAAAAGAAGGTGCCAGAAGAGTTCAAGTCATAATTGCATTACCTCCATACAACAATTTATTTTCTTTTAGAGGACAAACCAGTACACCTCCCTAAACCAAAGGATGCTATAGAAGAAACATCAAGGGCCAAGGCTTCGATTGCAAGGAAGATATCTAGCTATGAGGTTGTTTTGCAAGCCATAAAAGATGAAATGAAGAAGGAAGATACAGTATTGGCCATGTGTACAACGCCTGATAACTTAATACAGGAAAGGAAAAAGGTAGAGGAGAATGAGGTCCTACATTCAGCAAAGGATGAAACAATTGGGTGCACAAAACAAGTTACCTTGGTAGAGACAAATGCGAAGTCTTTGGATGTTGCAAGGAAACATCACATGGATCGGATCAAGGGCATCGGGAAGTTCATTTCCATGAAGGTGGATGTCATGGAAGGGATGGTCTTAGGTATGGCCAACATCCTTAGAATTTTGAAAAGTGAGGGTGGAAACATGACTCTGGATGAGTTAGATGGCGTCGTTGTGGACATCCCTAACAAGGAAAATGCAACGCTTAAGGACTGGTATAAATTTGAGGGGAAATTCAAAGTGAATATCCAGAATTCATTCTACAGAAGAAGAAAAGGGTACACAATAAGACGACTCGCCATATTCTTTATTTTTTGTTCTTTCATTCCTTTATCATATATCTATTAGAGTGACAAGATGATTACCCATTGTCGGGGTGGCAATCAATTTTAGTGTGGGGTAATGTTGGACAGAAAAAATGGCCTAAGTGTTAGGCATGCAAATGTAGGGCGTTGAAAGAGCACGCGACGCTACAATATTTATGAGGAACCTAGGATCAGGACTTGGTCATTTCTATTGTAAAGGATACTTTTGGATTTAGCATGTTGAGCACACAAAGACATGAATACTTGCAGCCCACGCAATGGTATTTTGGGAACAAGCAACAACTGAGCGTCATGCATACTTTAGGCTAATAATAGGATTTCTACTCAGAGTTAACTATAGGAAGTCTATTGTTAGAACACTTGCATGTTGTGCATCCCTTTGTAAATTCACGTGACTATTATTAGCATGTGACCTACTTTGAGAAGTGCATGGGCGGTGAAGGGAAAGTCCCCACCCCTATATATATGTATTGATTTGCATGGTTTTTTATGTGTCAACTTGTAGAGTTATGCTACCAGTTTTTTTTTGTGCATGACTCATGGAGATACTTATGTAATGTAAGAAGCTTCTGTGTTCTATATTATTTAATACAATGGTTCATATTGGCTGGATAATGGTGTTAAACATGACTAAATCTGGTTCTTGCATGGTAAATATTGTTATAGTCATTTTTAGTTCATCTTACATATATTTTAAGATCTAGATCTGGTTTATGCATCGTGTGTTGTTTACTCTTGGTTATGAATCTAAATACATATATGCACCATCATGTTAACATTATATATAAGAAACTCTAAAGAGGGACCTGGTGCCTTTGCGCACTTTGGGTGAGTTCTCAACTCAGGATGAGTGATGTGCCAATGCACCTGGGTTATTCATAGTGAATTCTAGGTTGCATCGGTATGTTTTTTTACCAAGATGGCATGTTTTGTAATAGTGTGATTTTCCTTTATCACGTGTCTTTGTCACTTTACATACTTCTACAATAATCACTGGATGTGGAAAGTTGTTACTTTTTTCCATTGAGATGTAAGAATGCGTGTTATATGGTAACTTATAATCACACTCATGATAAACCTACGAGCCTCACGACATACTATAAAGTTATATATCTCACCAATTCGTTCTCTCATTGAAAACAAAATAGACTTATTTTATCATACACATTCACAGTTTAAACACATTTAGGCATGCCACTCTTTTAACATATTTAAAATCACAATGTTCAACTAATGAAATTGTAGTTATAAACTATATACATATTAGTATTTATACTAGCATATGTATTTCTTGTAGTGATATTATTTTAAACAGAAAAAAATTGATATATGTTTTAGATGCATTGTCATGTAGCTAATGTTTACCTAATTGAATACATTTCATACATTACACTCAACATATATGTTGTTCCTTTGATTAATTTTTCACATGAAAATTTTTAGTGTTCTACGAATGTATCTTTAACAACTTGGAGGGTCAACATCTTAATGTTATTTATTGGTCAAATATCCCTTAAGAACTCTTAGACCTTGAGAGAATTCAATATTATCTTCTTCTTTCTTAATATCTAAGCTATTAAATTATAACAGTATAAGTATTTGATTGATTGAATATAATAATTAAGTGTATTTTGTTTGACTAATCCTTTCCGGGGTTTAAAAATTGTCATATAAAAATGAATATAAGAATTAAGTGTATTTTGTATTTTGTTTGCATGCTAATTATCCTTTGAGATTGGTCTTTTGTACCACTGAGGGTGAAGTCATCAAACAAGTTATTTTCATGTGATAAGATGTGGAAAGAGTGACTATACATTACCTTGAAATCAGAAGCGTGCAAGAAGGAACTGAAGAACTATTGTTTGTTTTGATATTTGTAAAGATAATAGTGAAGAGTGATAACCTTGGAAGGATTGAAGGAATTATTATTAAACATGCAGGAGGTTACTGTACAGGAATAAGGGTATGAGACATTAATAAATCCTGTAAATTCTTGTAGCTTGATATTCTTTCCTAAGTTTTCCTTAAGTGACTCATATGAACTCCATACATTGTTAGTCATCATATAAGAACCATACTTAAGTCCACTAACTACTGATTTAATTCATTCTCCTTATTTTTTCACTTATACATACCTAGAAAGGAAAGTAAGGTCTGAGAATGGAAACAAGGCATGTTGAGTGAGTCTACCAAATGTTGAAGTAGGAAATTTAGAGTAATAACAAGCCCTAATTCGAGAAGGAGACCACAAAATTACTTGTAATTTTTTTGAAACTCAATGTCAAGGCTTGAAATAAATTTATCCTAGCTTGTAATCCATTACTCCTCTTCATAATGATAATAGATTTTTAGGTGTGGATTTATATGAATGTTATATTTTAAGCTTGTTGTCCTAAGTTAAACCTTCACACACGGTCCATAAAAACATGCAATACACAAAAACCATCTCCTCTAGTGTATGGAACAAGCATAATTACATTTTGAATCATCTAAATACATGCACTAAGGGATTTTGAATATTCGTACACCTCAAATGGATTCACATTCATGACTGCAACAAAACTTACATCTTGAACTTTCATATCAATCCTTCAAATTACACAATGTACTCCCTTCTTTTTTTACAAAATCCTATTTCTCTGTCTTCTTTTTGGTAGTGGTCAACCTCATGTTCCTTTATCTTCATTATTAGGCTCCCAAATTTGTTGTCTCTTGGTTCATTTTTGACTAAATATCCATGTTTTTAGTGATACTCCTTCATTTATGCTTGGGAATAGGAACCAACATCCCAATTTGACTTTAAAACAACTATTACAACCTAGAAGAAGAGGTCTTCAACCTTCATCCACGTAGAAAAGACAACTCACACTCACCTAACAACTAACAACTTACTTGTACATTCCTTTTTATTTTTTACTCTTACATTATAGAAAAAACTCATTATAACATGAGATTAAAAATTTTGACAATTGGAGGGAAACTAAACTAACTCTTACTACATGTTTACATGCCTTTCAAGGATTATCCAAACTTATTTATGCTCTCCAAGCATCATGGAGGATGCTCCTACATTAAAAAAAGTGGTGGACATTTAAAATTCTTTTTAATCCCTTCAAGGCTTCCCTCAACAATGTTCATACAAAATTTCGCGTTCAAAACAATTGGTTTTCCCTCTCTACTTTCAAGCCCTATCCAACACTCCAAGCAAGTGGCTAACACATCAAATTAAATCTAAACAATAATAACGTAAACTAAACTATTAAATAGTGAAGTGTGTAGAATTATTCACTTAATTTAATAATCCTACATACTTACCAACTCATATTCAAAACCAAAATTGGCTCAAACTTATCTCTACTATGGTAAACACAAAGTGTGTACACCACAAACAACACTACCACATGATATTACCTGAGGCCCAGTTACGTGAGGAAAACAAAATACAAGTTGACTATAAATAAGTAATGAATGATCGTTCAATAATAAAAGAATGGGGGTTATGGTATGACTATTTGTCCTAATTGAATTCTAATATCTTTCCAACCTTCCAATCTCTTCTGTAGAATACACACAATGTGTATACCACAAACAACACTTTGAAGCAAGTGGCCAACACATCAAATTACATTTGAACAACAATAACGTAAACTACACTATTAAATAGTAAAGTGTGTAGCATTATTCACTTAACTTGACACTCCTACATACTTACCATCTCATATTCAAAACCAAAATTGGCTCAAATTGGTTCAAACTAATATATTTCCAACCTTCCAATCTCTTATGTAGAATACACACATTGTGTATACCATAAACAACACTCCGAAGAAAGTATCCAACACTCGGAAGCACGTTGCCAACACACTAAATAAAGTATCAAACACTTTGAAGCAAGTGGCCAACACTCCGAAGAAAGTAGCCAACACATCAAATTACTTCTGAACAACAACAATAACGTAAACGATAGTGTTAAATAATAAAGTGTGTAGCATTATTCACTTAACTTGACACTCCTACATACTTACCATCTCATATTCAAAACCAAAATTGGCTCAAATTGGCTCAAACTAATATCTTTCCAACCTTCCAATCTCTTCTGTAGAATACACATGGTGTGTATACCACAAACAACACTCTGAAGCAAGTATCCAACACTCTAAAGCAAGTATCCAACACTCTAAAGCAAGTATCCAACACTCCGAAGCAAGTATCCAACAATCAAGCAAGTGGTCAACACTCGAATCAATTATCCAACACATCAAATTACTTCGAACAACAACAATAACATAAACTACACTATTAAATAATAAAGTGTGTAGCATTATTCACTTAACTTGACACTCCTACATACTTACCATCTCATATTCAAAACCAAAATTGGCTCAAATTGGCGAAAACCGATATCTTTCCAAACTTCCAATCTCTCCTATAGAATACACATGGTGTGTATGCCACGAACAACACTTTGAAGCAAGTATCCAACACTCCAAAGCAAGTAGCCAACACACCGAAATGAGTATCCAACACTCGAAGAAAGTGGCCAACACTCTGAAGCAAGTAGCCAACATATCAAATTACTTTTGAACAACAACAATAATGTAAGCTACACTATTAAATAGTAAATTTATCATGAAGAGAGGTTCATTGTCCTCAAAGTTGAGGTACTCTTTTACATATGAATACAAGTAGACTATACTCTGAAGCAAGTGGCCAACACTCGAAGCAAGTAGCCAACACATCAAAATATATCTGAACAACAACAATAACGTAAACTACACTATTAAATAGTAAATTATGTAGCATTATCCATAACAATTAAAAATTGCAATCAATTGACATATTGAACATCTCAATAACCTGACATATCTATGTTCATGACATATGAAATATGGTAGACTATACTCCGAAGCAAGTTGAGTAAAGCACTTATGTCCTATAAGATAATTATCTTAATGAATTATTGCATACATTTTTTCCTTTTGACGTATGGGTATAAATCATTTGGGCTTTACAATTAATTAGGAGTGAATAAATTTTTATTAACACATCAAATTATACGAACAACAAAACATGTAAATGGTAATAACGTAAACTAGACTATTAAATAGTAAATTATGTAGCATTATACATAACAATTAAATGTTGCAATCAATTGACATATTGAACATCTCAATAAGCTGACATATCTGAATAAAATTTTATTAACACATCAATTAGTAGGTTCATAAAGTGTGTTTGTAATAAACCGCCCTAGGTATCCTTTACCTTATTACGAAAGGAGATATTGAGGCTTCCTTTACCTTCTTAGGAAATACAAACCCTCACATTAAAGCATACTTGCTTCCCTTCCTTTGGATTATGCCCTAAGTAGTCTTGCTATGGTCTATATTCAGTGTTGCTTTGGATTATTCCCCTGAACTATTCACTTCGCGTTCTAGCTGCGTGTATCCTTTGCTCCTCTGTAGAAGAATGGGGTATAAAAATATTCAGAACCATAGTCCACGTCCATTTTATTGCAAGATAAACAAGTATCAAAGTTATTTGAAAAGGAAGGATGGTTGGAGTTCATGAAGAAATTTAAAGGCTATAAGGAAGTAGTAGTGGAATAATTCGTCAAAAATTTCAAGGGAAGGTCTTCGAAGGTAAGAGGCATGAAGATTACTATGAATAGTAAGATCATTAGTGCAATTTCAGGGATTCCTTGTGAAGGGTTGCAGATTGCAGGAAGGTCTACATACAAATACCTAATTCAAAATTTTCACGACGAAGGAGAGCTTAAACTACAATTGGCACTTAATAAAGCAAAAAACGTCAAAGGCATTAGGAGGGATACAATTATTGAACCCTATGGGGCAGCCACCTTTTGGATAGTGAAGTATTTCACCTGCGAAGGTGAATACAATGTCCTAACAAGTGATACAATGTGGATTCTCATTCATTTGAAACATGGTTTACAAAAACCAGTACATCAAGTCAATTTACCTCAATATTTTTTGACATCATCCTCAATATGGCCACTAGATATAAAGAGAATAAAGGAGTAGTCAAGCACCACGGTCTCATTTACCTGATTTTTCAACACTCCATCAAACAACATAAGGGTAAAAAGGGTTGGAGAACTTTTCTTGCAGAAGATGGGTAAAGTTCCGAGAAACAAAGGCATGGTCTCTCCAAATATATTGCACCCAACTCAACTCCATCAGTCACTAAATTTGAAAGAGAAATGACATTACCTAAGCACTTGAATAGGAGGAGATATCTAGTAATCTTTGGATCTCTGTAAAAATTGCTAAAAGAAAAATAAAATTGATGAAATTGGGAGAAGTGACTAGGAAAAGAAAATGAAAATTGATTCTTCATGAGGATGAAGATATTGAGGAGGCAGCTAAAATTTTGGGAAGCATAAATTTAATGAAGGAGAAATGGAAATCATTGAACAAATGAGTCTTGACACTTTTCCATAGCCATCTACTTCCAGAAGGAAACTAAAAAGGAAAGGCTATACTTATAGAAGAAGAACCTATATCTCCTGCTTCACCAGGTCGGGGTGTTGAAGAAGATCAATTGCAGCATGTGATTCTCCTCTCAAAGCAAGAAGAAATCATCAAGCAGTAGTAAGAGGAAATAGAGTTTCTAAAAATAAAGGTACAATCAAAAGAAACCCTCATCTCTTCTCTACAAATGCAAATTGAAAAACTTCAAATGCAATGCAAGGAAAAGCAAGAAACAACCATTTCCAACTCTAAAGTAAAAGTTGATAAGGAAGTTCAAACTTCCTTGAACATACAGGATGTTAGAATTGTGTGGGGTACAATTTGTAACAATTATGAAAAATTGCATTCTCAAAACGAGACATTAAAAAATTAGTTGGAAGAGGAGAAGATGGAAAGGGTAGAAATAGAAAAGTAAAAGGAAAATATCAAAAGGACCTACAGGTTGCATGTGAAGTAGGGAAAAAATTGCTTTCCTGCAGAAGACGTTCGTCGGTCACAAGATACAGTGCTTTCTTGGATGAACAGTTCTACAGGTGGCAATTATCAAGAATAGCTTGTGAATTGCCTTATGAAATAAACAATGACATAGAATTTTTGAAGGCATTTACAAGAATCTCTCGAACATCAAAATCTCATGTGTGAATTCCACTTGTGTAATCTCCTTTTGGGTCACATGTCATATTTTCAAATAAATCTCTTTGTGGGGGAGTCCCAATTAAGAGCCTTCACTTCTACAATGCAAAATCAAATAGAATGGGATCGAAGGACAAATGAGTATTTTGCAAAAGTGAAGGCAAAAGGTTTGTGCATGAGGCCTCAATTTCCCAAACTAGGAGAGCAACATTTTTCATTTAGGGCTTTGGCCTATCATCCCAATATTGAGAACCATCATATTGCTCAGCTAAAAGAGTGCATTGCAAGTGTTCACAAATTCCTTCTTGAAATAGAGTTTGTAAAATCATTGGCAACATGCAACAAAAGGTGGGATACATTGAACCTTCCCTTGAAAAGGAGGGAGGTACTTTCACCCACAAATCTAAGGTGGTCTATGAGAAGAGCTATGGAAATTACAAATATGATTCCACAAATTTGTCAAACACAAGGAAAGAAATGGATAGGAATGCGGTTTAGAGTCACTTATTATTTTCCCCATGCCTTCTTGGAAAACATCATCATTGCAGAGTGACGAAGCATTCGAGAAATGGAAAACAAATGTTGAAAAACATGAAGGGTTTTGTGTCTCATTGGAAAGCACATGGTCACTTCACAAAAGTGTTTTTGACTTGAGAAAATATATGGAGGACAGGATTTTAGATCCATATTTTAAAGTACCTAAGAAGGATGTGGTCGAGCATCAGGATAATGCATAGAAGTAACTTTCTTTGGAGTGTTGGATACTTGCTTTGGAGTATAGTCTACTTGCTTTGGATTGTTGGATACTTGCTTCAGAGTATAGTCTATTTTATTTGGAGTATAGTCTACTTTCTTTGAGTGTTGGATACTTGCTTCGGAGTATAGTCTACCATAGTTAATATGTAGTGAACAAATATATGTCAGGTTTTAAGATGTTCAGAATAATCTTCTTGCTTCCAAGTGTAGTCTACTTGCTTTAGGTTTTTAAGATGGTGTTGATGTTAATGAAGTTTTCATATTTTTGTGTGTGTATCATAACTTTTGTTCCTTCACCTTGTTTTTGAATTACTTCTACAAAAATTTTAGAGATTTCCATTAGTTGAGAAATATATGAGTGAGTGACTTCTTGAGTGGTCTTAAATCCTTAAAACCTTCAATTTATCCTTTATTATGATTATTAGATGATATGTACCAATTTCTAGAGCTTACTTTAAAGTAAAAGTATTAATTTTCATAGCACCACCTTACACTTCTTGAATTCAAGTTTCACACCCTCCTTTAGATATTTTGACCTCTTGCCTGGGTGTCTTTATCTTGTCTCAGTCTCTTCATTGTGAATGTTAGCAATAAAATAACACAAAAGAAGTTATAAACCCTTGAATGATTCAATCCCTCTTTATTGTGTGCTCAGTTCTTCCTCAAGAATTTCTTCAATGAGTGTAGTGATCTTCCTTCGGAATATACTCTACTTGCTTCATTGTATAGTCTCCTTTATTTGGTGTATAGTCTACTTGATTTGAAGTATAGTCTTCTTGCTATGGATTACAGTCTACTTGCTTCGGAGTATAGTCTACCATAGTTAATATGTCATGAACAAAGATGTTATCCTTTATTATGCACCTTAGATGTTATGTACCAATCTCTAGAGCTTACTTCAAAGTTCAAGTCTTAATTTGTAATTTGAAATTAAATCATCCATACTAGTCTCGATTTCTCTAGTTAGTTCTAGGAAACTTCTAAGAACTCTTGCTTCTTGTCCTTCAAGTTCTCCTCTTCTCTTAATATGTTCTATGTTTTCTACTTACAACAATGGAAGAACCCACGTTATGGGTAAGTGCAGGAAGTTGATGGACAAAAATGGGGTCATTCGTGGACGTCATATTGCAAAAATAGTGAAATCTCAACTTGTAGGGATTATTAGCAATACGCGCATTCAAAATTAGAAAAAATATATAAATATGAATCGTAGCATCCAGAATCTAGTTTCTAAAATACTAATTTTTTTAAAAAGGACAAGCTTAGCTATATTAAACACTTAAAATTATATGACTTGGTTTTTTTTTTTTTGAAAAAACCTTATAAGATCAGAGGTTGTTTGCCCATGCAATTTGGATGACGAAATCTTGTTATTTTTTTTCATATGGTGAAAATTTATATGTAGTTTTCTATCTTGGGATGGATTTTATTTTGTATTTTTTTGAACAATATTTTTTTAATGATTTTTTCCATGAAAGTGGTCTGAAAATATTTAGAAAACGGAGTGCTTTCTGTTTACCCGCCATAACTATATCAAAAAATATCGAAATAATTTTATTTTTTTAACGTGTATAGAATTTTTCCACGCTTGGGATGGTATAAGTTTTATCACATTTTGATAAGTGAAACAAAAGTTACAGTCTTAAACGTAGACATGAACATTCACGGAAAATATGTCTTAAAAACCTATTGTTAATAAAAAATTATAAAATGATATTTATCTTATTCTATTCACTTTAAAATCAATATTTCTACGAAGCTAACAGTCTCCCCTACGCGATGGCACCATTTTTGTGAAATGTTTTCAGTTTTTAGCATGGTTCAAGTCTTTGGAAGAGCAAATTTGAGGTTTTTGACCTTTTACACTTCATAATGACCTTCCATAGCTTTGGTTATGGACAAAAAAAGATTTTCCGAGGCTTATGGTCGGGCAGATAGATCCACGATCGCGGTTTATAAAGCATGATCGGGTTTTTTTAACAAAAACCATGATCATGGTTTATAAAGCGTGCTCACGGTTCATAAATCATATTTACACACATCCTAATGTCTAAATTACCACGCATTTTTACTCTCGACCTTACCGTATGAATTCTTGTAAAATTCTGTCTTTTACGCACATTTTTCTTATCACTTTGGAAGTAAAACATCATGGGAGACAAGAAACGAAGTCAAAAAGGAAGTCATTAACTAAAACAACTCCAAACGAATTAGAGGCCAACAAAATTTGAAATGTTGAGCGAATGTGGAATCTTCATGAATCAAGAAGAGGTTCATCTTTAACCCCAACTATTGTAAGCAATGAAGAACCAGTAACGTTTTCTTGTCAATGTTGAAGTTGAATTAAATACTCGTGATGAAGATGTTTTTACTATCAATGTTGAAGAAGAATTAAATACTCATGATGTAGCAAATGTTGAAATTGAAGGAGACAATGAAAATGTGAATAAGGAAATTCATGTTGAAACTGTAGACAGGTAAAATTTGACAAAAACACCTCCTAGGATTTTACATAAGAAACCTAATTTTTTTATTGAAATTGATGAAAACATTTTGAAACCAATGTCTAACAAACTTTCTAAACGAAAAATCAGAAGAAAAGCCACTAAAATTTGGGATAATCATTTTGAAATTTTAAATGATTCCCAAAGATGTCAGTTGTTGGTTAGTTTGATGAAATTGATTAAAATGAGACCTACATTAAACACCTTAGGATTGACAACATCTAATATACGTGGTCAAACCTCTACAATCGTTAAAAACCTTCATGATGCATATCACCTTTGTTGGTGTCAAGAGACGCACTAGGGATAGTAATATTATGTGTCGTGTACTTACTACTAGTGTTGTAAGTGAATCAATAAAAACACAACATTTGATTACACAAACAAGTCAAATGTTGCAAGTTAATCGAAAAACTCTAATGAAAGCAATTGAAAGACATAATATCCTTCAACCACTCAATAACGCTGATTTTTGGGCATTTTCTGCTAGAGCACCATGTAAGGACAAAAATAATTTTGTTCTATAAGAGAAGTTGTTATTCAATTTTCGCATGATAACACTAGAGTTTCACCTAATACAAGAGACGTTATAAAACAGAGATTTAGTTCTACTAATCGTGAACCACATCCAAAGCATTTCTTAGATATGACTCAAACTCAATTTTTTCGTAAGTTTGAATAAGAGAATCTAGAAATTAAAATTAGTCAACATTTTTTGAAATGTTGAAACCATTTTATGTGAAAATTAACCACGCTCTCACCAATTGTTGTTATAGGCAACACGTTGACCTTGCGATGCATTATGCTAAATTTGTACGTAGTTCTATTTTTCATTCTAAAACTATGTTATTAGAATGTGGTGTTCAAGTTCCACCAATATCTTCCAGGATTTCATTCCTACTATATTTTGTGAGAAAGAAGTTGGACAATTTTTATAGTCATGATTGTTTAGATGGAAGTTGTCATGTCATGCATGCGGCAGATTACCTAACTTGGAAAGTTACATCCATGAGCAAATTGAAGGTACAATAGGACATAATTTAGTTGAGTTTGATAAATATAAATTAGTTGCATACCGGTTGAAAGATGGAAAAGATTCTAAGCAGTTTGAGCTAGTTCTGAGAACAAATGCTGTTTTCCAATTTTGAGAAAATTAAGGATGAAATTGTTTATGAGTATGCTAGGCATACACATAGAGTTCGATGGTTGGATGAATAGTTCAAGATATGCAAGGACACATTTCCTATTAGTACTATTGTTTTAGTGGTCAATTTTACAGAGAATTACACATTGCAACCACAAATGGAGGTTCAATTGCAATATTATAACTCAGTACAAGTTGTCATTTTTGTGCATATAGCATTTCTACATTCTCCTGAAAGTACTGAGAGAATGATAAAAAAATTTAAGAGAGTACCACTTTTATATCGGTGATGATTGTACTCATTCCTACTGAATTTATGCAAGGGTGTTTCAGTTATTTTATGGAAACTTGTCGATAGGGACATCCACTTCAAACAACATTATGTATGGTCGATAATTACACGTCTCGGTTTAAGAATACATGAGTGTTTTATTGGATGAGCAGAATGCACGTCAAGATGGGTGTGCAACATATTTGAAGTTTCACCGAGGCCGACATGGAAAAGGAGAGCATGATGGTGCGAGGGGCATGTGTGAAAAGAGCTCTTACAAAAAAAGAGTTAAAGTACAAAGATGGTGCTAAATTAAAAGATGAAAAGAGCATAGTGGAACGGTGTATTGACAACATGGCACGAGGTTCTCAAGAAAATTCCACACTTCGTAGATATTTTTGGTTGATAGAGGAACAACAAATTGCTAACTACGATGATTGTATGACACTCACCGGGTCGATTATATGCACTCATTTTGTAACTCGACGCTACTTCATGGGCCATATGGACAAGAAAGTTGACATGTTTTTGTGCATCTTGTATCGAATTTTTCACTGCTGAGTGTGATTCACAAGAATGGGTGGATGGATAGATTTGTAGGCATCTAACTCCACTTCCTAGTTATCATCCTCCACAAGCATTATGACTCGTTTCAGAGATGAAAATGCAACATCCAAGGACTTTGAATTTTTTTTTATTTTGGTGCGACAAGGTATTTATGGTTATTTATTTAATTTTTGTATTGAGTTATGTCCATTGAAATTTTAATATGTAATTTAAATTTGAGTTGTTCAACCTTTGTTTTTTTGTAGGACATGTGTTTGTAGTTATTGCGACAAAAGACAATGAAGAAGGAACAGACTATTTCTTATGTCGTTGCATCAAGGAAAGAAAGAAGTTGACTTCTCCTATTATAGATGGTGAAGATATTGAGTATCCTACAGGGTTAGTGGTAGTTACTGGAACTTGGCTTTGATGGTATCCATTAAAAAATCCTTTGTTTGGGTGTTTGAATACTACGAGACACACGGAAAATACTCTTGTATTCGCATCTAATTCTAGCGACAAATATTCGATTGTATAGATATTGAGGAAGGCCTAATAACAAGATTCTTTGGAAGGTTCGAGAGTCAGATCATGAAGCAATCTTGTCGCTATTCAGAGTAGATCCAATCTTGATGGTTCATTGGAATGAATTTACAATGCTCATGTCTAGTATATATAATTTCTTTGATATATATAAATTTGTTAGTTAGATATATTTAAGTTCATATATTTTATTTTAAATTTGTGTATTTTGTATATATCTAGTATGGTTTTGATTTGAAACTTAAATTTCTTTGACTAACACTTTTATGTTCAAGTTAGTGGTGCCATAAAAGCTTCCACCTTCATGTGGTTGGCACTGTTAGTAGATAATTTTAGATTCTTGAAGCTAAGAGAAGCTTTCATTGTTTTACAAGAAAAGAGAAGCAATTAACAATGATTTATGTACCCGTGGAGGGGGTTCTTAGCTCCGGAGGAGGTAGCCCAGAAGCACTTGGTGCTTAGAGAACTAGAAGGACTCCTCCCTAAATGTTTACAAGACTATACCTACACATGTGCACAATTTTTTTGGTGCCACGACCCACCGTTTGTAAAATATAACATTTGTGACCCTTTACAGCTCGCTCAAACTACACTATTTCACATGTTTGCAAATAATAGGGTAATGAGAGCACCGATCCGGGAAGGAAAAAGCGAGAGAGATTATTGTAGAGGGTCCCTACGTCGAGGTTTTGGATTGGACAAGATTTATCTAGGTGCCATAGAGTCCGAGTAGTCACCCGTCGAAGTTGAATGATATTTTGGTCTCAGGGCTCTTAAGGGACTACGCCCGAATGAAGTAGCCCAAAAGCAACGACCTTGTCATGCACCAAAACACCACCTCCTCTAGTATTCACGACCACCCGGATGTGTCGGCACATTGATTTAGTGCCACGACTCACCGTTTGCAAAATATAGCGTTTGACAACCTTGTCCTGGCTCAAACTGCACTATTTCGTGCATTTACAAACAATAAGGCAACAAGAGCACCGATCTGAGAAGGAAAAACATGAGAGAGGCTATTTTAGAGGGTCCCTACATTGAGGTTTCAGATTAGACGAGACATCTCTAGGTGCCACGGAGTCTAAGTAGTCACCCATTGAAGTTGAACGATATTTTGGTCTCAAGGCTCTTAAGGGACTACGCCGAACGAAGTATCCGAGGAAGCAAAAACTTGTTGCGCACAAAAACACCACCTCCTCTAGCATTCACCTAGCCACCTAGACATTTCAGCACATTTGGTTTGGTGCCACGGCCAAACGTTTGCAAAATAAAGTATTTGACAACCTTACACTAGCTCAAGCTGCACTATTTTGCACGTTTCAAACAATAGGGCAGAGAGCACCGATCCGAGAAGGAAAAACTAAGAGAGGATATTATAGAGGGTCCCTATACCAAGGTTTTGGATTAGATGGGACATCTCTAGGTGCCATGGAGTCCGAGTAGTCACCGTCGAAGTTGAGCGATATTTTGGTCTCGGGCTCTTAAGGGACTATGCACGAAGCAGAAGTAGCCGTAAGAAACGACTTTTTCATGCACCAAAACACCACCTCCCCTAGTGTTAATCTAGCCACCCGGATGTGTTAGCGTAGTTGGTTCGGTGCCATGACCCACCGTTTGGAAAATATAGCGTTTGACAACCTTACACTCGACTCAAATCGCACTATTTCGCGCATTTGCAAACAATACGATAGCTTAGCAAGAGCACCGATCTAGGAAGGAAAAAAGCGAGGAAGGCTATTGTAGAGGGTCCTTATGCCGAGGTGTTGGATTAGATGAGACATCTCT